>VZRR01005955.1:203662-303853 GCA_013398015.1 Oreocharis arfaki | reverse complement strand
TGTTCGGAGGTAAGGGGCGCTGGCGGGGCGGTAGGGTTTCGCTGCCTCCCCCGGCGCTGCGGGGCCGGGGTTGCGGGCGGTGGGAGGGGGTGTGGGGGGTCTTTCCCCGGCTCCGAGGTGGGACGGGTAGTGAATCATCACTCTGGAGAGAGCTGCGGCTCCTCCAGGCTGGCGTCCGGGTTTGGAGACGGGGCTCTCGGGCCGGTGTCTCCTATTGTCTGTGAGGAGAGCTGTGAAAGGAGAGGTTAGAAATGAAACGAGCCCGGCGGCGGGGAGGAAGCGGAGCCTCTCCGGTCGGCGACTTTAGACTCTAATAGCTGTAATCAGTGCCTGTGTAAATACTCTTGCCTACTACTTACATAATTAGAATTTAATTGGATCATGTGTCTCCGCCGTTTATTCTAAAATCGGACCAAACCCGTCTTTAGGCACTGATTAATGTGTGGCTGATGCTTGTTCCTCTTTCTAAGTTCTCGGGTTCTCTGTTCAGAAAGTCGGTACAGAAAAACAGAAGTTTAAGTGAGTTCCTTTGTTAATGCCCCCTCTAAGAGATGAGTAGAGCCGGGTAGCTGTCCGTGCCGCAGGAGTACGGGCTTGCAGCACCGGTACCCGTCGTCTTGAGGATGGGCACATGTGCTCTTGAGGCAGGAGGAACACTCAGCTAAATTCTAAAATAACCAGGAAGCTGAGGCCCTTTGAGAAGCACATTAAAAGTGGAGCAGGTTGTAGGGTTTTTTCTCTCTCTTGCTCTACCGAGATTAATTGGGCTGTATAGGACGAGCGTTTTACTGCCTGTATTTTCAAACTTGAAGTTAAAAATCATCTTGTTTGGTGCCAGCTGCTTCCAAAGTTGCTGACTCCTTTAAGTACTGCTCGTTCTAAAGGTTGTTCATATAGGTCAAACAATGTGCAAGTTTTATTTTTTAATGGATGTGTTCTTCAATTGATATTTTTAATACATATATATTTATATACACACACACGTACTTGATACCTCAAAGCTTTTTTTTTGGGGGGGAGGGGTAGAAAAGGCTAATGTAAAGTGTTTACGTTTCTGTATTCTTACTAATCCATTTGTGAATACTATTTGTAGCAGGTTGGCCTTCTTGTTCTCTGTAATTCACCAGGTCTGTAGCCAAAGCAGAGCTGTCTGCAGCCTGACCCTCGCAGGGTACACGAGGTTTCTGTCACATGGCCTGCCGCCTCTGGCGTGTTGACCTCAAGACAGCATAGCTGTTACTTCCTCTATCTAAAACTGCCTCGTCCCCGCGGTTGAACATTAACAGAAAGCTGTCAAACCCTATTATGATAAAATAATGTTTTCCTCTAAGAAAGAAAACATAACTATTCTCATAGTATCAAGCTGCTCAACAGGAGCGCTTTGTTGCAAGGATACTCATTACACCATCAAAGCAGCTTGAGGGGGAAGAAGGTGCATGTGTTTCTTCTAGTGATGAAAGGATGTGCTATCATGGAATATTGTACAGCTCATGCTAAGCACAAGGGAATCATTAGAATGTGTAGTCAATTGTTGCTTAAAGGTGAAACTTTTTTCCCCCCTTCTTGCTTAAACGTTGTACTGCAACTTGCCTCAGTGCCAGGAGGGAGTGGATTAAATGTAAATGAAGTGATGAGGATCAATAACCTAGGAAGCTGTATTCAGGTGCGGGAAGGTCTCTTCAGAATAACTCTGAATTTGATCTTACTTTTCTATGGCATGTAATAATTTTTTAATTGCTGTACTACACTGTATTTTGTTCTTGAAGTGATGCAAAGCTTGTTGCTTTTACCAGTGCAGGAGAAGTGCCAGGAGGGGTACTCTGTCTTCATCTACTCCCTAATAAATAAGAATTGCCTTATGTTAGGAGTGTAAGTGGCAAGTTTCAAGATACAGTAAGATTTTTAGTGAAGAAGCAAAAAGATTCACGACTCTTCTTGTGACCAAGTAAGGACAGTGTATCTTAGTGAGATGAATAACTGCTTAATCATAATACTGCAACACCTGTGAAGGAGGCCTCACTTGAAGCATTATTCTTTCGTTCAATTTAAATATTTTGTGATGTTAATGATACGTTACTCATTGATACATTACATCCCACTCCGTGTTGCCATCCTTCTCCAGTTGCATGCTTTGTGTTTTCTTGATTGCTTGTAATAACTACATGCTTGGGAAAAGTAGCCCAACTGGAGATCATACATTAATAGCATCAGCATTCTGGAAAATAACTTGAAGCATTGTTTTTGTCCTGATGGTAACTAGCTCAAGCTTGTCTAGGTGTGGTATCTGGCATTTATCTTGTGTAGCTTGAGCATGCTTGAAGTCCCCTCTCTTGTTTTGTAACTTGTAAATTAGCTGAATTGTTTCTTTTTATCCTGAAAACCGCCAAAATTAATTGTGAGAATTAGCATAGCAATTCTGCAAGAATTAAAATAAAAAAGAGCAAGCATAACTTCTGTAAGTTGAACCAAATCTCCAGCTATTTATGTTTTTAGGCATACTGCTTGGCTTCGTCAGTCAGTGACACGTGGGCGTTGCATTTGTTAAATTACTATAATTAATTTGCCATTAGTGAATTACACTCTATTGTCACTTTTACTGAGCTGTTTTGCATGCTGAAGTAATGTATAAATGTTAACCCTCTGATGTAACATGCTTAAATCTATGTTAAGCTTGTTAATGCACCATTTGAATGAGAACATAAAAGCTATGTTAATATATTGGCAGGTATGTTCGGTTATTGCCTCTGTCCCTTTAGCAGGAACTGTAGTACTCACAGCCTTCCCTGACTGTGAAGGTCTTGTGTTCCTGTCTGACCTCAGGCTAAGGCACTTTTATGAGCAACATACTGTGGAGTAAATACTGCTGTGTGTCTCATCTCAGGGGGAGTTCAGGGCCTTGGTCTCATAAAAAACCCCCAACATATATGCGTGTTTAATTTTGTGCTGTGAGCATGCCTGAAGTAGGCTTAGGGCATTAAGTAGGGTGAGACCCAAATTCCATAAGATCTTACAGCACTCCCAGATGCAGAGAGGCCAAACCTGTGCATGACATTCAAGAGCTTTCTTGCAACACAGTGCCAAGTTCCAGCTTCCTTTAAGGTGATAACACTTATCGGGAATTTTGACCAGTAGTTTCCCTGCTCTGTTCCTCAGTGAATGGGACTTCCCCTCTCTTCCAGCCCCAGAGTAAATATTCTTATCTTCTGTTACATGTAGAAGAGTTGGCCGTGAGGACCGTGGGGCCAGATTCACATTAGGTTTTCCACTGTGTTTTTAGCCATTACATATTCATCAGTGCTGCAGCAGAGCTACCCCTGTAGTTACAATATAGCTTGTTTTTGTCAGTGATGCAATTGGTTCAGCTAAAAATGGACTTTTGGAATGGTCTTTGCTTTGGGTAATTGCTGATGTGTTACGTCCATCACTTAAAGTGTTGACAGCTCCTCTGAACCCTCTTCATGTTTGTGTTCCTGTTTCTGGGTGGTCATAACTGGGAGAATTATTGGCAAAAACACTGGTATAAGTATCCTTCTGGTGTTCAAATTTGGGAATGTTGTTGTAACAAGGCAACAATAATACCTTTAAACTGTGTTTTGTTTTGTCATTAAGAGTCTCTTAGGGAATAATATATAAAAATTCAACTGGAGTTAGCAGAAGCTCAAACATATTGAGTTTTTAAATTTCCATGTCAGTTCTTCATTCAAGATGATTGAGCAGAGAATGTACAGGTGTCATACAAAATCTCAGTTTGTGTTATATATGGTCGTATACAATTTTATACGTTGTTTTTATAGACAGATTTTTAAATATATAGTGTTGTCAGATACAGCTGTTAACAGCCTTCATGCCTGTGTCAAGATTTGGAGTAATGATTCAGAGATTAAGTTGCATCTGTTCAACTTTATTAGGAGAAGGAAGTTTGTTACGTTTTTCTTAAGCTGGATGATGATCAGACTTTTTTTATGAAGTACTTCACAGTGCAGGATTTATCACTAGCTACTGAATGTACATAACACAGTATGGGTAGAACCTTATAGGTATATTACAATAGCATCTGTTTGTAATAATAGCTGGTAGAAGTAATGAATTAATTCTTCATTCTATAAAAGAAAGTTTATGAAAGCCTCAGGTTATAACCTGAATTCCTAGTTGGATTGTGGGAAGCAGATAACAGTAGAAGAATGATGTGAATTCTCAGAAGGGTTTTTTAGATGTCTCTCAAACTGCCTAGAAGGCCACATCTTGTTTTGTTTCCCATCAGATCTGTTTAGTTATATGGTACCTTTGGATAGATTTTTGAGGTTCTCTTAATCTTTCTCACACCTTTTTTGGGGGGGAGTATAACTGTCTTTTGGTCACTTCCTTGCCCTTCTCTTCCAGTACGACACAATTACTATTGCTTTAAAAAATCATGAAACTCTGAAACACTTCAGACTTAATGCTGCTCCCATTTTGCCACCCAAGGGAGCACTCTGAGGTCTTTGCCCCCTGAACTGGGAGAAGTGTTGGGAAGTGTGCCTTGCAGTGGGACTGTTGGGATATCCTGTCTGTGTGAATCATGTTAGAAGCAGTGAAACTTACTATTGTGGTTTCAGCCTGTATGCCTCGGTACCACTTGACATATCTTCTCTTCATGGCAGTCGGAATTTTTTTTTATGTTTGAGGAGGGCCACTGAATCTTTGATACAGTATGTATTTCTCTAAATTGCTTCCTAACCATTCAGAATGAGGAAAGAGTGGAAAGATTTACAATACTAAAAGCTATAGCTTTTCCATAAAAATTCTGCCTTTTTAGAGGTTGATAAAACTGCTATTTGTTGTTGTGAACACAAAAAAACCCAATTCCATGTGCCTTTTCAGATAGTTTTGCTTTTGCAGTTCATAGGTCTTAGAAGGTGCAGAACAGTGAAAGCAAAGGAGCTGTTTCAGCTTGGGTGCTTTGATTTGTTTCTGTTCACTTGATTGTTCCAGTGAAAGGCAATCATATCCATGTATATCCACTTTGGAAAAATGAGAGGCTGGCTGAAGTCTGCTGATTGTAGAAGAAGGTTAAAATGGAGACCAGTCTGAAAGCTGAGAAAAATAGAGACATGTCTGTATGCTGACATGTAACTTCACAAACACAGAGCTGGGCTGGTGGAGGCAAGGGATAGATGTGTTCAGTTATACCAGTGAGTTGACTCCAAAGTGAGAGAGAAGAGTCGCTTTTGCGGTCCCTGAGGATGTGGGGGATTTTGTAAATACTTTAGCATCCCCTTCACCAAAACATAGATTGAAAAATGCATTGTGCTAAGAGAGCAGTCCAAGGATAGGTCTGTTCATAATGAGCTTCAGAAGGTCTGTTCTGACTGACGGGTTTGAGGAATCCAGTGCCTTTGCAGAGTCTCACTTCCGGTGTTTAGCTGGGCTTCTCTGTTCCTGCATACATTCCATGGGAAATCTACAGTTCCTGGTTTGGCAGCAAAGGTGTAAACCCTCCTGAGGAGGGGACAAGAATAACTAGCAAGAAGTCCAGCACCACCAGCCTCCTGCTCCAGCTCAGTCAAGAGAGTTTTAGTCCCAAATGTTAAGTGCTTGGACAAAGTGAGCTAAAAGGATTGTTTGAGTCTTCTGGTGGTGCTCATGAAGTCCCTGGAAGTCATCTTTCATTTCCTTCAGTTGGAGACTGGTCTCTGTGATGATGAGTAGCTTGGGGCAGTGAAGTAAAGACTGAGGTGAGTGGTAGAGGATCTAGAGGATCTTTGAAAGACTTCTTCTTTTTGAAGGGCTTCTTTTTTTTTTTTTTTGTTTTTTTGTTTTTTTGTTTTTTCTCCTCTTCCTGCCTGCTAAACAAAAGGGGTTAAGAGAAGCCAAATAATAAAAAAATGGCAGCACTGCATTTGCAGGAGAAATGTAAATAGTTAACCGTCTGAAGAAAAGGAAACAGCCTAATTGTAATGTCATATATAAATATTTCTTTTGGCTATCCAGGTAGTGATAATACCTGATCAAACTTCTGCAGTGCCAGTTCAAACAAAGGCCTTCCTCTTATTTAATGTCTTCTGAATACCTATGCAACCCTGCTATTCTGACAGTGCATCTCTCCTCATATTCTGTCATATAATTGCAGACTAGTCCCCAACAACCTCCCAAGTAATTTCTTTGTCTCATAAAGAAAGCCATTTGTCACTGCTAGAAATTCAAAACTATTTTTAAAACACGTTGCCTATGCATCTGTTTGGGTAGGTTCTCTTCCTCTGTTCTTGCCAGCTGCTCATGGAAAACTTCATCATGCAAATGTTCTTGCTTTGCTCTCTTAGCCTTGCAGGAGACTTCTAAGTTTTGAATAATGTTGTGAAGACTTTTGGGTAGGTTTTCCTTGCTGTTTGTGTGCAACCAATTTTATATTATTTTCAAGATTTTTCTGCAGCGTGTCTACTGCCCATTAATGGCTTAATTAGTTTTGGGAGAGGTATATGGCCATTTCTACAGATTGGGGTCATTTACAGTGGTAATGGAGCATGTTGTTCTTGCAGATGTTTAAGCCCTGAAAAGAAAGTGAGAAATCTTTGAGTGCTCTGAGTTTCTATTTTGGAGCATCTTTAAAGACATGCATCTTTCCAATCAAAAGAAAACCATTTGTATAAAATCACAACTACCTGAGTAAAACCAGAGCTGCATGTCTTAAGCATCTAGGAGAGCAGTTTTTGTTGTCTACTATATGGATAGATATTCCCTAAACAAGTGCCTAAACAAGTTCCCAAGATCACCTTTCCTTTGTAAATGATCGTTGTGACTTTCCTGAGTATATCTCAGTGTGCATCCAGAGGTCTTTGACCTCTATTGTTTGGTAGGCTTCAAGTTCCTGGTGCTTGCAAAAATGGGAGGGTAAGCCATAGAATGAATGAGGCTGTTTCTCCCTTTCACTCAAGACACGCTTCTGTTTTCTGCATGGAAATTGAACAGAATTGTTCAATCTGGAGAGATCAGGAAGCACGCAGGAAAATCTCATAGGGCTCGAGGTGTCTGACTGCCTGCCAAACAGAATACCAAGTGTTGTGTGGGATTTGGCTCTGCCACTCAGTTGTCTTCAGGAACTGACCTGGCTGGGTGTTTTCTTGCTAGTCTGCTCTGTCTCAAAACCAGACCACCACAGCCTGTGCACAGTCCCCAAAGGGTGGGTGTGCTGCATACCATCGGAGATATTTTTAGTAGCTTCTGTTTGCTGACTGACTTAGTGTGCTATAAATACAGAGTTCTCATCTGGCATGCACTTTGTGTGTCTTCTAGTAACTTGTAATAAATTCACCTAAGAATAATGGTAAGGAGAAACAAGCTGTTACAATTTGTTTGGCTTTCCATACAAAGTGTCATTTATATAAAGCAATTATTTAGTAACATTTTAACAGTAAATGGCTTTTTAAACTAGTGGTATTCCAAAACACTTCCTAGTTGGGCTCCCATGATTAGTCTTTATGTCAGTTTGATTTATACTGCATTTTCTTTATGGTTTTAAAATTTGAAGGTGGAGTTTTTAGATATGGGAGGTTACTTGAGCATATGGGATACTGTCAATACTAGTAAATTACAGTCTTTTTTATGCCAATACTAGCATATTCCATAAAGGCTATTCTCTGATAAAGAATGAAGCTTAGTTATGACTCTCCTGGATTTTTTTTTCCCCCTGAAATATAGTTGTATATACAATTTCTTGAGTTGAAATATAGTTAAGGCACTTACAGGACTCAATGCAAAAAGGGGAGGATCCCATGTCTTGTTAGAATACAGATGCATTTGTGTTTGAGTGTTGAATTTGACACAAAATTGAAGGATGGGTTCTTACTGAATCGAATTGAGTGTAACCTAAATGCCATTGTTCTGTACTGCTAAAATAAAACCTGTCATAGCATGCACTAACAGATGTGAAGTTTTCCACATGCAGCAAAAGGAAAGTCTGCTCAGAGGTGCTTTCTGCAGATTGCCTGAACACATAAGCAGTATTTTGAGAATCTCAATTTTTTTTATAATGAAATCCGGACCAATCTGGTGATAGTCTTTCAGAAAACTTACAAAGTAAATTGTCATCCTGTCAGGAATCTTAGATAGTTCCCTGAAAATCATGTTATTTTGAATCTTGATTTCCTGCAGCTGACAGAAGTTTTACTTATTGTAGAATGAAGAGCATCACTCCCCTTTTGCTCTTCAGTGTGAATATGGATAAAAGTTCCAGTTTAGGGGAAAAAAAAAAAAATCTTGTTTCTCTTGAGAAAATGCTGTGGCCCTACCAAATAGATCAGAGCATCATCAGTTAAACAAATGTCAGAGAGATAATGGGGGACAATCTCCAGAACATAAAGATCAGTGACAATAGTAAAATATGGTTCTCTGTGGTCATTTAACAGCTTTGCTTTCAGTATGAGGCAGTTCTTTCTTCTCACTGTCTTTGCTGCATTAGCAAGGATGGCTGAAGTAGCCTAAGATGCCAGACTTGAGAATTTGCTGTCCATTTTCTTGTGTGTGTTGTTGTCCTTTGCAAGAATGAGTTTAAAATCAAACACCTGTGTTCTGAATATTGGAAGGCACAGTTTGCATGTGTATGAGTGGCTCTGGGCTCCTAGAATGTCATGCACTGGATATGAATCATGATTCCTCTTCATAGCTGATTGTGACGAAGTTTTCTAAAAGGTGCTATGACTGAGTTCAGGTGTGAAGTGCCCAAATACAGGGTTAGCTATGCAACTTTGCTTCTGATTTTTCAATGCTGTGATTTTTTCAACCTCAATTGTAAATCAGAGCTGGTTCGAGTGTTTGAGTTTTGGGGTTTTTTTCACTCTCTTACCCATGTGGGTGTAGCTGTTAGAGGCAGTCAGATCAGTTTGGATAGATACTTGTTTTATTTTTTTATTGGGAATGTTACTTAATGAATGGCAAGTAGATTGGCTGCCTGAGTGCAAGGCAGAGCAAAGATGACCTGGTTTTTTGTTAAAGCTCTAGCAATCTATTAACAAATTTTTGTTTTAAAATAATAAAACATAATTGTAAAACTACTACTATATTTTTTAAGTGCTGTGTAAAGAAATAAAATACCTTCTCCACCCATGCAATGGGATTATAAAGCTACTGCTGGCTGAAGAGAAATGATGTAGAACAGCACATGAATGAAAACAGCATGAAATTTACATATGTAAAAGGGCTGCATGCTATCCAAGAAACACACTTTGAATATCTAATTTGGCTGTCCTAACATTTGCATACTAGATATCTAATATTAAGATACCAGATGACAAGTGTACAGGCATTGCCTTGCTTCTTAAGGACTGAAATACAATTAAAATTAACTGAAGAGTAATGCGTGTTTGCCACAGCTTGGCTGCTGGATTAGTTTATATCCCAGTGTGCCATATCTGTGAATTGGTGTGTTTTGTAAGTGATAACATTTTCAAAGACACATGATACTGAGCTTCTTCATAACCATGGATGTGAAAAAATGAAGTACTGAAAATACTATTGAAATAAAATACAGTACTGAAATAGCTTCTGGTTTGGAGGAAATACAGATGCCATTGCTAGAATAATAAACCGTGTACCAAAATAAACTGGTTTTCATGCACTTGATAAGATCGAGATCCAGTGACAGCATAAAACTAGGGAGTGGAGGAAATGTTCCTTGGAAACATGGGACTACTTTTGCTGCAAACAAAGGGATAAGAAAGCTAATGCAAATAATGTGTTTTACATTGTGCAAGGGTGGGGGGGCAGAATGGATGACATGTTCAGCCCAGGTTATTCTCTTTGTGTCTCCACTTGGCCTCTCCAGACATAAAGCACACAGTTGTGTTCAGCTGATGAAGTCAAAGGAAATGATGAACACATTTGGAGCTGGAGGGCAAAAGTTCCTCCTAGAGGGCTGGGCTGGTGTATGGGACTTCTCTCTGCAGGTGTGCAGGCAACCAGGCTTTCACATGTATTTAATGATTGTACACTTTGCTTTTAAGCTTTGTTTAGAAGAAATGTTTAAAAGCATTGTAAGCTTGGATGATGTAATTTCTTGACATTAAACCATTTAAAACATTGGGGAAATCCATTAATTTATGAAAAGCGAGCTGGAATTAAGCTCTCTGAAGACTGTGTGGACTGACAGCAGTGTTGAGATTGTTTCTGTCCACACAGATTTATGCAGTCATGGAATCTGAGGTCGTGGAGTGGTTGTCAAAAGCATTTTAATTTTTAAATCCTGGACAGTGTTGATTCTCTTTTAGGGATTGGCTAGCCATACATAAGCAAGTTGCAGAGAAAAGCTGCCACATCTGCTGCAACAAATATAAGGCAAAGCATACTTAGCATTGATAAAGACTATTCAGAGTATAATTTTTGCCAGGAGTTGAAAGAAATAGCAGAAATTAATTCTTATTATTCTAGAAGCAAGGACCACAGTAAAGGGTCTTGAAATATTTTGCTCTGATGCTTAAACAAACAAGTTAAAAGGGCAAATATTTAACTCATTTTTAAAAGAATTATTTAGCTAGTGGTCAAAACTACAGCTAGCCAATACCCTGTATTTTCCAAAGTGCTGCACAGTACTGGTTATAAGATGCAGCTCTAGGGACTCCTGGTTTTCTTCATTGTTCCATCATGGATTTGCACTATCTTCGGGCTGTTAAATAGCTGTGTCCCCTGGCAGCCTAGAACTTTGTTAGCTGCAGCATTCAAGCAGTCTTTGGAATATGTTTGAAAACAAATGTTTGTATTCAACATGTTGCTGGCCTGACGCTATTCACAAAGATGCAGAATTAAAATTAGTGAAAAATGCAAGCACCCCAGGAAATCTTAACCTCGGAAGAAATCATCTGGCAAGGATGCTAAATTTGTAAGCAAGAGAGCAGGAAAGGTCCGTATGGAATGGTGGTGTTCATTACATTCTTACTTAGAGGGAATTGGGATGCAGGGATATGCGTGCTGATACAGTTGTTTTCTAATCTCTTAAACTATGGTCCTGTGACACTAAAGCTCTTGGTCGCTTACTGAGAGCCTCTCCTTTTTCCTTCCTTTTCCCTGCCCTTTTGCTGTTTTCTGTGTGGATGAGTCATCTTGCTTGCAACACCTTTATTAGTAACTGTAGTGCTATTAAAAACAAAAATAAGTATGCAGAAATACTGACTTAGCTGGATCTTAAAAATAATCGCATTTAAAAAGAAAATCAGTGTTTGAGTTTAGGACTTGTTTCTTTTCTTTTCTTGAACAACATAATTTAGGGTATTATATATAATTTGAATGTTAACTTTAATATCCTAGTTTCATCTAGCAATTTTATACCAGTAGTATTAATGGAGGAATAATGCTGAAGAAAAACATACTGAAATAGATAATTAGTTCTGAATCAAAGAGAAGAGGGCGTTTTGGTTAAATTATTTATTTTAGGGTATCTGTTCATAGGTATTTTCTTGAATTCCAATTTTTCTTACTTGCATTTCCCCAAACTTGAAAATTGTGAAGTAAATTTTGCTTTTTGCTAGCGGTTTTGAAGCACATATGAGTTAAAACTGATTAAACTTACTCCCTCAAAGACCTAACCATGTAAATAGGCTGTACATCTAGCACAAGGCACCATCGCCTGGAACTTAAATGTCAACGTATTGAATCCTAATCCTATTGGTTTTCTGTTTATGCCTTAAGGATTTGTAAATTTACGAAATTACACACTTGTAATTTGATTTCAGACATGTGAAATTTCAGATAGAAATAGGAAAGGAAGAAAAGCTTCAAGACACGGGACCTTATTTTTCTTGTATTTTCCCTTAGTGTAATTTCTCTCTGACATACTAAGCCTCATGCTCCTTCAGGCAATGATGATAGATGTACTGGCTACCATGTTTTTAAGTTATTGGTGCAGCTAAAACACTATGAGGATATCTTTACTCCTGTCAGTGAGTCTTGCTTGTGCAGAACTTTTTGTTTGCTCACAAATCTACCTTGAAAGGCATAATCCCATTTGTCAGGACTTGTCATCTATAACTGACAAGGATTTCTTCCTCTGCTGAAGGGGAAGGAGCTCTTTCTGCAATCTCAGTATTCATGCTCTTAAACTGTTTGATTTATAGCCCTCTGCAGAAACTCATAAATTGTAAGCAAATTTTAATGGTGCTTTCCTAACCCTGGAAGTCAGTGAATACTATGGCAATTGAACCCTGTAACTGGGGATTACAAGTATCACCACAAGTACTTGTATGCAGAGAGGTAAGTATAGAGGAAATATACTTCGTCACCTATTTCAGTCAGTTGTTGTTGTGTGCAATACTTAAACATTGCTTTTTCTTTTCTGACAGAGTGTTTTGGAAAATAACTCATCATTTAAAAAAAAAAATCATTGTTATATTCAGGTTATTATACATACAGTGACTTTTCTCCAAAAACTTCGTGCAAAAGGGCTTCTAAGGACAGATTTAATTCTAATGAGTGATGTGTGGGCACAAGTCTCTCTGATGTTCATAGCACGTGAAGAGACCTTGGGGTTCTTACCGGCACTGGTATATGGGATCAGCTGGGTTTAGCCCATTCTGAGCTGATGATGTTTATTCTTTCTTAATTTCTTAATGGAAAACCATCTAATTTCTCTGGTATTTTATTGTGACAACTAATTTTACCATTGGAAAAATTCCTAATAAGCAAATTACTCTTACTGTTTTGCAAGTGATTTCCAATTTTGAATGCAGAAATTTGCAATTGACACATTTTTTTAACAGCTCTTTTTTCATTACAGTCATGAAGAGCTCTTTTTTTCCTTTCTAATTGTACTTGACTCTTGCTAGCTATTAGCTACAGTTTCAATGATGCATACAGCCTTGAAATGTAACTGAGAGGACATTTATTGCACTTAGTATCTCTCAATTTTTATAGCCGCTTACTTTGAATTAGGCTTGTAGAAAGCTCTAATTTGCTCAATGTATCTGACAAAAAAGGACGGGGGTGGTAATGAAGAAGACAACATTTAACAATAAAGTAACTGTCTTTAAAAACGTAGGTTGTTTGTTTCTGTCAGTGGCTGTCTGCCTGGCCAGATTCAGGAGGATAGATTGATAAGAGAATTTATTGAAAACAGGCTTGTGTATAGAGTTATCTAGTGTTACTGTTTGTCTTAGCTAGTAAACTTGAAGCTGCTGCTTCTTGTATAAACAAGAAAGCCAACAGCCATTATTCTTTACAACTAAAAGCAGCTGTTTGGGCTGTAAAAAACGTTTCTGTAACACAGACAAAAGTACCATTGTGACTGTTTATACAAATTGGCACTAGTGCTGTGTAAATAGAGGGGAATTTCAGGGGTTTTCTTACACTCGCACATACCTTATCGTCCTGGTACACAGACTGAAATTTTTATCTTTGTGCCTTTAAGCCATGAATCTTGGCCTGAGGCTGAGAGTAGAAACTTAAAGGGCTTGATCCTGGCCTGGCTGCAGAAGATAGACCTCATGTATTAATATATTTGTGTCATTCTTGTGGTATTTGGCTAACTGCACTTAATAACAGGAGTAACAAAAGACTGGCAACCAAGGATAAATTGCTTGGGGTGAATACCCGCTCTGTGGAAGGCAAGCAGAGGAGAAGCCAGCGGCCCGGGCAGAGTCCCTCCCCGGGCAGAACCTGTTCAGCACCCGCGCCCTGGACAGCTCAGGCGGAGCCTCGTCCGGCGGCCGCTCCCCTCCAGGTGCTCCGGCCGCCCGCGGCGTGGGGACTCCGGCTTCTATGGCCCGCAGGTGAACCACAGCACATCACAGGAATTGTCGGTGCCGTTCTGGCCCAAACCTTTCTGGCTGGGCTGCTGAATCCTATTTAAAAGACCAAGAGTTCATGATAGACTCATTTGTCCCAGTGCCCTATGGTGCAGAAAGCAGCTTTGAGAGCCTTTGGGGGTAGACCAGGTACACGCTTCCCTGGAAGGCTCTTTGTCGTTCTATCCAAGTTTGACTCATAGGCCTGCAGTTCTTTTTTTAATCAGAAGTTCAGTCTTCATCTACTTGTTCACTTTTATCTTAGAAAATAGGTTTCTTGTCGCAGCTTTCCAAAGCATTGCTAAACCAGCTTCCTTGTCCTTAGTTTCATCTCTGTTGTTTGTTTTTCACGTGGTTTAAGGACTTTCTGGAGCTAGTTCTCATTTTCTGCTGAAAGTTTTGTTAGGCTTGTGGTTTCAACTAGACTTCCCTGCTTGGTTCCTTAAAGTAAGTGGAAGTAGAAAAGAAAAAGCAAATTATGCAGATCCTTGCTGTTCTCACACTGTCTGACGGTCTGTGACACCACTGTTTTAAAAAGACAGGATTAAAGTATTTGACCTTAAATGTTTAAAAACCTGAAAAAACTTCTGATGTGTTTTGAGTTAGTATTAGAAAGATGCCTTGAGCAGTAGGAGGCTCACTGAAAGATTAACCTTTTGAAATAATATTAGTTTTTCTTGACAGGAGGATAAAATCTACAAGGTGGTATTCTGAAATATTTACTTTTCAAAAGGGATAGCTTTGCATCCAGTAATGCTGAGGTAACAAGACAAGATCTATCTTATGTTTGGAGGAAAAAGAACAAAACACGTGAATAATTAATTTCATCTAATGGCTTTCAAAGCCAAGATGGAAAACACAGTGATACTTTGATTCCTGTGTGAAAACAAGTTTTGTAAATACTTCAGTGACCGTTTTCTTTGCTTTTTACGACCCTGCTGCGGAGAGCTGTGTGGTTTGAATATTTTTTAAATATTGTTAAGTGCAGTTTATTTAAGATAGTATATGCTTTTTTTCTCTACTTACTGTTATCTTTTTAGCAGTGTCTTGCAGGATTTGCCTTAGGGGTTGGAATTCTAACTAATATTAATTCCTTTTTATGCTGAAGACCTTTTGGTATACTACTATATCTTTACATAAGGTTCTACAAGAGCATTGGTAGCTTTATTCAGTTTGCTACTAAACAAATAAAAAAGGAACCCACATGCATTTTGTGCACTCCCTCCCTACTGGAAGAAATAAGGTGAATTTCAGGAAGAAAAGAAAATAAACTGGTTTTGCTATTTCAATTGCTGGAGTGTATTTTCTAAATGAAAAATGGAAATCTGTCATTAAACATAATTAATATTAGGGTTTTCTTAGTGTCCTGGAAAAGATGTGTTTCCAAATCACTTGTCCCTAAGTCATGGGTAACTTTGCTTTGTTTAGGTTGGACCCCTGCCATATATCTGGGAACTGTGGCAAGTTGTTGGGTGATTTCCAGGGCTGCCTTCTACCTTTCAATATTTTTTTTTCCTTCCCTTAATCCTGCTTTGTTTGAGAGATGATATACAACATGATTTTATTTATAAGTCAAGAGTTTTTATTGAAGTCACATTTTAGTAGTTATTTCCTTGTTATTCTGATTTCCTAGGTTTGGTATAAGAACAGCTTTTTCCCTGAATAGTTACAGAAACATATAGAGATTGGACAGTGAATGAAATGCTATTTGTATTTGCTTGGTTGGAGGTGGAATCCACCATGTACATTTACATTAAATAAATTTAAAACCTACCTTAGCAAATTAGCCTGTGCAAGACAAAAGCTAGTAGTTTTATAAGGGTTTTTTCCCCTTGCTTAATTTTCAGTTTCTTTCTGTAAAACTGTCCCTGAGAGAATAAGAATTGATAACATAAGTTGTCATAACTGGTTCTTTAGAAGATGTTCCTGTATCTTTTGTAAATTGCTTGTGTACAAGCCATTTGTCTATGAAAAATAAGGCAGTTTTGTAGCTGTCCATATTAATACATTTGAGATCAGAATTTTTGTCTAAATCGGTTTTAAAGACTCCGATTTGTGTGTGCATGTTCTTGCCAGAATGCTAATAGATTAGAATACTGTATTATTCTTTTAATATTTGGAATTGATTCCAGAAGGCTTGCTGTTTTGTTTTGGTGGATGGCACTGCCCTCATCTCCGTGACATACCAGACCAGGCCAAGAGCAACAATAAGGTACTGCAGGATTTATAATCCCACCTGTGATGTAGGTTAGTAACACGCTGAATTGACACACATTTGATTTGGTTGTTCTGAGCCTAGATCAACTGTTTTCCCTTGAAGCTGTCACTGTATGGCTCTAGAGTAACTAGGTGACAGTGTGACAAGGTCAGCCCATCTCAAGATTTAGTGCAACCCTTATGAATTTTATTGCAGGTAGAAACCTGGTGAATGAGTTAAGTTTTTATTTTTCTTCTGGAAGTCATTGCGCAGATGTTAAGTGCTGTGAACATCCTTCCTTAATTAAGAGTTTAATTTGCAATGTTGTTTTGAATATCTCTGATGTCAATAAAAATTGACCTATTTACATGATAGTGAAGAAGGACGATTTTCTTGGTTTTGACTTCTACCCAAAAATGTATTCTCATGTATAAAAGAATTATATTCCCATATATATGACATAACCCTTCCAGCTGCATCTATTTTTTTTCCTCTCAGGTCAGCTTCTGGACAGTTCTGATGCAGTTTTAGCTAAGCACCAGTTTTACACCAGGAGCAGAATTTCAGTCTGTCCTACCATGTTCTGTGCAAAGTGCCTGACAGAGTGTGTATCAGGCTGAAGTCTTCTGTTCACAGAACAAGTTCAGCATTCGCTCATTTTTCAACCTGGAGCTGGAGGAGCTCCCTGAAGGATTAGAGAGATGTTAGTTTTCTGTAGAGTGCCCACTGCCCTGCAGAGATGAAGGCCTTCCAGACCAGAAACTGCTGTTGTAGGTTACAGGATTAATAGAATAAATGGTAAAATGTCTACACAGTTCTGGAAAGCAGAGCCATAAGTTTAGTGGTTTAAATGGCATTTGCACTGCTCAAAGCCTGGAATTGTATTGAGTATTGCTTCATTTCAAGGGAAAAAAACTAATAAAAATAGGCTTCTCTTAGTGGCACATCTCTTGGTTTACTGATCTCTGATTTGATACAACTACTGTAAAGGACAGGTATGGCAAGACCTCCTCCAGAGAGAAGACTATGCTTTTGTGATGACTGGCAGTAATGCCAGGCTTCCCTTAGGAGCTTTTATTAAGCATTCCCCAAAACGGTAGTTAAAGGCAAGTTTTAAAAAAAGTTACTTGATGAACCCACAAAGCCTGAAGGCAGAGGCTGTCCTTTACATGCCTATGACTTCTCAGAAGTCTTTAATACAGAGAGAGTTTGCTGTGGAAGAACTGGAACACGTCTGTCTTTTCACCAGAGCTCATGACTTACGCCTGGCCTAATCTCACTATTTTGTGTGTGGCCGTACTGTGGAAATTTATCACAGTTGCTCTTACACTCACCTGTGTGCAGTGGACTTACTTGCCTTCTGTGGGCTTCTTCCATAGTGAAAGGAGTGGATTTAATCTTGTCCTTGTGGGAAACAGCTCCTTTTACCTCTCCTAAAATCCAGAATAAGAAGGCCTTTTAGAAAATGTGACAGTTTAAGTGTGAAAGATTTATACTTCATGACTATCGTGGGGATTTTTGTTTCATAAGACATTGAAAGTACATCTCCTGTCTACTGAAACAGAAGTGTTTTTGAGGTGCTAATGCTCCTCTTGGATAAAGGAGAAGATTTAATTTGAAAAAGAAAAATGCCTTTAAATTATGTTAAGTGTTAGAATTAACAGTGTGACAGTTCAGTGCCTGAACACTTAGCAGTGTGAAATCTTTCTTGTTTGGGGAATGGTTTGCTTAAGTAAAAGTGCCTTTTGAGAACTATTGTTTCCTTCACAGAATATTTTGAAAAGTTATGAATTTCAACCTAGAATGAAAGGCTACAATGGGAAAACAGATATAAATCTGTGTCTGTAATTATTTTGACATTGGGGTAGTAGTAGTAGTAGTTGTCCTAAGCAGTCTACCTCAGGGTTTTAAATGTCTAAAGCGTGGGAGGCATTAAAAATAATTTGAGTGCCTCTCTGAAGAGAGTTAAATCCCAGGTTTTGGGTATTTAATCATGGAAGGGTTTTTTCTATAAGTAAGTTGTTTACTGCTAGAGTGTGTATATAGTACACATTTGGGGCACATCTTTCATTAGCTTGTCTCTTGTTCTGTAAGTCCACAGTTTTTTATCATGGGGTTCGTTTGTAGTTTTTTATGTCATGGAAGGGTTTATTTGGATGCACGTTATCGGTCTTTGCCCTCTAGCTGCTGTTTTGATCTTGTCAGTCTCCAAATTGGCTAATATAGCAGAAAAGGAAGGTGAAGAGAGGAACATGTAAATAAGTTGGGAGGAATACAGGCTCAGACTCTGGCATTCTTTATGCTGCCATCAAGAACTGTTCTAAAGAGCTTTTTAATTCTTTCAAAACATGAAAGTTTTTTTCATTGAGCATTTTATTATTTATGTTTAAACTGCCCAGTCACTGGAGTTAGGGGCCTGTGGTAGAGCTTTGCTAACTCATTAGGTAAGGTGATGGTTAAGAAGGCAGTGCTACATAGAAAGGCAGAGCAAATTTATGTCACTGATTTACTTTTTCTGTGACCCTTGTCTCAATGTCATTGTGGGCAAATAGGCATTTTTATATAAGGTGATGGCCGGAGACTTAGGAGACTTGTTTGACTTTCTGTGTAAGGTAGGACTAGTTTGTTGCTGCCTTCCTGAAGTGTATAATGGAGACACTGCTCCCATTGTAACCGTTGCTTGTTCCTGCCTGTTTTGGAGCGTAAGCTCTTTGGAGGAGGGACTAATACATAAATGTGAACAAACATCTTTGTACCTCTTGGCCTGCTGTGATTCTGGTCTAATAACAACATTCCTGAAACAGGAATACTAACTATGATTGCTCCTTAGTCACTTGTAAAAAAGAACAAAGCAAAAAACACAAACTCCAACAACCTTTCTTATTAAAGTATAATTCATTAGCATGTTCCATTTTCATGCTATCTCAGTTTTCAAACTCAAGACAGTGTCTCTTTTTTTATGAGTACTGCTTATGTTTATCAAAGGACAGGTCATAATTTTCGTTGAACAGTGAAGAAAAAAGCCATACCTCTTAAATAGTTGAAGGTTCTCTTGCCTTCAGTAGCCTTATGGATGAGTAAAGCAATGAAAGCATATAACACTCTACATGAAAGGTGTAATTGGATGAGTAAAAATGTTTGAGTTACTGTGTCGTTTTTTTCAAATTGCTGAAAAGTCAAACTATCATTTGATCTATTTTTTTCCAACTGCAGATCCCTGTTAAAACTTATTTACGGTCTATGCTCTGTGTGTGTGTATGCATGCATATGTGCATCTTATTAGCATGATCTGGTTAATGTAAACAAGATGTTTCTCTTCTACACACAGATGTTTAAAATCGGTAACTAATCAAATTTCTTGACAGTTTGACTGATAGACCAGTGCAGCAGTTGTAAACAAAAAAAAAAAAAAAAGGAAATGCTCAGTAGCATTCCTTACAAAGGATATTTAAAATATGAGAGATACAGAAAATAAGAACAGTTTGTTCAAACAGTGACATTTTAGCTGTGAAAAAGCAAGAATTACATTGCTGCTTTAGTTGCTGTGGTAGCAGTGGTGTAACATATAATTTGAAAGTTTGGTAGGTTTGTGATTTATGAATGTTCTGGAAGATTTTGCAGAATATGTTACAGGTGCTGTGTACTCTCTTAATAGAGGTGAAAGACTAAACAGACAAATCTCTCATTGATATGTTTAAAGCATGTAACTCAATAGCTTTTCTTCACTTTTTACTGACAATAGTTGGGGGAGTTATATCTTTTTGAGTTCAATTCTGTCTTTTTCTGAGCTAATTACACATATTCTTTAGTGTTCCTCTTATTAGGCATGTTGGATGCTTTCTTCACAATGGTACATTCCCAAATGTTCTAAAAAAGTTCTGCCTTAGACATAGGAACCTTTGCAAAACTAGTGGTTACATTACGTAGATGTGTGTTACTGAAACTTCAGCAACACATTTTCCCAAAATACATTTTCCCAGAATTTGTATGTTATTCATGTTCAACACTTAAATTAGGTTAATACTGAGGAATCTAATGGTCTCATTCCAGTGTACACTTTTGAAATTAACGTGTTTTGTAACCAACCCTTGGACCACTCCCCATTTTGTAATATTCTCTTTAATTATGTTAAATGTCTGGCTTCTTACGATCCAGCACCCTGGTTTGGCCCATAGTCCATACATTAAAGTAAATATTCTCCAAGCTAGAAGAACAGACGGGTCAATTCTTCTCAGTAGAGTGAACTTCTCTTAGCTGAATTTTCCATTTAAAAACAAAAGGCTGCTTTATGATAAGCAGAGATGTCAGTACTTTTAAATAAAAAGTTAATCCTTAAACAAAATTCCTTTGTTCTGACAAGGAATGGTATTTTTAAGCCCAGACTTTTCTAATAAGTTCAGTTCTTATTCATAAGCCATACTTCTACTCTGGAAAAAAAACAAGACGAATAAGCAAACAAAACTCACAAAAAACCCACCCCCAAAACCCCAAAACAACCTCCTTGCAACAAATCCAGATAACCAAACAACCAGCCCTACTTACTCGGCTCTCACCAGTTTTAAGTGAAGGAAAGTAAATGAGTACATTGGTTAGGTACTTCCCTGCTGAATTGAAAAATGGTGTCATCTGTGGAGGACTGCTATTTTGGAAAGATATAGGTGGAAAATACAGAATATAATAATACAGGAAAATCTGCTGTTGTGCTTAAGTAATAAACATTCTTGTATGTGTGATGAAAAAATAGATGAAAAGCACAAGAAAACAAGTATGCTTTGAAACATTTGTTCTTGACTTTCTTGAAACTGTAATAGGTAAAATTTTCCTGTTATACTGAGTAATAAATTTAATTATAAGTACTTCTGGTATATAATTTAATGTTGCTGTCAAAAAAATGAATCATTATTATGTTTAGATTAGTAGAATCATTATTTAGCTTAATATATAAACTCCTGGGAACATCTCACATAATAATTTAACATTTGACTTGCATATATTCTTCCCAGATATAATCTTTTTCTTTTGTACTTTGACTTTTTTGTCATTGATTGGTTTTCCCCTTTTTTTTTTTTTTTTTTTGTTTTTTGCCACTGCTACCTCTATTTCTGCAGGAACAAGTAGGTTATTGGTAAGTATTTCGACTAAATCAGACTTTACAAAGTTTTGCCTTAGTGAGGACCTCTTTTTTTTACCCTCACTTCCTTTGGTGAAAACTTTGTAGACAACAGACTAATTGTCTGTAAATGCTGTGCTTTCTCAGGTCTCCATTATCGCCTTGTTTGTGTAGTAGAGTAATAGTTCTCAGATTCTCCAAGAGACTTTGTCTTCTGCATGCTTTCAAGCAGCATCATTATCTGTGCTGTCTTCTAAGATGCTGCCTTCTCCTGGGGCTTGCTCCTTTGTTCCTGTCTGCTGCGTTTCAAGTGCAGTTGTTTACTTTGTGTCTCCCATTTCCTTTTTTCCGTAAGACCTCGTATGCATTTTGGCCAGTTTGCTTGGAAGACTTCTCTGCGGTCCAACAAGATGCTCTGTTTCACGTGTTCGGTTTAGTCATCCATGTCAACCATTATTCAGCCATTTTCACATCATACCTCTTCCCTTTTAGCTATCATTAAATATATTCTCAGCATGGTAAAGGCACCCTCTCCTCTCTTATTATCGTGCTTCATGTAATTTTGATCAGGTTTGTTGCGCTGTACAGCCTGTGCATTTTGAAAAAGTAGGACTTGATTCTTCTTATCTTGGAGCAGCTCTTCCTATACTCTCTTTTCAATGCTGTGATTTCTAATGGAAACTTTTTCTTTAACCCTGGTATGTTTTTGAAAGTAGTGACTTTATTGACAGTGTGAAGTAGGGCAGGGGAGTGTAGACAAACTGGTTCCCTGCACTTAAAAATTTGTAGTTGTCTTGCCAAATTACTCAGTTACTCAAGGAGTGCCTTCTTCTGACAACAGAACTCAGTTGTCCTGTCTGTCTTCCTCCACTTGTATTGTGAAATGATGAGTGGAAAGGCCTTTTTCAGGTGTTTGAGGTAAATGTTGCTCCAGGCAATAAGAGAAAAATGAGGGAGTAGCAAAATTCCAGAAGAAAGAAAAAACCAAATGTGTATGTTCAGGAGAGACTGGGAATGAGAGAGAATTCTTCCTTTTTGAACTGTGGTCGGTGAGTTAAGAAGAAAAAAACAGTGGGAATACAGGGTATCTCTGAAGCAAGAGTTTTCAGGCATTTTATTTGCTTAGAAGTTTTCAGACTTCCAATCTGCCTGCAGTGACTTATTTGTCATCATCTGATAATGCAAGAACTGAGCTAGTTAGACAGGTTGTTCTTGCCTGCTGAGTGTAAATAAAATATGTTTGTGCCCCAAACCATTGACTATGCTTTCTGGCTACTTGCTATCTGAAGAAGGTAGTCAGTTGGGCTCAAAAATGTGTCCACCCTGGCTGAACTTCGTATTCAGACAGCAGCTCAGCTCCACAATGTTTCACCTGAATGGCAAGTGGCCCCATTTGTGTACAGAAGCCTCTGTAAGGGTGACAGAGTTAGTTTCTTCCCATGCTCCTGATGTTACCCTGCTGGTGTGGCTAGAGCAGGACCTTGCTCTTGTCTCTGCTTGCCAGAGATCTGATGATGGAGAGACATGAGAGAGAAGGAAAGTGTCTTTCCTTTGTTGTCCTTGAGTCATATTTTGGAAGGGAGTCATCACACCTCCATGTAAAAGAGAAGTGTGTTTCCTTGGGTGCTCTCCCTTGTCCCCCTCCCTTGGGAAAGACGCAGTGGAAGTGAAAGATATTTTTCGGGGCAAAGTCTCATTAAGTGGAGTTTTTGGTTGCTAGTTGAAAATACGTTTCTCAAGCATCGTAAGCCAAAAGCTGAAATCATCTGGGTTTAGGGTGTGAGTGGAGCCTTTTTTACATGAAAACCGGGGCTTGCTCCCAACCAAAGTTTATATTCAGACTTGTCCATCTTCAGCTGCTTCAGATCCATTGAGAAACTTGTGGTATGGATCTGTGATGGGAAGGGTGTGATGTGTCTGACATGCAGGTAATGAAGTAGTAAGTTAAAGAGGGAGTTAGTAGCTTACAAGTCACTTTAAAAACTGTTCCTGTTTATGTGCTTGTCAGTTTGAATGTGCAGGTGCTCTAAGACTTTGGATGACAGAGACTTGGCCAATCTCTCATTTAGCTTGACTACAGATCCCTATGGATGATGGAATGGGGGGTAATACTGACCCACAAAACAGGTGGAACTAAAAAGGTCTTTCCTTCTCCCTTTGTTGGGTGCTTGCATCCATCTGAAATGTCACTCTTAAAAGGCTGTTCCTCTAATAACAGCTGTTCTTATTTTTCTATTAGAAGTTAGTATCAGTCTTTCCACAGGTCTTTCTTGCCTGTAATTTCATCTTCTGGTTTGCAAGATACATTAAAATGGGACTTTTTTTCTCTCTCTTAATGGTTGTGTTCATTCATTTTCTAAAACTGTGCAGCTGTCAGTTATAATCATCATCACGTTACTTTTACATTGATATTAAACACCTGAAGTCGTGCAGTTGATAAAGGCCTTGTTTACGAGTCAGAAAATGTCTTGTTCAATTTGTCTTCTTCATTCTGTACTGCATTATTTTTCAGTGATTGCTACTGAAGATCTAACTTTTCCACTTATCAAAATGAAGGGAGCTGAAGAAATTATGTAATAAGATTCTGTCTTTCATAACTTTTTGCTTAGGAGATGAAGTATTAGCCAAACATATCTTTTCTGATTATTCTGTGGACTCCTTAACTAAAATAGTTCAGGTTTGTTTTTATCCCTCACTTTTTATGTTTCCCCCTTTCCCTCTGAGTTCTGTGAGACATTTAAATCAGAAAATGTAAGAGAAAATCCCTTGTTTCCCTCAAGGAATTCACAGATTTGTTTACTTCAGTGTTACGGCACGAAAGTAGGGAAGAAAACCTCACTAGATTATGAACCTGAAATCAGTCAGTGCTTATTTGTTCTTGTTGTGGCTCAGTTTTCTAGAAAAGACAGTGCTTAGAATGTTTGTATTGTGTTTCTTATTTCTTTTTGATTTCCTATTCTCTCCCAAAGTGAGGGGAGTCTCCAGAAGTATTTCCAGATGGTGCTGTGTTCTCCTGGCTTAGACAATTGACACATAAGGAAGGATGGAAGGTAGAGAACTAGATGTGATGTTTCACTGGGACATTTTCTTCCTTAACAAAAAATTTATGTCCATAAAATGGCAAACCTTCTCTGAGTAGCCATTTGTATTGCCAACTACAGCACCTAGAAATTTTGCTGTAGGTTTCCTGGGAATTGGTAATACTCTTTTTTCTTGCTTTGTAACTCAAAGACTTTTTTTAAAATGTTAGTTCTTTGTTCTTGAATTTAGTGTGAAATAATTTTCATATTCTCTTTGATGGCTAGGGTAAACTTGCCAGGTAAGATGTTAAAGCAGGTAAGATGCTGTGTTAAAGCAATATGCTTTCATGTACAAAGCTTCATGGTTTTGGGCTTACAGAATTACTCATTCTGTTTTTCCATTTCAGCTGTCTGAAGAGAAGAGAGAATTCTGTGGCCGTATAAGTCTGACAGGCTGTGTGGTCTTTACTGGACAGCTTCTTTTTTTTTTTTTTTTTCCTCTTCTTCAAGTTTTACAAATTAGTTTACAGAGGAAGGGAGTAACAGAATTTTGTCTTGACCAGGACTGTTACTTCACCGAGAATCTGAATTATTTCCATTTGTTTTTCTGCCCTTCTTAAAATTTCACTTCACAGTATTCTACACAGTTGAACAGAAGAGGAAGAAATGGAAGAAATAGAGGCATTATGCTATGACTTTAAAATATTTATGCTGTTTTGATATATATTCTTATTAGCCAACTTAGAGAATTTGGTCTAGGTGACAAAGTAGGTGGATGCTGAAGTAGTTGGGGAAAAAAATCCTGCAGCTGCTCTAGGAAAGCAATTCAAATCAGGTATCACAGTGGTCTGCTTTGGGTCTGTTTTCAGTCAACTTTGTTTTTGGAGGCTGGGCACTTGATAAAACTGAATAAAATGCTAAACTTGTAAGCACTATGGGGGGCAAATTTTTTGTTCATAATTGTTTTTAACAAGTTAGAAGAGTGCTCATAATTGATTAAAGAAAGACAGATGAGAGTTACTAAATGTGAGCAGAAATATGACACTAAAAATGGGACTTGGCTGGGAACAGTTCTGCTGAAGATTTAGGGGTTGTTGTGAGACATGAGAGGAATGAACCAATCACCCGTTGGTTTGTTTAAAATGTACCTACCTGTATATACACACATAAAAGAGATATCACCGTGTATAGATAGATCTATATATAGCTAACACCTAGTGTCATGGAACAATGTGATAGGTAAGTATTAATTTCTGCTTTGGACTTGTGAAGTCTTAGGCTGAGAGCTCTGCCCAGTTCTTGGCAATGCTCCATGGTAAGGTTGGAGAGAGGCCAGAGGACAACAAGAGCAATAAAAGGTTTAGGCATCAGGGCCTGTGAGGAAAGATTAGAGTAACCTGTTTATTTCAGACTAGGGGAAAAGATAAAGGGCACACACTTCCCAGTGTCCACATGTGTTTTATACTGAGCAGAGTTACTGACTGTTTTCCCTGTCAACTGAACACATAAGAAGTAACCAATTCTTCTTTTGTGTTGTATTGTTTCCTTTTTAGTATCATTATGCAGGCTTTCTTTGCGTGATAGTCATTTTACATACCACCCTCATACACCATCATGTTTACTGGATGCTGTGTTTCTACATTGTCTGTACTTCTTTTTCTAAGTACCAAAGAACATGTGTGAATATGTAAGTAACATTTGTCAGGCTTCTTATTCTCAAATACACCTTAGAAAAAGTGTGTGGATGCAAGGATTTCTCTTATGATTTCTTTAAATGCAAAACAAGGTGGATTTATCCATGTCATTTGAAAACACAAGGATACAAAGACTTAAAATAGTAATATGCTGCATACTTTAAAAGAGCTGCTGCTCCCATTCTACTTTTGGTTTGGCTTCGGCAGTGTTCCAGTTGATGTTTTCTGCTGAAAAGTTACTCTGATCAGGCTGATTCAATTTTTTTGTGTTGGTGCAGGTTTCATTTGTGCTTACTTCTTGCTACAGCTGTTTAATATTGACTGAAAGGATCATCCACTCTTCTGTGCAAATCTAACACTGCTTCAACAAGTTTCCTTTATGTGCAGTTCTGTGACACTCTGTACTGTGTTGTCTGGAAGCTCTTAGCAGTTCTTTTTTTTGCACCACAAAGTAGATATTACAGAATAAGTGCCAGCATGATTTTGTAAAAATCTTAGAGATCCAGGAGTTTGTTATTCATTGGATATTTTATGTTTGCTCCACTGTGCACTGAAGTGCAAGTTAAGCAGTCTGATGTTTGCAAAGCAAGGCAAACACAGTAAGGTATCACTAAGAGGTTCAAATTGGTACCGGTAGAATGGAGTGGCCACCCATCAACCTGTCCCTGTGGGTAGTTCCCAAGCCTGCCAGAGATGAAAATTATGGGTTTGGTAGATGGGTATGAGAGAAGATGGGATTTCTTGGCTAACTGGAGGTTCATTTGCAAGAGATGGCAGAGCTTGAAGGAAGTGATACGTTCAAGACAGAATGAGAGACAGAATTCACCTCTGATATAAGTCCTGATACTTAAGCAGGTTTAGTTATTTCAGATTTTCTGTGCCACCTTGGGATTTTCTCGTAGCTGTACTACAACTTTCTGTTCTGTCTCCATTTCTTGTAATTGTACTTTTTTTTCCAGGATTTTGGTTTCATTTTAAGTAATATGTTACTTTCAATATTGTAGTCAGGGTTGTGAAACTAGATGGTGGGAGCTTGTAAGAATTTGGCTCCCTGCCCTCCTAAGGGTGTGCAGGTGTAAAAGTGAGCTACAGGTGTGTGCTTGCTCAGTTTTGGTGCTCAGTTCTTTAGTGCTGTACTTCTGTATGTAGGGAATGGGGTGAGAGGTGGTTTTTCAGCTGATTTAGTGTGTCACAGGCAGAGTTCTCTGCTATGGGAGAAGGAAGGACAACTTTGTAGTGATGTGCCGACAGTGACAATGCTAATACAAAGGTGATAGTTTCTCATCTTGGATAAAAATAAGGGACGCTGTGAAATCAACACCTTCCTAAGAGCTGGATTTTTACCTGAGACTGTATATTATCTGTTGTGCTCTCCTTGTAAAGAGAGTGAGAAAGTAGTTAATTGAGTTTCCTAGGTTTTTGGAACACACTTCATGTGATGGTACCTCATCTGATAACTGCTTCCACTTTTTTGTCCAAATGTCTGTGAATTCATTATCTACAAAACTCAATCAAACAAGTCATGTAGAGAGCAAGTTATTTCTGACCTGTTGCTGATTGTTAAAAGTCATGTGAAACTCTCCTTAAGTTATTGGAATTGTTCCTTGAGACTGATGGTAAAAACAAACATAGGCTATAAATGTTGTTAGCCTGCTGGGCAGAGGTACAATAGAGTCATTGTTCTTACCGAGTACTTAATTGTAAACTGGGTCATGAAACTATTGCCTTCTGATTTGAGGAAAGGTGGGAAAATACCAGCTTTTTTAAGGACCTTCAACTGGCTTGTGGACAATGTAGATTGTTCTCTTATTTATAATTTTCAAATACAGTTAGAATAATGTAAATATTGTGTTTGTAGTAAAAATAATTGTTCTTTAGGGTTACTAAAAGGAGTTGGAAATAGTCATTTCCTTCACGCAAAGCTTACACTATGCATCTCTTGGGGAAGATGGCTAAAACCAGGAGCTGGATTGCAGCAGAACATTGTGAAGGAACGAGAAACTGGATTTCACTTGTATTTAAAGAATGTTTCAGCAAGTGTTGTGAGCCCAAGGTTCTTTTTCTGCTTTTATGCTGGTCTCTGGCATTCAGCTGATTGTGGTACTAGAAAAACATATTTTTCACAAATACACCTTTTACTTCTGTCAGCTAAGTTGTTCCTTAAAGCTTATTTAAGTGTGATGTCCTCTATTCTTTGGGTTCTTCAGTTCTGCACACTGAGTAGAGCTACAGCACTCAGGTATCCCAGACTTGCTGTGTCAGGAGGATGTTTGTAGTTGTTTAACCATTACCTTCACATACCCCCTGACTCAGGACAAGCCACAACAAAATGTATTGTTAAAATACTTACTATATTGCTAGAATACAGATCGTTTACTAGGTTTAAGGGCAGGTGCATGGTAGTAAAAGCACATTCATCTGTATACTCTAGGTGGATAACCTGAAAGATTTTTCACAGCCATCTATCTTCAAGCATGGCTTTAAGTAAAGGCAGTATTGTACTAAAATTATCATTATTATCATTATTATTTACTCAAGGTCTCCGTAATATTTTATTTGGATTAAAATATTTCCTCCAAGAATTCCTGGGATACGTACCTTCTTAACACTGTTAAATTCAGCAGTGGTTCCAAGGACCTGTTGGTGCTTGTCCCTGCCCCTCATCACTCCCAATTACATGTGCTCATGACTAGGGAATAAGGTACAAGAGTTCTGTCCAGAAAGCAGAGGGAACTTGTTAATGACTGTCCCAGTGCTTAACTAGCCATGAACATAAATGTTAACTTGCTGTAATGCAAACACTCCCTTCTGTCACAGCAGGACTTGGTCTGAAGCATATAAGGAAGTTAGAGGCTTTTTCGCATCAAACTGTGTTGGCAATTATGCCTTACAGAAGCATATAAGTGAAAATAATGCGTGGGTCTTAAGTCTAGTCAAAACCTAGTAATCAGCAGCATTAGGGTGATAAAGATTGAGAGAAAATTTACCCTGGGTCAGTTTTTGGAGAAACCCATTACAAAACAGTAATGGGTGGGTTTGGGTGTTTGAAGGACTGAGATGCTAATTTCGGTTTTAGTCATGTTGCAATGTAGCCTGGGTGAAGGGGGCGACACAGTGGCTGAAAGGTCACTGATAAAGTTTTCAACAAGTAAATAATTCCTTTCAACTAGTTTTTTCCAAAAGACATTTTTGGCTGTGCTATGCTTATTGATCTGTGGTTGTAACCATTGTTTGTAAAGATGAGGGTTGGGGGAGGAGGATTAAAATTAGTGAGAGAAGAGCAATATTTAAACTGAAGTGTAAGATTGATACAAAGAAGAAATAGATATGACTAAAATTGGAAGAAGCAGAACAGTACTTCATCTCAGGAAGTGGCTTCCAGCACATGTTCAGCTGCTGAATTCCTTATGGTTGTTACTAGCTATCGTCTTTGACTTGCTTCCATTGGCTGCCCATAAGAAATAAATAATTTTCTTGGTAAAGGAAGTGCAGTAGTTGTATTGAGTGCTAATGCTTCAGGTTAGTTGCTTGACCTACATCTGGATAATAATTAACAGTAAAGATGAAAATTCTCAGGCATCAGTTACTTGAAACTGCAGCATCAAGTTGCTTGTCATCCTTGACTGACTCGGTTTATTGTGGACTCCTAAGGTTAGAAGTACAAAAGCAAGAGGCAACAAACTAAAACATGTGGGAGCAGGCACAGATGGGTGTGTTGGTGGAAGGTGCAGTGACCTTTTATACAGGCCTGCATCATTACTCTTCAGCAGCATCAGAGAAGGAGTTGTGCCTTTGTGCTGAGAGTGGATGTAGATTAGATATTTTTGCCAGATGTTGTCCTATTGGACAATCTGCCTGTAGGTGTACTCCTTAACAGCTGTTATGCATCCAGATCCCTGTTGGTGTTTTTTTTTGTCTCTCACTTATGTGTTAATTATTCAGCAGATCAAAATCAATCAGGCTTTTCTGTGGACTGTAAAAGTTGTCCAGCTGATCTTGTCCTTTAACTGGAAGACTGCTGTCTTTGGCAATGACATAAATTAAGGTATTAAGCACTTTTGTCATAGACTGTTATGCAGTTGCATCACAATCCAGACTGTCTTAATTATTCTTTACACCATGTTGCCTGAGGCAGTGACCTCAAAAGCTAAACAAGGTCATGCTTGGCTAGGATGAGAGCAGTCAAACAAATTCAGTGCTACAGGAAGTATTAGTGATTCAGTAGGTGAGGCAACACCCCTGAGTTAATATTTTCCCAGTGCCCCAGACTGGTAAAAGATGCTGCAGCTTGTATGACGAGATGTAAAACCAGGATCCTTGGTTAAAGTTTCAGTGCAATTCCTGGTAAAAATGAACATGTTAATTCAGGGTTCCTGCCCAAGCTCAAATTTTAATGCTGATGTCCTCTACACATTTATAATTTCTGTTTTAGTAGAGTCATATGATCCTCTTGCTCCTGCCCTAGATTGTTCTTGAAGTTGTTGGGAAAGTTTGTCTTCCAGAGGTGCTGACAATGTTTGCAATTGTCAGCAGAAAGATTTCCAGAAACAATGATCCATTTTGAGATCTTATAAAATCATGGGAATCATATTTATGTAAAAAATGTCAGGTCAAAAATGAAAAGCCTCCAGGATTTCTTTTTTCTTTCTTTTAATGTGTGTAGAATAGCTTTTTGCCTTGAGTATATATATTTACTACATGGTTGAGTATGCTCACACTTACATGTTTTCATTTTCCATAGGATTCAAGTGCCCTGTATGTTCAAAATTTGTATCTTCTGACGAAATGGATTTACATCTTGTGATGTGTTTGACAAAACCAAGGATAACCTACAATGGTAAGAAAGAAGTAAGCTGATAATTAATTACTCATTTTAAATATCGGTGTGATAATAATCCTTTACTTAATAAGATATTCTGGTAACTGGTTTGGTGGACTCAGAAATTATGGGGGTTTTTTTGCTTGTAGTTTATTTTTTCAAATTAATTCCTAAGAACTTGGTCTTTTTATACTGCATGCCAATATAATTTGCCCTGTGTCCTGCAAGTATAAAATTTTTCTTGTTTGAATGTGTTTATTCAGTTTTTTGACCATTGGTCAGTGTGTGCTTGTGTTTATTGTCCAGTTGAGATATGTGTAGCTTACACATATCCTTAGATCCTTTCATCTAATGGCATCAAGTAGTGAGGTGGGTCAATTGAGTCTCCTGGGGACTTTATTAAGGACTGTTCCTTGACATGCTGTGCATTTGAACATTATTGAAGAAAATTACCCTTTCTTGAAGGAACTAAAGAACTTTTCCTTCAGTTGATTCCATGTGTGATACTTCATAAAGACTGGTTATATGTTTTTGTCATTTTAATCAAACTGGCCAATATCAAATGAATCACCTGTAGCAGTGCTGGTCTTTTCCCCTACTAGTAAGCTCTCCTTCTAGGCAACCTTTAATGCAAGGCAAACAGGACTTTTGCCTCTGAGATCAAACCTTTCTGTCACTGTGGCTTAGGCTGACAGTCAGTTCTATGGCAAGCACACAAAAAGGCTTCAGGAAACCAGGGATTAGAAAATCGTATTGAAATTTTAGTGCCTGCTTTGGCAGAAGATCTTACAGTTCATCTTCAATGGGATTATTGCCCACCAGTCATCAGATGTCAGAACAGAATACAGTTAGAAAGAAATTTTAGAGAGGAGAGGGAGCTGGACTTTCTGGAGGGTGACAGCAAGAAGCTGAAAGTTGGTGCTTGCAAGTTACATCAGGGAAAAATCCGATTCAGTGTAAAGTAGAAATGTCACATAATGAGGGTGGTCAAGGCACTTTCAGAGGTTGTGCAACCTCCATCCTTGAGAAATTTAGTCTAACTTGGTTGTGCTTTGAATGAGGGGGACCAGAAGACCACCAGATACGGACCACCAGATAAATAACTTCCAATATAAGTTATTTATTACATAAATAACCTGCAGTGTCATGGGCTCTTTGACCCTCCAGGCACCTTGCTGTTATGTTATTCTACACTGGACTTTTTTATTGGAACAAGTCTTGAAGAATGTTTGGGCCCACCTTATTCTTTGGATAGCATAATGCTATCCAATACTACTGGCCCTTAATTGCAAAAGTAATTTGCAATCATATGCTTAGAGTTGTGAAATCCATTTGAAAGCACAGTACTTAGGAAAAGTAAATATTTCTTTTTTCTTCCTGGTGTTACCACACATGTATTTGAGAAGGTTGACTTCATCTAACAGAGAGGGCCTTTTTTCTCTTTGTTTTTCCTTTTTAAATTTAGGTCTGAGCATTTTCCAAGATAAGTTGTGTACTGAGGGATGTTGAACTTTGGAGAGAAGAGAAGCCGGCTAGCCGCCCCAGTCAGGGCAGGAAAATGCACTTGGGATCAGTTAGGGTGGGGCAGGAGGAGGCAGACTAGCAGAGAACAAGCTCTGGCACTAATCCATCTGATGGGGTGTGCACAAATTATGAGTTGACTGGCTGAAATCCTTTGCTCCTGCTGCTTCCTACATGTACATATGAGTGCACTCAGCTGACTTAACTTTTGTTCAAAGATATGGCAATTACATAATGTAACCTCTCAGAATAATTTATGATGTTTGTTTGAATCACAGTGGTGCTATATTCAGACTCGTTTTTCCTTCTTGCAGTGTTTCAGCTTACACTGCTAGTTGGAGCTCCTTTGGGTCATCTTGTTACCTTTGCAGAGTTCTTTAAGTCAACAAATGAGCAGAAGTAAAACCTGTGAGTGGCAGCTGAAGCCTCTCTGCGTGATCTGCAGCATGACAAAAGAGGTTGTGGCAATGCAATATGAGTTAACAGCAGCATGTCATCTCTCAGTTTGGGTGTCTGCTGTACAGTGAGCCTCAGAAACTGATTCCAGGAAATGGTTATGTAAGTGTGAAATAAGGAAATTATCTAATTAGGTAGGCTGGTTTGAGAGAGATACTTACTTAGAAGTATGGTCTCTCATTTTCATAAACACCTCACAGAAGTGTGCATTGATCCTTGTGGCTCCAGTTGGTTAGCTCCTGGAGTCACAGACTAAATCTTAAAATATAGCCTATAGCTGGCTATTTAAATTACTTCAGCACGAAGAAATTGAGGATATGGCTTCTGAGTTATACACTGCTCAGTTGTTACTTTTTGGTACAGTTGTGGTACTCCCTTTAATGAGGCTAATGAAAGAAAATTAACTAGCAGGTAACTTAATGCTGCCATGATTTCAGGTCCAGACCTGCACACGAATGTCTCTATGCATGCATTTTTTTCTTGTCTATTTTGCCATTTGTCATCACAAGATCAGTGATGAATCTGCCTTTTTGCCATAGGTCGAGGGCATCTCAAATTTTGTTTGAGAGAAGAAAAGATGCTGCTGTCAACTTTTGATACCTTCCTCCAAAATGGAAGGCATCTCTTTATGCTTTACTTTCTCATTGTTATCTTGGCCTTATGCCATATGTACTCCAATAGAGCCAACCAGGCATCATTTACTTTTGTTGGTCACTGATATTTCTCAGTCCTATTATCACTAGAAGGAAAAATATTTTTTTTCTTCCTTTTTTTGCCTCACCTTCTTTTGTCTCTGAGGTTCGTGTTGCAAGTAGTTGAAGGAAGCCTTAAACTTTGTAGGTGCAGAAATATTTAGAGATTGAGCAGTTGAATTGAACTGTGCTTATGTCTGTTCTAGATGTGTTTCCTCATGATACCGTAGATGTATTAGTTGTTCTTTCTAAGAAACACCAGGGAGCAAATTGTATATATTTTTTCATTCTGAGAAGACAAACCTTTCTTTTTAAATATGAGTCTGAGGCATACAGTCTCCCCCAGAAAGATGTTATAAGACTGCTTAGTTGTGATTTGAAGTTTAAATAAATTAATGAGTCCTCCCAGCCGATCCCTAATTGCTTTCTGAGCTACCTTTGTGCATTGCATTTGGCAGTTGAAAGGGTCAGTGAACTGCAAACTCGGGCAGCTGTCTGATTTACATGTGTTTTCTGAAAGAGTGGTCAAAAAATTGTCTCAATTCTATGCTGGAAGTTGTGCTGATTTTCATATAAATATATCAGTACATTTTATTAGCCTTATTCTTTCAAAATCATGTGACTTGCCTGCAACAGAGATCTCATTGCTGACTCAATTTGGCATGTAGAAAGAGCTCTTTCTTATTTTCTGTGGAACTTTGTTCCACATTTCTTAAACTACTTGTGGTGTTCACACATGAACCAATATCCAGTCATTTTTATACAAAAGCTGGTTAAATGGATGGTATTGTGCAAAAAACATTGTGGTGTTTGGTGATAATTGTCTTGAAAAGCCTTTCCTAGCAATTAGCAAATACTGCTAGCTGCTGAGGAGCCCCAGAGTAGGTCGCATACACTGGTTAAGCACAGGTTGCCAAAAGCCAGTTTCATGAAGAAAGTGGATTACTTGCTCGTTGACAGGGTTTTTTAAAAAAAGACTGCTAAAATATTGTGTAGCCGTACCTATTCCTTTGAGCTTCTCCACAGTGTTAAATGAGGCCCCTTGCACCATCTTGTTCAAACTTGTCACGGTGACAAGCAGGGAGCCCCCTGAGGACTGCTCTGTGAAAAGTGTTGCTTATACTGTAGCCCTGTGTTTTGGTCAGGCAGGGGCATTTATGTGAATTTCCTCAGTGCTTTGGAAGCAACTTGCCTTAAACTCCTTGCTGATGATTAGAGGTGCCTGGTGAAGTTTTGGTTTTGGATATAATTATTGTTTATTTTGTGTTGTTACAATATTGATACAGCTTTTTTCACTGGAAGATGTTTTATAAAACATTGAGGAGACACTGGAGAGACTTGTGACTTTAGATGCTTTGCAGCAAATGCACCCAGTTCCTTCTGATGAAACCCTGCAGTTGGTTCTGAAATAATTCTGGTTTTCATTTTTAAAATCCTTTGTTTGTTTCTCAGCACAATTCGTAAGACTCTGTTATTTATATTTTTATTAGAGGGCCCCTCAGAGGGCAGGAATAGCAGCCTGGCACCTGGCCAGATGGGGAAGCCAGTGACCCTGGAGAGCTGGGGAGAGCCAGTCAGCTCACTAGACTGGTTGGCTGGCTTGGCGAGCCGGCCTGTCCTCTTTGAAAAGTTTTGACTGAATTAGCACATTCCTGTGGAATATTTTGGGTTTCATCAAGTCAGCACTTTCTGTTGGAATGGTGTTCTACTGGAAACTTTCTAAGCCGATCTCCTCAAAGCCACTTGCTCAGGGGTGGTGCTGCTTTGACATCAGTGCCGCTCTCACTCAGACCGCTCTGCATTTAATTCACACATGGCAGTGGGTCTGACTTTTGGCCAACGTATTTACTCAGGTTCATTTTAAAGGGAAAAGCTTTCACTAGCGTAATTCAGAGAGGAAGAATGTTGAGACATCCAGTGCATGAACTGCTGAAGGTTTTTTCCTTACTTGAAGTAAGGACTTGGTAATTTTTCTTTTTAAATTACAGTAAGTGAATTTTTCAGACCTATCATATTAAAAAACAGCAGGAGACCAGACATCACAGGTAGCAGGGATTACAGATATGATTTTATATTAAGAGTTTATTCAATTTCTTTGAAATGGAGAATTACCATGTGGGAAACTATTACAGACAGAATATTGAAAATTAAGGTATGTATACCAGAAGGAAAAACAGGAGTGGAACTCAATGTGCTCTTCCTGTCTGGCAATGTACTTTGTTTTCTGGGGTGTTTGGTCTGTCACCAGACACAAACAGTGGAATGTTCCCATGCCGTCTAACCAAATTCAGAGAATCACAGGATCTTCTGAGTTGGAAGGAAGACTGAGGATCACTGAGTCCAACTTGTAAGTGCATGACCCACACAGAGATTGAACCCACAACCTCCGTGTTATAGCGCCATACTCTGACCAGCTGAGCTGATCTCAGATTGACGTGGGCCACAACAGTGCAATTGATTCAGATTAGCAAGGATGGAAAGTAGGGTTTTGTCATGATTTACACACACTGATTTTTGTTCTAAATCAATTTGAGGTGTTGGGTTAAGTTTTGTCTTGTGAGGAAAGCACTTCTTGCTGGAACTGCCACATGCTGCAACTTGCATGTGAGCAAGTGTCAGAATCTTGAGCTGGAATCTGTGTAAGCAGTAATCCTTCTAGAGCAGTTGTCAGCATCAAAATGACAGCTATAACATGCCTTTTGAGCCAGAGTAGAGACTTAAATAGTGGCATGAGTCACTTAAAGGACTAAATAAAAATATTTTGGAAACATTCTTTGTGAATGGGGCTGACCTAATTTTTAATAACACAAGCTATAACCTTTGTTGATTGCTGTCTGTTTCAGCATCTCTGGGGCAAGATACTTGTGCCAGAACTTGAGTTCATATTGCTCAGTAGAAGGAAAGAAAAACAGTGCACCTTAACCTAATATTTGAAGCACCAAAATGCATGATTCTGGTAGTCCTGCCCACTGCAGTGACTTGATTTGCTTTGTCACTTCTGCGCACCAAGGGAGAGTATTTTATTCAGCAGGGCTGATGCTCTCAACTGTCTTGACTGATGCACTCAAAACTTTAGGAATGAAAAGAATTATTAACTTCAAGTTAATTTCTCTGCCAGGGTTCCTGAGATCATACCCTGAAAGACCTTGCAAAAGGGCATCTTGCCAGTCTGCCTGGAAAAGCTTAAGCCTTCCTCCTTGTCCTCATCCTTTAATAGGACTAGACTTTCAGCAGAGCAGTACAAAATAATGCTAAGGCAGATCAGTTACTTCATTACACTTTATCCAAGGTGTAAAATTCTCCACAGAATTTCTTGATTCTTTCATTTTAAAAGTTTAACAAGATTCTTGGGTAAAAGTTTCTCGCTTCTTACTCTGCCCTAGGTGGTTCTGTGCTCTGTCCTCAGGGATGCTGGGGAGGCAGAAGAGCATACTTTAAAAGGTAGTTTAACAGAACATGTAAAAAGACACTTACCCACTACTTGCAGTTAAAATAGTGGTATTTACTCTTTCTTTTGATCTTGTGTACTCGTGAACATCCTCCAGAGTATGTAGGAGGTTCGTTCCGTTTCTTTAATGCTTTAAAACTGTTTTCTTCAGTAGTTCTTGAAAATATAAAGAACTGTTGAACTTTGAGATTTTGTTTAATGCGGTGACAGTAGAATATTATTATAGTAAATAAGATTTTCATCTCAGACATTTGCACAGATGTTCTTCTGTGAATTAATGTAATACCAGCTCAGACTTTTCATAACTTGTCTTGCAAATTATTGTTAAATTTGAGGAGGGAATTGTCATTTCAAGAAGAGAAATTGTGTTTGAAGTAATGTTTGATTAAATACATTCACTGGATTGTACTCTCTTCCTTTAAGAATTGTTGATAATGTTTGAACAAGAGCAAACTTCCACTGATGTTCACCAGTCTAGACCAAAGACAGCTACTTGTCCAAACCAAACTGCCAAGAGGAACAGTGGCAAACTTAATTTCTTCCTCTGTTTGTTCAGTAAAGCTGTGTTTCCCTCTTGCCATCCCAAATCTCTCCTTCAACAGTTTCTGGTACCTCACAGAAGAGCATCCCTGCAAAAGCAGCCTGTTACATTTCAAGTTTGTTGGGGAGGGAGGTTGTTCATCTTACAGAGTAACGCTGATAAATGTCACTAAATAAAACCACGCTCCAGTTCAACTTGTGCAACCTGTGCCTGCCTCCTAAAGGGAGGAGGTAGGACCTGCTTCAGTGACCCCATTCGAGCCTCAGTCTCTGGATGAACTGGGTCAGTTTGTTGCAGTGTGGAGCTGCAGCACTTTTAGAGCCTGCAGTCTCTTATCTTTCCTCCACACCCACAAACTATCAACCCTTTGCTATGGAGCCAGAAAAGTAAGCTGTGTGTTTGTAGTGGTGTGGCTGTGAACAAAACTCATCAAATGGGAACATAGTGTAACTGACAGGGAAGTACTTGGAAAGTGTATAGCAGCAATTCCCAGAACTGCAGACTGTCCCATTTATCTCAGTAAGATATACTCTTGGAGATGTAGTGGTGGTGGTTGAGGTATCAATATTGCTTATTATTTTACTTTACATGCAAGAGAAAGGGGGATATAGATTTGTAAATAAGCTATGACAGCTCACTTTCATGGTTCAGGTTAGAAATGCTCAATAGATGATGCTGGATTTTCTTTCTTCTGTAATGAAGTAAAGTTGACATGCTTGGATCCTGCTGAGAAGGACACACTGCAGAGATCACACCTATTAATATCTTAAACTTTTCTCCAATTTGTTATGCATGTGACTTACTCTTTTAACAAACCTTTGGGGAGAAGTATTTTCTGCATACTTTCCCTTCTGCCAGGCCTAAATCTGCTGGACTGAACTTCCTGTGACAAAGCCATGGCAAATCACTCCTAGCCCAAATAGCTGTAATGTCACCTCATACTTAATTCAGTTCTTGAGAGCAGGACAACTTTTTTTTCTCAGTACACTGGAATTGCCTGTATATAAATGCATACCTGTGCCATGGGAACATTTTATATGCAGCACTGGATAAATACAGTAAAGCTTCTGACAGCCATAGTACAAGCCTGCTTGTTTCTGAAAGAAATAGAGAAAATGGGATCATTCATGTGCTGAATAGCTCAAGTTATTTCTTTTGCTTGTACACTACTCCTTAACCTCAGATACTGATGTTGTCTTGCTGTTGCACTGACAGTGCTGCTGAAGTCAAAGGACAATTCCTGTCCTAGAAAATGACAGATGCACCTGTGGACCAGTGGCGCAAGGAACATCTGTGGGTGACAGATGCAGCGAGGAGCGGAGCGGCTCGGGTGGGGAGGGGACCCGATACCTTCGCTGTGTGTCATCGTGCCTCTCTTACATAATGGCAGCGCAGTGCCGCCTGCAGCAGAAAGCCCAGGGACAGCTCTGTCCGCTCGCCGTGCTGTGACTCCGCATCATGTGATGCGGGCAGACAGGAGCTACCTTCCATGCCTTGCACTTAATCAGTCTTTAGCTCTGAGAGGTCATTCAGAGGATGTCATAAATCGCGTCTGCAACTGCTGCAGTCTTGTGACTGCTGGGAACTTAGCTCCAGGGGAAATAATGGTCCTAGTTTTGCTAGTTTTGTATGGTAATTCTGCAGTCTTTAAAGCTGATACCTCTAAAACCTTAAGATTTTACTCATTTGCTAGCAGCAATCTGCTCTTTTTTTTTTTTTTTTTCTTTCTTAGTTGCCCTGTGGAGACAAAACCTTGAAAATATCCCTTTTCTAATAATAGAAAATGGATTTGATTTACTGGATTTTGAAATAAAACTACTTGAAATCGTTAGGTTTTAAAAAATAAGTGCCAGACTACATCTCACTGAGATTGAGTGATCTGTGTAGGATTTTCATGGTATTTCCTTCCCTAAATTCCTCACTGTTTTGCAGGAACTAATAGAGATTATTTGCAGATCAGGACTTTCTCTCTCTCTTTTTTTTTTTCTTCTAAAGAACTATAAAAGAATAAGAGGCACTCCTTCTGTTTCAGAAACTGCCCCAAGGGCAGATCAATTTGAAAGGATTGCCTGAAATGTCATTTGTAATTTTTTTTTTTCTCCCGATTAAAATCTTGCTTTAAAACCTGCTACCCTTTGATTACTTACATAGTCTTGTGCTTCTGAGCTGCAGACTCAGCCCTTCAGTTGTAGGAAAGAAGCCAGTCCAGCTTTTGTAGGGGATTTCAGTGATAAAACAAGCCAAACTCTTCAGAAACAAGCTGGGTGAGAACAGCGCTAGTGTGATAGAGTACTCTCACTTCTAAACTGGGGATTATTATCACTGCTTACACAGGAGAAAAGATTACCAGTTTCTAGTATTTTTAACAAAACCCAGTGATTCTAGCACAGGATGTAAAACACCTACTGACACAGGTACAAAATACTAGACTTGCCTATTTTATCCTCCCTGGGGGAACCTGCTTGCTCCCCGAAGTTTGCCTCACTTTGTCTCACGTGGCTACAGATTTGCTCAGCTTCAGAAGTAACCCCAAGTTCTAGCACACAGCTGAAACATGAGAAACTTCACTGGTGTTTAGTGCTGAACTATATTAACACTCACGAAACCTTGTTAAAATTTCCTCATAAAAACCTCAACTTCCATTTTAACCCTGCACTAACAGCTATCTGTAATTTGAAGCCGTATCAGATTTTCATCGTTTTGACCATGTTCCTCATGCCCTCCTTCCTTGTGTGAAGTTTCATTAGATACTATTCATGTGTAATGTTAGGCATTTGATAGCCCCTGTGTAGCTAAGCAAGAATGTAGTATTCACTGTTAATTTTTAGCCCATAAATAATGTTTATTTGTTTGGAACGAAGAGATGGAGGAAGGAATAGTTTGGTTAACACTTACCTTTTTTCTTCTCCCCAGTTCCAAGGAAGTCTATTTTAATCTCTGGCTTTATTAGCTGAAATGATAAAAATGGTGTTCAATAATGGTGTTCAATAGTTTTGGTAGCCTCTAAATTGAAAAAAATGAGGAGAAAACCAAACTTTAATTAATGTCTGTAGAAATATACTGCCAGATTGTGGGCATGTAAGTTGGAACAAATACTGGAAAGGTGTCTTTGGGGACTTCTGGTTTTTTAAACACGTCTTCCATGTTAATCTTTTTGTGTTATTGTTTGTGAATGATCATGATTGCTGGATACTGTTGAAATTGTGCTTGTTTTTTATTTCACTTAGTTGCTTTAAAATTTAAAGGAAGGTTTATTGATGGTTTGGTTTTTTGTTTGGGTTTTTTTTCCTCCTCTTGCAATTCAATACCTACATACTCAGTGTCTCGCTGGGATAGTAATAACCTGTAGGTACCTGTTAGCACCAGAAATACTGTATCTCTATGCTTGCTGCAATAAATTATAATACTGGATAATGGGTTAGTGTGGAGTAGAAAAATGGAGCTAACTTTGAAAACTCTGACTCAGTATCTGATGTTATCAGAATCTTTTGCATTCAGACATGTTTTGCATTCCATCTATATCACAAGGATAATTGCATTTAAAATAGGAATAGCTTGTAAAAAGCAGTCTGTCTGCTGCAAACAAAAAAGACAGACAAGTAAAAATTATGCAGTGATTTATATCCTTGTCCCATGTATAAACGTTAACACCAGACATTGTGTTTATCTAGAGAAGGGTGATCTGGAGCCTGCTGGGAAAAAAACCTTCTAGGCCTAGCACCTGGCACTGGGGTTAATAAGCCAGACTTTATGCACACTGAGTTTTGGCACCAGTGTTTTCGTTGTGTGTTGCTTGGTAATGCATCGTATCTTCCCTAAGAATAGTGTCTTAGTCACACACACCTGCTTTTTCTCCTCTCCTCCTGCTTTACCTTAGGCTCATAGTTTCATCTTTCATACCATCTCCCTATGCACTCATTTTGCATCAGATCAAACCAAACTCCTCTGCAAGCTTGCAATGAGTCAGTTACTTGGCCAGTGTTAAAAGACTGGAAAAAAGACTTGGCAAAGCTCATTGTGCTCAGGGCACCTGTAGGAAGCCTGGAATAGGAACCTGGAAAAGGACGAAGTGAACAAAACATGGAATCAAATCCTTCATCCATCTTCAAAACAAGTCACCATTAAAGTAACCCATATTGCCCAGACTGATAGGATAGATAACTTCATCTGTACTGCTTCTCTTCATTTTCTCTCTCTGCCTCTGTTGTTCAGGGACACTTCCTGCCCTACCCCTCCCTTCTGTGAAGTTTTCTAATGCACTAGTTTTTATGTGCCTTCTGTCAGGTGAGAGTTTGCACAGATTTCATTAGGCCAGCGTGTCCCCATCACACTCCTAGTTTATCATAGACCATGAAGAATGAAACTTCTTACTTGAAAATCTGTGCAAAGCAACTCTGGCTTCTGGCCGTAGTTTCAGTGATGGTAAACAGTTGAAGACTTGCCATTTAGAAAACTGTTCTCTGCAATCTTTTTGGTCTCCTTTTGTGTTGGGGATAGAATAAATTCAGTCACTTAAAAAAGCTGACAGAGCAAAAGGGATTTCCTAAACTCTGTGGGGAACTTTTGGAACAGCCACAACCACATCCTGCACTTGTGAGATCTTATCCAACTTAGATCTTTCCTTCAGCTTCATCAGGCAGTCGTCTTCTGTTGTTTCCTCTGCTTTACCTGCCAAGTTTTTAAGAACATTGTTGGTGATAGCATCCAGTCTTGATTTGGAAAAGTTGCTCATTTTAACAGACTTACAGCGTCTGAGTCTTCCTTCTGATGGTAAAGTTATTAGAAGAGACCTGTCTGTGCACTGTGTTTGGAAGGAATTCTTCACCCTTCTCCTGACCATAGTGGTGTTTTTTCTTCATGAGATCATTGACTCAGATACCTAAGTGATTTAGTACCGGAAGAAGCCTCTATAGATAAATATTCTTGGGCTTATATGCCTGGCTGGTTGTGGTGGGGTTGGGTTTTTTTTCTTGTTTTGGTTGGTTGGGTGGTTGTTTTTTTGGTGGGTTTGGGTTTGTTTGTTTGGTATTGGGTTTTGGTTTTTTACCTTTGGTAAAGAAGTTACCTGCTATGCAAGACAAGCTGGAATTCAGGTCTCTCTCATTTTTCTTGAGTGTACCCTGCTTGGTAACCCTGCCCGTTGCTTGAGCAGTGACTGTATGGTTCACCCACCTTTGAACTGGATTTCTGGATTGCAATCCCAAGTTTTTAACAGGCCTAAATTGATTTTTCATCTACCATAGCAGTTTCTTAGTACTGGTATGGATTGGTGGGTGCATGTAAGTAGCACTTAAATATTTTGCTTTGTTTTACTCCTGAAGAAACGAAAACAGTAGAAGAGCTCCATGTGTGAATCCCACACTTCTGTTCTTTCTTGCCTGCTTCTGTAAGTTTCCTTCATCCCAGCTCTATCTCCAGCTCCCTGTAAGAAACAATCCTCTCTAAATGCAGCAGACTCTGTCAGCAATACATGCTGGTTGCCTCTGGCCATTTAATCAACCACTCCTCCTTATGTAGCATACTTGTGGTGTAAGATCCTTTTTGATGGTAAACTCAGCCTTGAGAAGTGTAAATCATTCTCACCTGATGGGAGCCAAGGAGGATGTATTCTCCAAGTGATTCTTTCTTTACACTGTTTCCTAAGGTATCTTGTTTTGCTGCTGTTTTGTTTCTTGTGGATTTGCCCCCTTTACATGCTGCTTTTAACTCCTGACATTCAAGATTAACACCCGATAACCTGAGAGGTCATGTAATACTGATGAAAAACCAAGGAAACGGCCTGAAGGCAGCTTCCTTAGTCCATGTGCTGCAATGAGCAGCTTTGTTTCAGGCAGCGTGTGCTGGGGTGCACCATTCATGGTGGGATTTCACGGCCGGGCACAAGTTTGTTAGGGCTGCATTTGAGACTTTTTCACCCAATTGCTTCCTGAGAAAACAATATTTAGAAGTATCTCTCAGAAGGAGTGTTTCTGATGGGAGCAGGGTAAGCCTTGGGACAAAACACAGCATGCCAAGGAAGACTCTTCAAGAACAAGGTACCTCTTGGGTCATTCAAAAAACAAATATATGTCAGTTCACTTGAAATGGGGACTTAGTACAAGACGGGTAAGGCTGGCAAAAAGTCTCTTTACATCATGTTCTGGAGGACAAGACTGTTTATTTGTGGTTCATTTATGAATAGGTGCGACTCTTTGGCCCATACCTAGACAAAAATTTGACAATTTAAAGACATGGTACTTATAAATACGGTGGATGGAACTTACCTTTAGAAGTCAGTGCAACAGGAGAATGTTATTTAGCTACCTTGAGATGATTTCATGTCCAAAGGCATCTTAAACTGCAAGCAGACCGATTAAACAGACGTTTTAAAGACTTAAGCAGAAGTTTTAGAGTCAATCAGATAATTGTATTGAGACCAAGTCTTGAATTACTGTGGAAAGGCATAGTCACTGGCAATAAATCTCAAGATAGGAGGACAAGACATTTCGTGTCCAGTTGGGCTGATAGAATTTATCTAGTATGAATACCTATTTCACCCCAACACTTCCTGCCAGAAGCATAAATATGGGCTGAGAAAGCTGGTACACTGATCACGATAGCACTGGAATGGATGTGGATGTTGATGCTTGGAAGCAAGGAGCTTTATTTCTCTGACTACCTGGCCTTTTTTGCAAAGCCTCGCTTTTCATGGGGAGCCCTGAGGTGCAAACTTGACTTTGTCTGCAAGCAACATACTTTAATTGGACCTTGTATTAAAGCTGTGTTATTTATACTTGGGATTTAATTTTTTTTTTCAGAACCGTAACTTGTATTGACACCCTGTGTCATATAGCTTCAGCTAGGTTTCCCTTGTAGTTGCTGAAGCTAAATCTCTCTACAAAAGAACTGTTTTTCTCTGTGCAAATGCCTCTGCATTCTGCATTAATTATCTACCTGGATACAATTCTATTTAGGTAAACTACGACTACACAACACAGGCTTTTTTTGCTCCTGCTCCCTAAAATGTATTTCTTTCACTACTATTTCAGTTTTTATCTTTATCTAACCAGAAGTATATTTTTCTCTACCATAGACCTGATTGTTATCTGTCTGAACAGGAAGCATCTAGCTATTTCTCAGAATTTACTAAGCTCAGAATGTCCCACAAAAATTTAAATCCAGTTCTTCAAATGTGGTTTAGCTAAGAAACAATGAAACTTCTGCAGCCACCTCCTTCTATCTTAGCTGGTGTTGCTCTACAAGTATTGCCACTTAGGCCTTATTCTGCAAATATTTTTCTTGTGTGACTTTCCCTTTGTTTTGTGTGCTCCCTCCCCTTTTACATTTTGTGTTTTAAGAAGAGAGGGAGCACCAAAGACTGTAGACAATGTTTGTGCAGGAAGTCTTTCATGATGGATATCTGTTTGTATATAGCTATCTCAGACCTGGACCAACACTGAGCAACATGAGAGGGAAGGAGAAAAGGATTATGCTTGGACTTTGAGTAGGAAATTGTAATGGGCTGCCATGTTGGAAGGGGTGAAGAGTGAGATGCCAAACATCACAACACCCCCCAACCTAGTAATTCATCAAGCGCCTTGTCAGTACAGAACCGAATGTCACATTTGTTGTAGCTTGTTAGTTTGCTTTGGAGAGGTTTAGTTTTTGTGTGTTGTGGCTGGGAAGGTATTTTTGGATTGCTTAAGTTCTAGGTATTACCACATGACTCATGTAGGGGTGTTTGGGGTTATTGCATGCACAAAAAGTTGCAACCTGTGCTTGTTTGATTAGCACTAGGGTATTGGTTTTTTTCAGCAACATAAAAGGGAATTTGGATTGAAGTTATTCAGGGGAGCTAAATACTGAATTCCCACCTGCTCAACTTTGTGGTGTTGTGAATCCTGAAAACTGCTTAGCTGTGGTACAAGTTGAAACATTGGATGTTAAATATCTTTCCTTTTACATCTGATCCAGAGGAGGTGGCTTATATTGGAGCAACAAGAAATGTTTCTAATCAGGAACCCTCTGCTTCTTCAGAAGGTGTGCTTCATGCTAAGGGCAGTGGAAGTTCCACTTCTGGCTGGGAAGGTGCAATCTTCATAGGTGAGCTAAGCTAATGGCTTCAGCTCTGCCTTGCTCAATCTGCTGACTGACCCTGTAGCTGTGAAAGCTGAGTGGCACAATAAGCATCTGCAGTGACAACTGAATGATGTTCCTTCTGCTGTTGAGAGCTCTGAACACTAAAGAATCAGCTCTCCTTCAGAGTGTCTTTCTGCCTCAACTTTTGAGCAGCAGCGGATGGCTGACCTGGTCATCCAGGAATGATCCCTAGAGAATCAAGAGTATTTCTCTTGTGGCAGCCAGAGTACTGAAAAACAGCTGGAATGTCAAAGAAACTGCTGGCTCTCCTGGTGCTTAGGATGGACTGGGAAAGACAGGTATTGCTTGCAGTCAATACCAGTTTGCAAAGACAATCACTGAGCTACATAAGAGAAGCACATCCTGCATGATGGTTTTCCATACATTCTAGTGTCTGCTTCTCCCAAGGATATTAACCCCATATAAGAAGGATGCCCATATTATTTGTATCAGATAGCTAATAATATTTCTCTCCATCCTTTCTCTAGTGCCTGCTTTGCAACAGAAAATTAAATGAGATGATGGAGGGCAGGAGGAGCGGTAGAAAATACAGGTCTAGAGAGAACACATTTTAGGGAAAATGAGTGTGAAGAGGAAGGAAGCATAGTAAGAAACAACCAGAAAGAAATGGAGAGGGAGAAAAACAGATGTGACAGAAGCCATGAAGATTCAGTAAATCAAGTCAGTGACATGTAATAAGTGTGCAATCACATACACACACACTTCCTGGCTGTTGAATAGTAAGATACCTGTGGAAATTCGTAGGTCCTTTTTGACTCCTTGTGATATCAGCAAAGGTGATTGCAGTAAAAAGGTAGAATAAACTCTGCAATATGAATGAATTAATGCTATACACGTGAACACAAATATATTGGCTCCTAGATGTCTAGAGCTCTACATACTCCATTTAAAAACAAGCAGAGTCTCTAGTACTTTACTAAGACAGTTTTTAGTCATCAGCTTCAAAATTGAATGAATGTGTAACAGATACATGATAATTATGTACTATTTAATAAAATTTCACTAATATTTTCTAATGGCTGTTTTTTTACCAGTTTTAGTGCTGATACGATGCTGTTCAAAAGGTATATTTCAATTGAGTTTCAGTTGTGTTCCCAAAAGGGTTGACCTTTGTGGTGTCCTTCACTAGCAAGCTAGTTGTGGTGGCAGCTTCTACAGACATTTAAGGTCTTAAATTTTACAAAAAACACAGACATTTTGAAAAGTTGTCATATTGAATTGGGTCAAGGTGTTTCTAACTTGGTGTTCTGTTTCCAGTGAATGCCCAGAGAAAAGTAAAAAAATGCTGAAGCTATAAAGTGGTATCTCCCAAAATACATTGACATCTCCATGATTTGTGACTTCAGGTTTCTTGAGCCTAGGGCTATATCTGCCTGTGTCTTAAAAGGAAAAACAAAAAGCAGCAGCACAGATTTTAATTACCTTATCCAGAAGGTATGCAGTGCATGTGCTTTTGCAGTCCTCACTTTAAAGACACTTTAATCCCAAATATTGCCTATAATCCTAATCATGGCTGAGTTAGTGGCTTTTGTAATTATTGGATGTATTTTTGAAAGTTCTAGGAAAAGTTTTTAATTGGTAAAGTATGTGCAAAATTGCCAGGATGCCTGTTCTTTAATCTTCCACGACCTATTTTGCTATAAATGCAGAAGTGGAGTAGAATTTATTTTCCGGTAAAGATAAAAGCAGAAGTTTAGGAGGAAAAATTACTGACAAGCAGAAGCTAAAAGAGGATAGAGGAGAAGAGGAAGAAGTACTTGAGCAGACTCAGGAGGGAAGTACTATGCTCTTTTGCAAGACTTCATCTTTGACACCAGTCTTTGGCTAGTGAGTACTTGTTCAAGTAGCTGGAAAGGTGGAGGAGTGTTTACCTCCTGTTTGGTGCAGTGCATGTGGATGTGGGGGTGTGGTATTTGTGTACTTAGCCACGTGTGGGCGAAATGGAAAAATGTGGTTTATTTCCTCTTCCCACTTTCATTTAGGTAATACACTGATATAAATGTCTTAATCATAACATTGATGAAGTTTTAAGCTGCTTTTCTCTTTCTTTTGGTTTGTGTGTTTTGTTGTTTGGTTGCATTTTTTTAAGGGAAAAATTATAAAAAATGTACCTGCTGCATCACTCTGCTGTGGGAAAAGATGAAAACAAAAAACCTTCAGACTGCAGTGGTTCTGTGCAAAATGATATACAGATTTTTCTGTAGCAGATATGTTTAAAAGTCATTGTTAAATGGCCCTTAAACTGACTTCCATCTGATACAAGCCTAGTGTTGGTATAGGAGAGTGCTGTATAAAACAAGCACAGAACAAATTCTGACTGGATCCAGGTCTAACAGGATTATGCACTCCTTTTTCTTTGTCTGAGATTGATGATCCGAATCACCTAAAACGGTCAAAAGGTAGTCAGATCCAAGTGTCGTAAGCCCGTGAAGGATTTGGTTTTACTGTCATCACTCTACATGTGTAATTAATTATGAGCTTAATTATATGGGTTTGGAGTATGTTAATGTGCAAGTTACGCATGGGCATTTACAGCAGGTTTTTTCTTGTACTCATTCCTTCAGTATTTACATCCAAGAGCCTTAGGTAGGATTCATGAGGTTAACCCAAGTAGGGAATGCTGATTCCTCAGTATTCCAGAGGAAGAGGAGCATTGAGACCTGTTAACATAACCTCTTCTGCAGGGGTGGCAGAACCGTGCCGTGTTTCTGAGGTGCAGTCTGTGCCAGCTGCCATTCGCACCAGCTCCCTCTGGCATGACTAGGCAAAGCCCAGTGTGTGCCTGGTGGCTCATCCCAGTTGGAAAGCCTGGGGTGAAGCCAGGGAGGCGGCAAGCTGTTTGCCAGGGACTTGTGTATTGGCAAGAGGAAGAGTACAAGAATACTGGTGGTGGGAAAATAAAAGGAGTGTCAGACACTTAGGCCAGGGCTGGTGGGAGATACAAATGTTTAAATTGGCATTGTGCCCTAACATTAGCCAAAATGTGCAGAACCTTGTTAAATTGCTCCGTGGGAGTTCAGACCCAAGCATTGTGCAGTCTGGGGAGTGCAGGATAAGCCAGACATGTACAATAGAGAACGATGGGAAAGCCGTTCATAGGACTGCTTTCTTTTATAAATCGTATTTTTTTCGGACAGCTTTTTAATTTCTCTTATCGAAGCTTGACTAAATGCTTCCCTCTTGAGAGTGCTTGAGGGAGTGAGGCTGGGGTTTAATTCACTAGAGATATCTTAGTTCCATTTTAGTTTGGGTAGCAGTTGCTGATCTGATAAAAGGACTCCGTGGAAAAAATTATTTTTATTAAGTATGCTCTGTATGTATGATATATGCTTGAATTATTAATGGTGCTGCTTCCTACAACCTAAATGCGAGAAGAGAACTGCTCACGGGAGATCTTGTAAATTTGTGCAAAGAGGTTGTCTAGGAGGGTGAAGTCTGAGAGTGTCAGGCAAAGATTGGTATCTCTGTAACAGGACAATGTCTGGAGAGTATTTGCCTCCTGGTGTCAGATATTAGAATATCTTTTTATTTAAAAAAACCCCAAACAACACAATCCAACCTCAAGGGAGTATTTATCCTTAGCACCCTCTTCTGGGCAAGTTGACAGGTAAGAATTCTTAAAATCTTTTGTATTGTTTAAAATTACCTTGTCTCTTTAGTATCTCTAGTGTTCTGAGAGGCTTGCAGCTTCTGAAGAACAACAGGAATTTTTTAATACAGTGCCCACCAAAAATGTTACTGTGTGTAAAATGCATTTTTAAGGTTTTCTTTGTTGTGGTGGATATAGTTTATTATTTTGTTTTGAATATTTTTCTTTATAGGACTACACTTCGTGTTAGATATTTTTCACATCTCCATAAAGGTGCCACACATGTGGCATCACACAGGATTTTTGGTATAACCAGTGAATATAGTGGAGACTGAAATAAGCACTGCTTTTTAGAAACCCAAGCACCTGCAAGACAGCTGGCTGTCATTTAATGGAAACAATGTAGACCTAATTTCCTTTTACTTTCTTGCTGCCACGGTAGCTTTCTAGTTGTCTGTCATTCTCTGTGTTTGGAATGCCAGTGGTGAGTGTTGGAGCCACTGGAGAGAACAGCGTAGAGCTGCTGGTTTCTCAGTCGTAGCTGCAAAAGGTACTCTCCATAAGCAATCACTTGAGGTGCCTTTTCGCAAAGAAAGGGAAGCTTTTCCCATGAAACCACGGAAACTTGAACACGTGGGCTTTTCTTTGCCAGGTGTGCACCTTTCTGAGCTGCCAGTTTGGTTGCTACATGGTCTCTTGCTGGGAGCGTCCTGTGGAATGTGCGAGGTTGTGTCTAACTGGGACTTCTAATCTGCATCTGGCAAACGGGGCCTTATGTGATTTCTGTTTTGCTTCATGCTAAGACTGAATACTGCATCCCACATTCTGGCTAAGAGAAGTGTCCAAGAGACAAGGTTTTTATTAAAAGTAATATGTTTTCCCAGAAACTTCTCAGTGAAAGCCAACTCTTGCATTCCTAGTAACTTACTTTTTCCTCCTTTGTTCCGGGACTTGGTAGTGCTGCAAAAAATTCAGTGTCTCCAGGAGTCATACAGCAATGATCTTCCCTTCATGGAAATCTCACATTCCTACAGTAAACAGCTGCGTACTTTAAACTGAGAAAAAGGTGGATGGGATGTAGAACATGCTAGCATGGTGAGAAGAGGTTGAAGGTGTGAAATATGAGTACCAGCAAGGCTGGTCAAAGAAAGCCAGATGTACAGAAGAGAGATGAGTAGGAGAGTAGAAAAAGCAAATGGCAGGCTAAGCGTTTAGAAGTTAGGAAGAACTTTACCTAGTTACTTACAGTGCCTTGTCCAGAGAAATGTTATGTTCAGGCTTAAACTTAACCTCCATGTTGAAGGCCGAGCATGGGTTCTCATCATGAATCCTAAGTCAGCTGGTGTGTCACCGATCCTTACCTTTCTGCAGGACAAAAAAACCTTCTTCTGTAGCTGTCCTTGACGTTCTGAATAAAGAAAAATTTGCTTGTAGTAGTCCAATTTTTAACCACTTCACTTTGTGCTCTCTCCTCAGAGGATGTGCTGAGTAAAGATGCTGGGGAGTGTGCAATATGCCTGGAAGAGCTGCAGCAAGGAGATACTATAGCACGGCTGCCTTGCCTCTGCATATATCATAAAGGGCGAGTATTCCTTAGGATGGATATAAAATTTCAGAAGGTTGCATTCACTGGGTAACTCTTCTTAAGGGGTGATTAAAGAAGTGCTAAAACTTAGTTGCTTTTTGCATTTAAAAACAAACAATGAAGAAACAGCAGCGGCAACTTTAAAGATGGTTTTTAAATTACATGTTTCTGCATCTCCCCCAAATGTATTTGAAGTTAATTTTCCCTGCTACAATCTTCTCATTCTTGCAAAATCACCTGGATGGGGAAGGAGTGTGCACCATGGCTGAGGAGCTTAGGTCATGTGGGCTTAAGTTTTCTCAAATGCTGATAGAGTTGGGCAGGGAGAGGGGGGAATGCTTTTTAAACTTATTTCATATTTTGTTTTCATAAGTGTCTGTACTTTACAGAAAATAAAATGTCAATGAATGATATAATCAAGATGCAAATGTTAGTAGTGAATTAACCTGTGTATAAAATCTGTAATTTGTAAAATGCTTCCTTAGAAAATTTTAACACTTAAGAAATTTGGGTTTTCAACAGTGTTTAATACCTAAATGTTACTGTGGTTTGGGGTTATTAATTTTTCCAGTGATATGTGTGTATGCATATGCTGCTTTGTATAACATAAAGCTCTACTAGGCATCAAAGTTGACAAACCAATTTATATTCACATCCCTCTGCTAAATGTTACTGATATTCATGCCAATTGTTTTCCTTTTTTGTCTTGTATCCAACAGCTGCATAGATGAATGGTTTGAAGTAAATAGATCTTGCCCTGAGCATCCATCAGATTAAGACAAGATTCATATTTTTAGGTAATGTTAATTTATGTTCTAACAATAAATATCTTGATTGTCTGATATAACTGTACTATGTCTTTTCATTTGTGAATTTGCTACTGTGTCTCAGAACTACACTATCAATCACTAAGCATTGATATATATATTGCAATATAGGCAAAAGGTTTCTACATCCTTACATGCCATGGTCTTTCCAGTTTTAGTACTGGAAAGTGGCAAGTCAGTGTCAAGAAAGCTTTAGCATTAACTTTTTAAGAGCATTTTTCCATAGAAATGAAACAATATTAAAATAGTACAATTGTGTAATTTTGGATTGTTCCATGAGTACTTGCCTGTATTTCTGACAGAAAGCTTTTGGAATCATATGAAAAAGTTGAAGCTAGGTATTTTAAAAACTACTTTCATGTTAATGCATTCCAGAATGTTTAAAGCATATAAATAAATAATAAATGTTGACTTGTTTCTATCCACCCCATCCCACAGAAGTTCACGTTTTTCCAGCTTATGTTATGTGTTAATGATTTCAGATCTGCAATCTGTGTTAAAAGTTTAAAGGATAGTTTTATTCTTTAGTTGACTAACTCAGAAACTTTATCTTACATTAAACTACTGCCCCTAAGCATTGCAAAGCACACCAACAATCATTATAATTCTTAGAGAAATAGAGATATCTAAAATTCTGTCTGGTGGCTGAGAGTTTGGGTTTGTTGTTCTGAGGGAAATTAAAAAAAAAAATCTGAAGTCTTCATCACTAGCATTTGTTTGTGCATTTCTTTCACATTGCTTCATGTATCTGTGTTGTAGGGGTAGCAAAGAAAACCTCAAGGAAGACATCCTGCTATGGGGATAATTGTCTTAACCTCAGGGCCGTGTTAGCCAAAATGAGTAAACAAACGCATTTCCTATATTGCCCCCAATCTCTGGTTGTGGCAGAAGCCTGCATGCCCTTCATGAACACGTCTGTCTCTGTACATGCTCACGGCTGCCCAGCCTCACGTTAAATTCTATTTGCTTTTTTCACAGCAGGGATGGTGATGACTGGGGGCTTAGGGAAAAGGGGAAGGAAAACACAGTGGTTGCACTCATGCTGTTTGAGTGTTTCTGTGCTGAAATGGTGGCATTTTGTCTTCTGCTTTTCCAACAGCTGCTTCCACTGATCAGAAAACATAAGAGATGTGAGGTTCCCTTGCTGAACACAGCGTGCCTGGCTTGAGACTTACAGTTCTTTGTGGCTGAAAAAGGCAAAGATGGACAGTGACACGGAGAAAGCACTGCAGACACCGTTACTTGCCAGTAGTGCTCGGTATACCAAACACTCATGCAAAGGACACACAGGGATTTTGAAAATGCTGCACATCCTGTAACAATCGACTCCCCACAGACATTACTGACACTATTTTGTATCGAAGGCCAAAGTTCCTAATTTCAGCCTAACTTCTGGTTCTGTGAAGAAGCGAGTTATTGGACATGTTTCCTACTGCCTCCACTGGAAGCGGAGACGTTCGATACGTGCTATCTGAGACCCTTGCAGGAGGACGGCCCCAGATTTGAGGGGGAACGTTTTCACCTTCTCATTGGCTGAAGAACAGTAAATGGCAAACGAAATAAAATCTAACAGTGTGACCTTAATTTACTGAATTCACACCCTGTTTTACGTTCTTCACTTTTTTCAAGAACAGAAAACATAAACAGCTCTGCGTAGGAATACTGTATTTCAAAGTTTTGTAACTAAACCTTTGTCACAATGCAGTCCAAAGAGTAAAACCAAGACAGGTAACTAATTTATATTGATCAAGCTATAGAGATTGTTGAAATCTGCACATTGTATTGCTATTTAAGTAACTAAAATGTCTCTTTTACTGCTTGTGAGTAAAAACGACAGAAAGAAATGCAGCAAAGCAAAATCTTACAGCTATGCAACTTTTTTTAAAATAGGAAAAAGAAAAGAATTACCAATTTTAAGTGCTGCCAGTTAAGGTAATTTGTTTAACGGGTATTTTTTTAAAGATGTTTCAGGTAATTATTTTATTGTACTACTCTCATCTCCAGGCTGCCTCCTGAGGTGTAAATGAATAACTGCAAATGTGGGCACAGCGAGAGGTTTTTATAGGCATGGGCGAGATAACATCGAGGTGGGATTTGTGTTTAATTTTTCGAACATGCGCAAGGTCGTGTTTCCTTGTTTAAATGTTTTTTTGGTGGCAGGATCTGTAGTACTTTGCACCTAAACCCTTGGTGTCTTCGTGTGGAGACCAGCATTTGACAGTGTGGGTTTTTGTTTGGGTTTTTTCTTTTTTTTTTTTAATGCATCTGCATTTGTTTAATTTATTATTATTTTACTGTATTATATTGGTATAACCAGAGCTCCACAAAACACAGGATGTCTCTGGGTGGGTACACCGAGTAAAACTGTGGATAAATATTAGTTCCCACAAAGTATCACAGTTAAAATAAATAATTTTTTAAAAAAGATGGGGAAAAAAAGACAATAAACTGGAACAGATATCAGGGTTTAGAAGCATACGTTTTCTATTGAGAATTAAGTGTAGTAGTTTCTGAATTTCACAACACAGGGAAGAGTTTATGAATATTTATTAGCAACAGCATTCTTAGTGAGTTTCAATAGTTAAAATAAGTTGCACAACACTTCAAATGTTTTTCTTGTACATAAATAATTCTGGTTTGGGGTTTTTTTGTTTAAGTACACATTTCTCTCTGTTGCTGCTGTGATTCATATCAAAAAGGGCAAAGAACAGGAGCAACTGCTGCTATCTGGAGAACAAGTGCAGTGCATGTTCCTAAACTCTCCCATCTTGCTTGAAGAGCAGTTCTTCCCTGGATAATATTGTCTCCTGAATGTTGCTCTGTAAAATGCCTTTGTTATGCTGCAAATCTAAAGGAGTCCGAACTAGATAATTGTCGTAATTGCCAGTGCAGTTTCTACACTTTTGGGCTTGCATCACTGGTTTCAGCTGAACCTGTAACTCTGGGGCCCTGTTGAATTCTTTTTCAGTGGGAGCAGAATCATTTTGTCACACGTTCGATTCTGTAGTCACATCAAATGTACAGTCATTCAGAGTATGTACAGAGTCCTTTTTCAATGAGAATATTTGTGTTGCCTCGTATTATCTTGGGGGAGGGAGGGAGGGGATGAGGAATTACAGCACCTGTAATACTCAAATAGTGGTGTTGCCTGCAGGCCCACTTTCCCAATGTTTTAAACTCCTGATATCTTCTGAAAGTAAAACTTTTCCATTTGCATTGATTTAATGTTTACTGTTGGCTTCATGCCTACAGAAACTCACCTGTAGTCATGTAAAGGGGGTAGGTCAGTGTTTTGATGTCCTGTGCTCTGAGGTCATAGATAGCCTTTGGCTTGGGGGTTAAGTAGGTACATACTGCAAACATAAGTCTGTTTACAACTTGAGCTCAGTTTTGGTAGTTCATACTTCTAGTACACTTACTGTTTCCTCAAAAACCTTAATTTTCTGTATTCAGATGGAAGTAGCTGATTTAAAGACCCAGCAGTTAGGACTGTTGTCCCACGTTTAGGAACAGTGTTGGAAAGGCAGGTCACCAGCCATCGCACTGGTGATGCTTTTGCAGGCAAGCGTCCATCGCTGCTTCCATCAGCACAGTAGAGCAGCAATTCCTTGGATTATTTGAGGAACTGTTACAAGGTCAGCCTTAGTTTGACTTTCTTGGTATCCATAAATCTCTTCTGAAAGACTATGGGAGGTTTTCTTGTATCGAAACCTGTAACATAGACCAAGCCTGGAATGACCCTGGAAGCATGAGAGCGATGCTTGGGTTTGAGAACGCCTGTGGAGACTCACCTAGGTAAGCTTTCTGTCACCATCAGCTGGTGATGACCATGCTGTAGGCACAGCTCTAGTCACAGACAACACCTTCATTTTGAAAACGTCCTCACAGGGGTGCCGACTCATTGTGCTTCAGAAGGGAAAAATAAACACCAAACAAGTCCTGTGTCTCAAACAAGGAACACCACACTTGTCCACAAGAAGCAATAACTTCAATTTCGGTGCGATATGCTTCTTTGCCTGTAAATATCTTGAGATTGCCAATTCTGTGCTGTTTCAGAGTATTTTCTGTCATCTGGCCTATATCTTCCCTAAGTATGTAAGGGTGTGAAATAATTCCCATACTCAGGTCTGCCATAAACATGCTGCTTGCCAGCAGGGGAAGAGTAGATTTGACACTGTCTTGAAATGTGTGATTTTTCTGAACTTGTAACATACCCATGTCTCTTCAGTAGCAACTTGTGTTTTGAAGTTCATAGTGGAGGTGGCTGTGAGTTGGATTGTATATAACCATACCCCGTACAACAGCAAGAGAGTCAACACTGCTGTCAGCACAGGGCACCCTTTGTCCTGGCTCTTACAAGTCAGTATATCTATATTAATGCTTCCTTTTGGAAGGAGGTAGCTCATTTTCTTTCAGTGTGTACATTCCACAAGGAGTTCAGTGGGGTGTAAAAGCAAAAATATGAAGCACACCACAAATTATTGGTATTTTATTTTTGGGAGGGATAAAGCCAAAACCAGATGATCTTATCTGTAGTCAAGTCAGCTGTCATAATCGAGGGTAAGTGTACTGGGGTATTTTGGAATGGAAACCATGTAGGCAATGTACAAAAATGTGGGTGGATACCTGTGACCTTGGTTTTTTCCCTGCTTCCCCCCTTACGATGTAAAGGGGGTTTATGACTGAATCGCAAGATTTATACTTTTATCCTACTTCTTAATTTTAGGAGCACTGGCTTTTTAATTAAGCCTGGCTGGAAGGCTGGAGAGCTGGTTAAATGGACTCCCCAGGAGAGTGAAATCTCAGCAAATACGGGAAAGATAATTTTTATTCAGAAATGTGGATCTTTGGTGTTTCTGGAGGGATCTGTCTAATACATGAGATGTGCTTAAGAATGCTTTTAGTGTGCTGCCTTTTCTATGTGAGCGCTTGCTCCATTTCTTCTGTGTTCCACCAAAAGCAAGGAACTTGGCACTTGAATGTTACTATTCTCTCTTCGTAAATAGTAGCAAAACGTGTTGGTTTTGATACAGGCAGTGATCTCTCTGAGTTTCTGTGGCTTTTAGCCGCTTTCCTGTATAGAAAGAGAGTATTTGTGTGCAAATTTGGTATTGTTGTGTTGTACCTACTAGTTCTGCTGTGCAGTTGGGAGTTTCCTGCTGAGAGACTACCACATGCCTGGGAGTGCAGGAGTGCTACTATGGGATCTTCCAGCTCACCTTAGCCAGTGGAGGATTCTCTCTTTTTTTGATGAGTGCTATATTTGATGATTCACTTTCCACCCTTCCAAAGCTTAAAAGTCATTTTAGTATCAATTTCTCCTCCTCCTAGCTGAAGATGTGACATATGTTAGACCATATTCCCATATGGGTAGGCTTTCCATTGGCATGAGCAAAAGTGATGTAAGAGGTTGTAACTGGAAGAGAAGGCTTGTTATGGGTTTCCTACAATACAGCCAAACATGTTTTTTTCATGCAGCTCCTACCACTTAATTTTTTGTCATTCAAAACACTGCGTGAGAAATTCACGACAGAACTATGTCCAGGATTTGTTTCCTGAATGGAAAATTTGTGATGTTTCTGGTTTTCCACATAAGTTAACCCGCTTCTAAAATCAAGTTGGAGATGTTTTGGCCTCTTGGGGGTTAAAAAAGCCAACCCAGTCCATACTCTCAAATTACATTTGCTTATCTTACTTCACAATTGTAGGCTGGCTTCCCAAGCTGCTTGTGTTTGGTAAAGTCATGTCTCAATTAGTACATCAGGGCTGATGATGGGATAAGCTGTAAAATGACCTCACCGTGGGGCATTATTTGTTGTTGAAGACTTGTTCAGGTAAACCACCGTAGGAATATCCTGCACCTGAAAAAGGCTGGACTTGGTTCTGTCTTGGATCTAGGAAGTTTCCAGTGTACAAGAAGTAGAAGACAGCCAGCCCACTCACTGATCTTTCTGGCAGCTTTTAATCTATGTGTGTTTGCTTGAGAGACTTTTGCCCTTGGGTGTGCTTTGGCAAAGATTTTGCAACGATAAATAGGATTTGCTCGATTTTGGCAGAGTTTCAAGTGTAAGTAACCCGACATTGCAAGAACATAATCTGTTGCTGAATCTTGTTCCTCTTGTTTTCCCTCAAATCTGTCCCTTTTATTGCTGATTTGTTATATTTCATAGTAAACACTTCTCAACATGACTGGTCACAAGCTCTCAAGGTGTGAAATTCTAAGAGGAAGAGACATCAAAGCTTGATTCTGTGCTCGTGTGTGTATTAAGATGAAGCTGGAATATTCTCTACCACACAGTGAAGAATTCTCCCCTAACCGATATCGCCAAAGCACTATAACTTTCAAGGAAGAAGGGAGGTGGCTTAGCTGTAGAGGGGATGCTTTAATGAACTACTTAAAAACTACTTGTAACAAATTTTAAGAGCTGCAATGTGGCACTGAATGAGTGGTGATCCAGCGTTAACCTTACCCCTTGATTACAAATCTCATTCGGGCTCTTCCGACCCTTTGGCAGATACCTGCTGGTAGGGAGCAGAGTGTGTACTCCCTTTTTTTATATGCCTCTTCCTACAGAGCTAACCTTGCCCACAGTGAGTTAGAGGGAAGTCCATGCCAGCTTCTGAAATGCCACCTGTACGTGCGTGCAGTGGTAATGGACAAGATACCTTCCTTCATTACCGGGAGCAGAAATCGGAATGTAATTTGCAATGTCTGATGTAAATGTAACACGTTTGTTTGTTTTGTTGGTTTGTTTGGTTTTTTTTTTTTAATTGAGCAGTATGATTGCAAGTTGACTTAAGTTGTTCTAAGGTACTCTTTTCAGTGGTTTGCCAGTACATAATCACGAATGAAAATATTTTTTTATTGATTTTTAGGTTGTATGTTTAACATTCCATTCATGTAAAATATGTACAAATATATGTAATAAATCTTTTGAAGCACACTTTTCCTCACACTTCCAGGTGATTTTTTTTTTTTAAGTATTGGTGAAAGAGGCATTGCTGTGGGACAGAGCTTCTGTATATCTGCGCTGCAGTCCGAGCTGGAGCAGAAGAAGGAAAAGCAATGCATGGTGTAGTCACAGCCAGAAAAGCAGCTTGGCGTCTCACCTGCCAGCAGACCTGCAGGTGGGAGTGAGTGCAGACCCTCTGGGCCAGCCTCTGGCTCCTCTGAGTCCCTCTCACTCTTCACCTATCCCGCAGGCAGTGATGTGACAGGCTTGGATCCATCTGGCCAGGGAAGGTCTCAGAAGAAGAGAGCTGATGTAGCTGCTGTTTTGCAAGGGTGGCTGGACACCTCTCTATTGATGGCTCTGTTACCTCTCTGTAACACATCCTCTGTTGATCTTTGGCAGACATGATGACCTTCAAGGTTAGCATAAGTTAGAGCTGCCAGGTCGGGAGGCAGGGAAACTCATGGGTGGTTTCAAAAGAAAAAAAAAATGAACATGGGGCAAAGATGGCAGCAAACAGTCCTCTCTTATCACCTGAGCTCTGGGAACCTCCATCAGAGTATCAAGGTAGCTTAATAGCTGCTCTTTCCTTCAGTTTCCTCCCAAAACACTTCATGGTTGCCTCCTGAAAACTGACTCCCTGACAGCATACCTGTGGCTGGGCAGTGCATGGATTTCTTTGTCCCCAGTGGTCACCAGCACTCCCTTGTCTGTCCCTAAACAGCTGGAAGGAGGCTACTGTAACAGGCTCATGCAGAGGCATGTTGCTGGAGGAGGGAATTTCTGCCCAAAGCCACTGAGGCTGTTAAATTGTTCTCCAGTGGAGCATCCTGGCAGGGGCAGAGCCTACTGCGATGCCGACTGCCTGGAAACTTTCTCCTGGGGCAGCGGCTGCAGATCTCCAAGTCAGGTCACCTGCAGCAGGTAGCTGTGGGTGTGAGACACCTGGCTGGCTGCGTTACCACTCCAAATCTTCCTGCCCGGCCTAGCAGCAGCTGGGGAGCTGCAGCCCTTGTGCTAAATGTAAAGTGAGATGAGGACAGGAGCACAGATGAGTCGTGCGGTTTTGGATAGTGTATGGGTAGGTCTGCTGTGGGGAAAGTGTGATTTTACAGCTCTCCCCCTACGCTAGCTGGGAGTGGAGCTGTGGGTACTCTGAGTAAAACCAAGTGCATTTCACCAAGGTTATGTGGAGGATGTGGGGGAAAACAAAAGGAGTTCACTCTCCAGGCGGGAGATGGTTCTTGTGTAGGTGTATTGCATCTCAACCCAACAGGGTGCTGCTCCCAGCCAGGGCGACTTGTGGCAGGCTGGTAGTACCTGCTGATGGAATGTGATGCACGGATTTATGGCACAACATAAATCACAGCTGTGTGTCCATCCTTGCTTGCTCCACTTTTGAGATAAGCCTTTTGGCGTGGCTGGGGGTAGCTGAACCCATTGCTAAAGCCCAGTGACAACTGGACCATCACATTTTCTGTGGGAGATGATCGTTGTAGTGCATGAATTATTCAAGTCTGCACCCCGAAACAGTTGGATGTAATTACGGAGGAACGTGTTCCTATCTTTTGTTAGAGTAACTTTTTTTCTACCACCCCTCTCCGCTTCCCCAGCCGCTCCCCCCAGCCGCCTTCTGGAAAGCCTGAATTCCTTCACTGCTGGTTATTTCTGTGTTTTCCTCCTCAGTCTTGAGCTGTGTTATGGAAGCAATTGATAACTAGTTAGAGCTGAGTTTGGCTTTGCATCAGAAAAATCTGCTGGAAATAATTCCAGTTCAGTAGGTACAGGACTTCATCTGTGAAATTTAAATTACTGGCATCTGTTGGTATCACATCCCCCCTCCTCCCTATGGCTGGGACATGGGACACACCACCTCTGCCCCAAGTTGCTCATCCTGCAGGGTGAACTGGGATGCTGTGCTGCCCCCAGGGTGTTCCTGGGAACTGTCAGCAAGGGATAGTGATGTTGTGCACGTATGTGTATGTCTGGCCCCGCTACCATGCACTGTTGTTTGGTCCGTGTCCACTTATGCACGCTGTTTTGTTTCCAGCAGAAAGAGGGAAACACAACACGCAGCCTGCACCAAAGAGACCAGGAAGGTGGGAAGAGTCCCCTGCAGCAGCAGGAGCTAAACAGGGAAGTCACTCCCCTGGCCTCTGAGTGCCCAGTTGTGTGAGGTCTCATTCTCCTTCTGAGGCTACAACACCTGAGCAATGTCTGTGCCTGGGGGGTGCAGGCTGGAGCCTGCTGGTGCCTGCAAACATCCTCCGGTGTGTTTGTTTGTAGAGGAGGCTCCCAGCTCCATCCCCCCCTGCAGGGAGAGGCGTGCTGGTGTCCAAAAAGCCAAACAAGGCCACGGAGCACACTGCCTGTGAGGTGCTGTGCCGCTCATTGCTGCTGTCTCCTCACCAGCCAGCCACTGGGCAACAAGAAGCCTCAGCAAAAGCCAAGTGAGATGGACTTTTCCAGCCCTCGTGTAATAAAGCATCTGTTTTCTGAGGGGGATGAGATCAGGGATGCATGGTGGCAGGGAGGAGGGTTTGACATAAATAAATAATTGCAAAAAGCCCATCCTCAGTTGACGCAAGATGACTCAGTGCTCGTAAAGGCCGGAGCGGAGCGTAGAGGAGGCAGATCTGAGGCGCAGGGACACGTCCTCAGCTGAGCCCGCTGGAAGCTGCAGGTGCTCGGTGCCTCTCCGCGTTTTGAGCCCCGTTATCTTTGGAGCCATGCCTTGTGTCGAGCTTCTGCCCTACTTTCGTTTCATCCTGTTTACAGATTGCTTTGTTTGAACATGCGTTTACACTTTAACAAAACCTCCCCCCTCCCTTTCCCTCCTCGTTGTTTCTTTAAGCCGGCTTCAGACAGAAGGAAGGGGAAGCTGCCAGGCCTGTCCCCGAGCCCCGCCGGGCTTTGTCGCCGAGGAGAACGAGCACCGTGGGGCTGTCCCACCCGGCCTGGCGCTGGGGTCTCCTCACCCGCTCCCTCCCCCTGCACACCCGGGTGACTTCTCAAGGGGGCGGCTTTCCTCTTCACAAGTCACCGGGGCCAGGACTAACATCTGCTAAACTCAGGATTAAAGTGTCTGGCAGGTAATGGAAGCATGAAAGCATGACAGCTTCATTTGCTCCAGTCTGTGAGGTCCAAGTCTCCCGGCTTGCGAGGCTTTAGCAGCTAATTAAGTTCCTGCCTTCAGTGCGTAAGAGGAATCTCCAGACGGGAGAGGCTGGGCATAATTTAGTTGTTTGCAAGGGGGTTGCTGGAGCTGGAGCTCCGGCTCCCCGCCCCACGGCAGCAAGGGAGACATCCCGCAGCAGGGCTGGTTTGCTCTCGGGCCCAGCCGCTCGCTGCCGTGATGGCAGTGGCCCATCGCCAGCCGTGTCACCAGCAGCCACCTCCGGAGCCAGCTGCCTGTGTGGCCGCTGCGATGGGCAAGCGTGGCACCTTTCTCAGACCAGCACTGCACCCTGTGCAGCCTCCTGGGGCTGTCGGGAGCCCCGCTGCCAGCAGCCCTGGTGCCAGCGGCAGCTGCAGGCCCCATGTGTGGCAGGAATTCAGGTATTGCCACCCCAAAGGGTTGCTTGAGCCCTGCAGGCGCTGACCTCGAGTGGGTGAGGTGGCGTCAGCACGGCTCGAAGCCTGCTGTTTTCCAGTGCATCACCGAGGGACTCCCCATCTGCAAAGGGCACAGGACATTTCCTGCTTCCCCAGCATAAAGCAATGACTGTAGGTTTTGCCCCGGCTGAGTAAGACCAGTTTTTATTCTTTAACCCACCTGCCGTGACCTCTCATGCCTTGATGCTCCTGAAGCTGAAGTTTTCTCTGAAACATCATCCCTGCTTTCACGTCCCCCTGTGTTCCTAAGGGCAGCTATTTCAAACGTCTGCAGCTTGTGCTGTGAGCTCTCCTTTACCCCTGGGAGTGAAGAATGAATACTGGCTGACCTCAGCCCTGTTGAGATTCACAGGGGCTTCGATCAGCAATTTCCCAGGATGAAAGAGGGGCACCTGTGACACTCCCCTGTGGCACTCCCCTGGCAGCTGTGGCACTCCCTGCATCCTCTCAGCCTTCGTCCCCACGCTGGGAAGTGAGGAAAGTTGCCACAGTTGCTACGCTGTGTTTTCCGAAGGCTGACCTACCCCACAGAGCAACTGAGAGCCTCCAGCAAGCAAGGAGAAACCTTCTCCTGTGAGTAAATCTGGAATCCCTGAGTGCAGCTGGCAGCTCCCAGCCTGGCCTCCATTTTCATCTAGCACAATCCTGCTGTTTTGTTTCTACCTACTAAAGCAGCAGTTAAGGCCTTTGTGTACAGCTGCAGCTTTTTCCTGCCGAGATTACTCCGCAGTGACCTCTCCTTCCCCGTGGCAAACCCGTCCCTCGCTGCTGTTCACCTGGCTCTGGTGCCTTTCCTCCTGACTGCAGCCATTTGTACAGCTTTGCAGTGGGCTCCTGTTTTTGTCTGCTGAACCGGGGTAAGGAAGCAGAATGAAGCTGCAGAAAAGCAGGCATGGGTGTCTTGCTGTATTTTGGCATCGGTACTGCTCCCCCAGCATGGAATGGCGGGATTGGGATCCTGCGCTGGCTGCGGTTGAACAACAAAGGCTGCATGGCATTGCACCACCCTGCAAGTCATAAACTGGGGTCTGGCACCTGGAGACAAGTCTGACACCAAGTGAGCCACACCAGGCTCACACAAACACCCTTTCCTGAAGACCGGGCAGTGTGTGACTGGAGCAGGACTCCCTTCGGGGCTGCAGTGTCATCTGGCACCAGGAAACACACACAGCTTGCACCAGCCAAAGACAAGTGGTAACACCTCAAGCCAGCAAGTCTCTGCCCCCAGCAGCAGCAGGTGGAAATGCAAAGAGCTCCTGCAGTCAGTGTGGCAGGAAGACTACGGGGGCACGGCATGGCTGCAGCACATCCCTGAGGCACCACTGTCCTTTCCCTCGCTGCCCCTGACTGGACTGGCACCTGCTGCTGGAAGGGCCCCTCACTGGCACAGGCAGCTGTGAAAGGCCTTCTCCAGCTGTGGCAGCTCCTCTCTCTTGTCTGCAGCCACAATTATTTGGGGTGCCACTGTCCAAAGTTGACCCAGCCTCAAAAAACGAAAATGTTCCTGTCTGTTTGACAGGGCTTCAGCAAAGCCCGAGCACTTGCAGGCAGCTTGTTCTTTAAAAAGCTGTTTATTAGCACAGTGGACGAGTGGAAAAACATGACGCAGTGTACAGAGAAGGCTTCAGCAAATTACAAACAAGTCCTAAAAAAGTTACAGTTGTCTCTGAGTAAACAAGGCTCTCACTGCAAGCTGCAGAAGTGTTGCTCCAATGCCCCTTACAAACAGGCCTGTAAGACTATAAAGAGCTCCAGCCAGAAATGCTGTGCTGATGAACAACGGACATCTGGCTGCTCCCAGAGCAGCAACTCTGTTAGCCCAGCATGACTCCCAGAGCTGTGATGTGCTCTGTGAAGCAGACCCCCTGCTCTGGGTGAGCTGGCAGCAGCAGGATGCTATGAAACCCCTTGGGCTGGTCAAATCCAGAGTGAGCTGCGCTGAGACCTTCAGCCCAGTCCAAACAAATGTTTGCTGCCCAAAATCACCTCTGAAAGGAGTGGCTGTGACTGGCTCTGTCTCTGGCACTGTAATCAATGCCAAACTCTGTCCTACAGGGAACTGGGCTTGATGCTGCCACCACTTACCCTGAGGCTGCACTTAGCTGCTGCAGTCCCTGAAAACACAGGGATGTGTTTTCACAGGGATGCCCAGCTTCTAACAGCCAGGTATGTAACAAGATTTCCAACAGGGCTGAGCTTGTCCCTACAAACACCAAAGGCTGCTCTAGCCCAAAAAACGGGCAGATGTGACCGCACTGGAAAGCTTGGGAGAAGCTATTTCAGTCAATTAGTCAGATGAGGACAGGAACTGTAGTTTTAGACATATTTTCTACCTGGTGAATGAACAAATAATTCCATGATTAGGGCAAAGTAGGAGCACACTTCCTCAAACACAGGCAAATGACACCTCTGGTGAAGGCCCTTCCTTACACCAGTATCTTCTCCCTTCCATCAGAGTAGGCTGGAAAAACACTTTGACAAGGTGCATGAGTCTCTGATTTGTTAAAGTCACTGAGAAGTCTTTAAAGGCTTTGCTTTGGCAGATGTTTTGGCAATTGAAATCCAGCTCATCTGTAACTGTGTGCCCTTTTGCTTCAGTAAACAAATGGCTCAGGTGCAGAAATCATTCAAGTTAGCTGAGTTCCCTCTGGCACGGTTGAAAAACCTCATATGTCTCCCTGTGAAAAATCAGTGTTGATACCACAGGCATGGAGGAAAAGTCACTGAAAAATAACTAAGTTGGTTTTCTTCCCTTTTTTTTCTTTCCAACTGCAGGTTTTGTGAGAAGCCCTGTGAGTATTTTAAAATGTGTTAGGGAACTGAAGGGGATAGACAGAATTGAGGGCTGAGAAAAGTCTGGTACCACATAAGGAAATGGAGAAGCTCTGACCTGCAAAGCAAGCATTTTCTTTGCTTCATGGGGCAGATTTGGGAGATGGGAAGGTGAGGGTTCATTGGTTTGGCATTTTAACCAGAGATTCTTCTTCCAGACTACCAAGGTTTTGTGGGTTAGTCAGCAACTGGAGAATTGTTTCTCAAAGTTTTGGGGGGGGTTGGTAACATGGGAGAAGGAATGAAAATGGCTCACGCTTTTCCATTTTATGTTCCTACACTGTGGAGTAGAGTTCGAGTTTATAAAGCTCCCACAAAAAATAATCAAATACCCCACTCCTGTGCAAACTGGTTTCTTTTAAAGCATCTGAAGTTACACTCCCTAAACAATAACCATTTGGGGAAGGATAATGTTTTCTTGCTGGTCCTTATTATTACTACTGCCCCTTGCCTTGCTCTGTCCACTGATTCAAGCATAGACTAAAAGCTTTCCAAGCCAATCTCAATCCTCCTGTGTACTTGCCTGTTGCTGGGGGAAAGGATTTCTACTTGATGCAGTTGATTTTCAATCGTCCTTTCTCCCCACCGAAGCTGGGCAACGTGATACTGGTGTAGTGCCACCAGCATGGTGTCTAGGCCAGGAGCCAAGGCAATGAACAGCCTGCTAATTAATTGTGCACATTTCACTCCAGACCCCCTCCCCAGAACAAACACTGTGGAAACAGGAGGTAGCTGTTTCCGCGCAGCCCTCTGGAAATTTGAAGCAGAAGTTTACTGCTGGTGTTATGGTTTTACAGTGATGGCAGTAAGGACTTCTGGTTGCATGAAAGAAAATGGATTGGCTTCGATAAGAGAAAAAAAGATTACTGAAAGTAATGTGAGCCTGATGCATCCATTTCTACCCATCAAAAAAAACCCAACAACAACAAAAAAGCAGTGTTTACAACGCTGCCTGTAGTCAGTGGAGAAATAATTTCTAGGCAGGAAGAAGGAATTCATGTTCAAAACATTGACACCAAGCAACTACTAAAGATACTGTTTCTGGTAAAGCTGTGTATATTCATTTTCAGTTCTGAGGCAGGTAATACTCTGAGCTGGTGGATTTTGTGCATCTTGCACCCTTTCTTCCATATCTATACGTGTGTGTCTTTATTTACGTATATAAATAAGTTAAGAGATTATTTACATCACTGTACAGAATAAATCAAAACTCAGTTATCAAAATGCATACACCTGCCAGTGGATTTAGTCTGTTAACACTTTGCATTTCATCTTCAAAGCACCGAACAAACATTAATTATTTACCCAGGCAACTTCCTACTCACCAAAAGGATTAAGAAAAACAGGCAGGGTAAGGGATGGAGCTGAGGGAGTGCAGTGTGTTCATAAAAAGGCAGCTTATTGTGTCTCTCTCTCCTGCCATGAGCACAGTAGATTTATGCCTTTATAAACTCTGCAATCCAAGTGTAGGAGTCACCTTTGTTAACACCAGCCTGGCGAAATGGGAAAGTCCTCATTCAAAAGCAAATGATCCGCTCTTCATTTTCAAAAGCTTTGGCCTCTTCTTGGCTTATCAGGTTCCCGTTCAAGCTGGAGGAGTAAAACAAAAGAGATGTGAAAGAAAGGTAGTGACCATTCCCCATCTTCTATTTTTCCAAGACTTTGGTGCAGAGGTTAGCAACGCCACGTGGGCTGGACGCTTCTCAAGGGCACACAGCTGGGAATGGGCGTTAGACAGGCTGGATACAGCACTGCTGTTCCCACTGCACATCCGAGGAACAAGGCCTCTCCCTCAGAAATGAAACCTGGACACACACCTAAGCTCCAGTAACTGAACTCGGTGTCAGGAACCCAGCTGTTTGAATTTCAGCAAGCAGCACATAGCTGACAAAGGTTCTTACTGTGCAGTAGGCTCATATAAAGACATTTAACATCTCCAGAGCATTTTGTGTCTTCCATGACAACACGGGAAGAAAATTCTGTGAAGTACTCAGGCATTATTAATGTGAAATGACTGATAGTAAAACAACTCAATTCTGGCTACATAAAGATAATCTACATTGATACTTATACCCCTGAAAATGAGCAGCCTGGTTAAGTGCTGCTCTCAGAAATGTTGAAATCCATTAAACCACTCAGATTTATGAAATTACTTGGGTTAATGAATGCCTCTGAACATTCAGGCCAGAATCAAAAGACAGATATCAGTCTGAAGATTCAGAACGATCTGAGGGGGAATGGATGCCTCTTCCGTAGACGAAAGCTGACAGTGGCTTTTGAAAAAAGTACCCCTTCCACATCTCCAGGGAGCACACTAGTCAGACAGTGAGTCATTGTCTTTCTAAGCAAGAATTCAGTGTCCTTTCACTAAAACAAATACATGTATTTAAAAATAAATTTCATGTTCAATAATAAAGCAGCAGTGCTAAAACCAGCTCAGTACTATTGACTCCTGAGCTCCCTGAGGTGAGGGAAAGAACGTGGTATTTGGCTTTCTGCCTTAAAGGTACACGTGTGACTATGTGATGCCCACTTAATCTAACACAAACAAATCCTACAAAAAGTTAATCTTCTTGTAGCTTAGCACCTTCAATGTGTTTGGAGCATGGCCCAAAAAAATCCAAGCACAAATTCTATGAACCAGACTAGTAATGCTGATTAAAAGTAACCATCTCCTGCTTGTTGGCATTTAGGTCCTGAAAAGCATGAACATGTTCAGAGGTTTAAAAATAAAAACAACAGGACAAGGAAAACTTGGTCTCTAAATTCAGGCCCTGATTCTGCAAACACACATGTTCTGCAAATCAGTGGTACAGACAGATGTGAACCAAGAAAACTGTCTGACATTCAGAACACACAAGGAAATGTTCCAATGGCAGTGGCTTTTTACCTGTCTGAAATCCACAGCTGGAACTACAACCCCTGCCTCACATAAACTTGCTTTGACTTTTTTAGGCTGGGAAGTAGTAAGGCCAGCAGGGTTTTAAAGCGAAAGAAAGTTTACAAAGTGAGCCTTCGAGAAAGGGACCTTTACCAGATTTCTTGAATAGTCGTGTTCTCCTTGAGAGCTTCACTGAGGCACTTCACCCCTTTGGCTGTAATTTGATTCTGGATAAGCCTAAAAAAGAAAGCATTTCAAGTCAATCTAACATGCAAACTAGTTTGCAGCACGTGCACAACCTACACTCAGCTTGACATCAAGGAGAAAAGCTGTCTGCCACAAGAAAATGACTGTGATTTTATCTGTGAGAATGGTACACAATATTGGTCAAATGCCCCACATGCACTTTTAGAAACAGAGCTCAGAGTATTAATCTTTTCCTCTTAATCTTGCATATGGTTACATTCTAGAGATACTGAGCAATTTTAATTACACAGCTGACAAATTTCTGCTATGAACTGTTCACTAGTGGTATGAGATTGTGGTATTTGAACTGAGACAGACAAACCTCTTAGCTCTGCTTTCTTACTAAGAAGACTGTGAAGCATTTTTAAGTGATGTACAGAAAATTCCGAGTATAGACCCTGTGTAGGCCTAGTGTTTTAGCAGTTATGCTCTAGAAGCTGCCAAATCCTCCAGCCTTGCTTATCAGACCAACAAGATCTTTGAAAAAAAAAGCACTGATTTTGACTGTGGTATGAGCAGGTGCAAGTCCCAGTGAAGCCAACTTACCAGCTATAAATTATGTCTCATCTGAGCTTAGGGAAGAAAAAAAAAGATACATAAGATCCTCAAGCAGTGAAACTGATGAAGCAGTAGGTAACTCTTATTAACCACTGTAGACCGTTCCACTAGCTAAAGATGAACAAAGGCCACTCATCTGCATGAATATAAAAACACTCATCAGCCTAGCCTAATTCAATACTCACCTTTCAGTCTACCATGGTGAGCCCCATTGCTGTACCATTCCATGTGACTGGTTGCATGAATCCCTCAGGATTCAGCATGAGGCTGAAAATTGGAATGTATTGAACAATCTCTTAGGGAGGGAGGGAGGGAAGGAAGCATTCCCATTAAAGGAGCTTCTGCACTTGGTATATGAATCAAAACGCAAAGGGATCCAGTAGAATCTTTCAGCTACTGGAAAAAGACTTTAGCTCTGCCTCAAGTTCAACTCTCTATATAGGTCACCACCTTTTGGAGGTATCCACTGGTGTAATCAACAAAGTAGGATATAAATTTGTCCACTGGCAGAAACCCTTGGACAATACTGAGCCATGGCAAAGACATTTATCTCGATTACTATGCTGGCTTTGGCTGTGGAAATTTTTATTGTGAATTCAACCCAAACTGCTCAGTGAATTATATCTGCAGCTGTGCACAAAGAAATTAAGCACTTCCCCCACTGCCTTTTCATTTTCAGGGTGATGGACACCACAGCTTCTGCTGCTTTCAAAAGAAGCTATGAGTACTTGGCACCCATGACAGCCAGCATGCTTCCTAAGGGGCTGGAACTAGGATTAATCCAGAGAGCGTGCTAGAGTGTGGTCAGCCAAGTGTTTGTAAAGCTTGTAACAGGACTCCATTTCTGATGTCCCCTTGATCACTTGAAATGAATGGATGGCTATTGTTCTACAGCTCACATCTGCCAACCCCATACATTGGCAACCTCTGGATTAGAAAAGCCAACACTGTGTTTTCTTGGAAGTGTAACAAGTCTCATTGTGATTGCTAGAAATAATCCCTGTTTTCCTGGGGATTGATGCATTGGAGATGGAGTGTCTTGCATCAGTGTATCACTAGTCCTAAAAGAAGGCATCAGGCTATCTTTATGTATTTAAGTGTCTGTCATGTAGGTTGAAGAGCTATTTTCATAGTATGATGATAAACAGAAAGAATTGTAATAACCTTATTCTGTTCTAGCTGCCTGGTTTTTTTTTTCCTGAAACTTTTGATTTTGAGGCCAGTACTGTTCCCCTAACGAGAGGTAAAATCAATCATTAGTTTGCAAGTTACCAGAAACAGCTTGAACTTTTCCCTGTACGAAAGCAGGTTCCAAATGGTAGACAGCAGCTTTATTAACTTCCCGTTAGAACTGTCTACAAGCAGTCAGCTGCATCCAGACCATGCATAGAAGCTGTTACTGTGACCTACATAGACTTGGAAGGTGAAGCTTTAATGTAGTGACTGCCAAAGAGCCTGTGCCACTGTGGAATGTAACTCACCATAAATGCACCAGTTTCTTGTTGACCTTCAGCATCTCTGCAAAACTCATTGCTGCCTCATCATCCAGCTCGTTTTTAGTCAACCTAAGTGGGAGAGAAAATGTTCACTTAGGCTGTTGTCATTATTTTTCAGCCCCCTGTTTTTGTAGCTTGTCTGTGACTTAGCTTTAGACAGCCAAAGGGGGATGTGCTGTTCCTGCCCTGAGCAATTTGTAAAGGCTGGACACAAAGAGATATTGAAGAGAAGCCCTAGAGGTAAAAGAGACAAAAGAGTATCAGGCCTTTATTTCTCTCAGCAATGTTCTAGTGATACTTTCATGATGCTTTAGTGTTTAAAAGGTGGATGAGGTGTAGTGGGAAAAGGTACAGATAACACTGAAGAGGTGCAAAAACTGAGGACAAAGAACTTGACTTCAGATGATGGAAATGAGAGAAAATGGGGAAAGCAAGATGGAGGGAGCAGAGCAAGGCATGACACTGGGTCATTGAAATGTATCCCAAACACATGCTGCTGATCCATTACTCATGTCCCCATTCTTCCAAAGGGGTATCTTACAGCTTGCTGATAGTGAAAGCATAGGGGATGAGGTGGGGGAGAGAAGGCAGAGGGGAGAGTAGGGGGAATGATGGGATTGGAGGAAATAAAAGAGGATTTTGCTCTGGAAAAGGAAGAAGAGGAGAAAGAGACCACACTGTCAATTACCAGAATATCCTCACAGAGTCGTTGTGTTGCATGGCTTCAGCAATACTTTTGCCCCCCTCTGTCGTGATGCCATTGAATGCGAGACTGTGAAGTAAAGATACAAATGTCTAAGAAAGAGCATCACTTGGGTCTCCCACTGCTGAATACAAGTGAATATCCTGGATGATCTGCCTCCCAGTTGTACAGTTCAGCATTTGTGTGTTTCAAGGGCTCACATGCTTCACAAACCACTGAGTCCTTAGGACTTTTACAAGTGAAAGCAGTTCACAGGCTGCAGCCTGAGTGCAGGTCTATCATACAGGCCACAAGGTTTGCTGTCAGTGAGTTCTCCTCTTGGGGCTCACAGCAGAGTTGCACCCAGTAATTTTGAGAGTCAAGGCTTTTAACAAGGACAGAGCTGTGCTTTGAAGTACACAGGTTTTTACATGCATTTGTCATCCCTGTAAGAACTGTAGACACTTTGTCCTTTAAGTCCTTCAGGCATCCAAATACCTCATTCTTCTTCCAAATACAACACTTTCTGTTGTGTATGGAGAGATGAACTTGTAAATGCTTTCCATTACAAACCACAAATGTTTCTTAGTCTGCCCTTCATTCTTTGAATCGACATTGGCAAAATCTTCCAGTTAAAGTTATGCTCTGGGCTTTTGGAGTTCAAAAAGCATCTTGCCCCTCAAAATAATGCAAGGCCTCAGAAAAGGTAGAAAGAGGAACCAAGTAGAGCAATGGCACAAGTATGTATTGCCACGAGTCCCTCCTAGATTCAGCTTAAACTGGATATTCTCAGTCCATCATGACTGGGCCTAAAAATGGCAAATAAAGTAAACTGATGTAGTAGGGATTATCTTCCCTTGGTCTTCACATAAAGCTACCACAGGTGCTCACTATGAATTCAGATCAAGGAGCAAGATTAACCAGTGGGAGATAAGAAATGAAGCCAAGAGCAAGTACACTGCAGAGCAGAGGATTCACCTTGCACCAGTGCCAGCAAACTCGAGCTCGAGACAGCACTCCTCTTTATTTTTGCAAACACATTCATCAGCATATTTGCTCTCGTCTGAGAATCCCTGAGCTCTGATTCAAGTTCAAAATGTTTTCTTTCAAGTCTGATGTGTCTGGATGGATTGTGCAACTATGGGAAGATGGCTATTTCAGATGGCTTTTAAGTTTAAATATATCTAGGTCACTGCACCTGTTCAGCTTTTAATTTTTAAGCTTGACTACCCACTTGCAGAAAAGAGGACAAGGCACCAGCTCTGAAATCTCTGGATCTGAAGTGGCAGCAATAAACTCTCCAGAGATCTCCAAACTCCCAGAGTATTTCTGAAGAAACTAGTGCCATGTGCCACCTTGTGGGGAAACTAAGGAGCCTTGTCTGCTCCCTCACTGTGGAGGCTAGTGGAACTGGGAGACAAATGGGAATGGTCACCATGAACCGAGTTCTCCAGCTGCGTGGAGGGACTCCAAAACATCTTTAAACCCCCAGCCAGCCTTTGAAAGTCTGGCAGAGAATGGACTGTTTAACACTGCTGACTTCTGCCCCTGCTGTGCTTCCAGCCTCACCCATTTTATGGCTTCCAGAAGGCTGGTTTGAGATCCATCCCTGAACGCCAGTAAAGACAACATTTCACTAGCACTGACTGTGTGGTGCTATAGCTCCACTGGAATTCAGGATGAGCCCAAACATAGGAATGTCCCAGCCCCTATCCAAACATATGTCCTAGAAAGTCCTTTGGTAAGAGCTGCTGGTAGAAGCTGTTAATATTGAGCTCTTTGGGAACCCAATTCTGTGACAGCTGGTGCCTCCTTCTGCTAATGCTTCCAGATCGAAATGGCACCCATTGACCATGTGCCTTCACAAATGCCAGAACTCTGTGCAGCATGAGGGGAGGAGGTGCAGATAGAGGAAAGCATGGCAGTCCTGTGGTATTTTTAACTTGCCTAATGTCTGCACAGGGCTTTTTGACAGAGTCTGGCCTTTTGCTTGCACCAGGGACCTCTTGGTTGCACAGCAAGGGCTCCAATACCAGATGGCATTGCAAGCTAACATTTGGTGGGAAGAGTCATTGCTTCACAGCAGGATGGAAAAACCAGCACTGCACAGAGCTGCCTGGCTCTGCAGGTGTTTTACCTGACGTTTGTTAACCTGGGGTGGTTCCTCAGGGCCTCTGCAAATGCCTTTGCTCCTTCATCTCCAACTTGATTACCCCACATCCTAGTGAAGAGAGAACAGGAGGTATCAGCTGTGCTGCTCTACTGGCTCTCGGCAATGCGTTCTCCGCGTTTCTCTCCCCTCCCCTCCTTCCTGATTACTTCAGTCTTTCAGGCTTGTGAGAAACCTGGCAGGTACCCTCCCCACTGAGGCAGGTATGTTCCACTCCCTGCCCACCACATCAGTAGCCTCTGCTGCCTCAACAATACCCTCAAGCAACGGCAGAGGCAGCTCTGGGAGACAGCCTCCTGCAGCAGGAGTGCTTTTGGGATCACCTTGCTGCACATTGGTAAGGAATAGTATTTCCAATGGCAAAACAACCCTTGATTACACAAAGGGTAATTTTGTGAGAGAAGGTAAAGTGGTACAAGCTGGAGAGACTTGATCAGAGACTAGGAGTATCTGGTCAAATCCTTTCCATGCAGACTAACCACTTTGAAAATTCACCCTGTATTACAAGGTTTGAAAACACCTCTGCTGAGGCCTAAGATGTTGGGTTTTTTACAGGGATCCTTGATGTGGCTTGATGACTCAGAGCCACACTCATCTTATGGGTAATTAGTTGGCAGCTCTTTTAAAATCAATTGAGCTCTGTGGTATCTAAACACATGGACTTCCAGTAAGTTCCCCAGAATTTCCTTGTCCTTCAGACCCAGTGCAGTTCGCTATTTAAACATTTCTGTCCAAGCTATTCTAAATCCATTTGGAGTGATCACTTCCTCCACAGGAGAAAACAAGAGTCCTTCACTGAAATTACACAAGTACAGCACCGCAGACCCAGCTATATGGCAGTGTGCAGGTTGTTCACTGTACTTGTGAAATGTTGTAGAACAACAAAATTAAAGGCCAAAAATCTGGTTGTACAAACCTGATTTTCATGTTCATGGCTACTGTGATTTTCACAATGGCCAAGCAGAGGTTTTCATTCCATGCATTCAAGTACTAAATTTTAAGAAATATGTTCTGTAGAGTGAAAAGAGAAACTTCTTTGCCAGAAGAGGGGAAAAATAAATAAAATAAATCAAACCTAGCATCTTTCATGAGAAAGAGGGCAGGAACTAAAGGTTTGGAGCACATTCAGACCTCTCTCCAATAATAGCAGCCTCTGCAGTTAGGGACAGACTAAGAGAAAAAGATGATATGAATTCCTTTTTATTCTCCCAGCTCACAACTTTATCAGGATGTGATGCAGGTTTGACGGTTGTAACAATGACACTCAATAACTAGGTGCAGTGCCAATTGTCACAAAACCACACAGACTTAAAAATAACCAAGTATCTCTAGAGGATCTGTGCTGCCATAAAGAAAGTGGCTAGCTTTACATACTGTCCTCTTGGATTTTTTGTCTCTCCTTTAACGTTCTGTCAGAATAGCAAAAAAGAAAAAAACAGGTGCCAAAACCCAAACCAAAGATTGTATGAACTGGAGAACAAAGCAGCCCTCCTTTTCTATGGAAAATGTGGCTATGCCTCTACACTTGTTTGTTCTAATGCTGCTGTTGAGGAGGGAAGGAATAGCAAGAGGAGAGAAGGGCAGCATGAAAAAAAGGAATCCTAAGGGATTTACAGGTGCCTTGCAAAGATCAAGCCCTAAATTCTGCTCCTTAGAACTGAACTTACCCGATTTCAAACATTGTCTTGCTCTTCTGGATGGCCTGGGCAAGGCACTTCCCTCCTTCGCTCGTTATTTTGTTTGCTCCTATTCTGCACAAAATACATAAATTGATGAGGTGTATCACTTACAACTGTGCAGCTATCACAACACCAGTTCAGAAAGCCACACAGGTATTTAAGGCTAATTAACTCTGGAGGTTACCTGCAGTTATCAAAGATTAACCCACAGTGAAAAAATACTGCAGGGACCTGACCTTTGACTAAAACATAATTTTATGTTGTCTTTTGTATATTTTGCATGTCAGCCCTCCAAATCAGAAGTATTACAGTAGAGTCTTGGGTTTGGTGCTCAGTATGTTAAAAATGACCTTTAGGAACTGATCCTCAGGGCAAGACCCTGGCCTTGTTTTTAATGTAATTCAGAGTATCAGCAGTTGCTACAGAGCTCATGAATTACATGCAGCATGTTTCGTGATGCCACAGGGAACAGAATATTCCTTGACTGTGTGTTTCCAGAGGAGACTGCAGCTGATAAGCACAGACTGCAATAATTTCAAGTCTTTCTGTTGTAAGCACAGGCCCTAGGCAGTGGCATAGGTCAGTGCAGCAGTCACTGTCTCCGGCTGGCATTTTACAGAAGGCCTTTTCCATTTTTGGCCTCTATGGATACCAAACGGCTGGAGTTCCAGGGAGAAATAATTGCATATAGATTGATTTAGAGAACAGACCAAACCCCTCAACCCCCCCCAAGCCACTACATTTACATAAAACTGTCTTGTTTGGCTGACTTAGGGCACATGAACGTGCACTCTATCTCAAAATAATCTCTAGGGTTACTATGCAACCTGAAAGTAACCATCTTTCAACAGGCTTTTTTTGTGAAAGCTACATTAAACAAGCAAAGCACTGTCATAGCAATGAAAGAACCGTAGTGCTCCTGGGTTTTAAAATTCTGCAAATATTTCAAATAGGAAGGATGTGACTATAGGGGGGTTTCAGACCAAGTCAGTGGTAGAACAAGGACTAGAACCCAAGAGTCCCTGGCTGCCTGTTCCTACATTTCTATCAAAGGCTGACATGCTGCAGTTACCTCTGGTTTCTGTTATGGTCACAATTAAACCACTGGTTAATGATCTACCTTTATGTCCAACCAATGTGCACAGCCAGACACTCTTATCTGGGGAAGTTCCAGGAATTAAAGGGAACAACTCACCAAGTGAATTTGGGGAATTCCAGAGTTGAGGTATGACACCAGCACAGCCTGACCCCAGTGGCCCACAAAAGATCAGACACTAAAAGGCTTGGTACTAAATCCAATGGAATTTGCCTACTGGAAGCAGCAGCAAGGTCCATGCACAACTTCAGCCTCGCTCAGGTGCTCAAACTGGATTTAGGTAAAGAACAGGTCTCATGCATTCCTTTAACTCACTACCATATTCCAGAAAAAACTATGGATTCAAGAGTTTTGCCTGCTGCCATCCACTGCTAGACTACTGCAAAAAAATATACAACTGCAACCTAAATTATATTTTATTTCAAATACAATTTTTGTCTGTTTTTCTACTCTCCCTCCCCTTTCAAGTTGCTTTACCTTAATTAGGATACTGTAGAAAGGAAAAAAAATCCAACATACTTAACATATTCCAGGCTTGAACACTCTTCAATTAGTTTTGCAACATATTTGGCTCCAACATCAGTGATTTGGTTGCTGTATAAGCTTAAAGAAAAATCACATTGGTAAAAATAGGTTATTACTGCTGTTAAATATTTACAACCTGAATGTTTTATGATGCAGACATAGCATCTATCTTTTCTGTACGGCTTTGTACATATTCACACTTGCTCGTATTTCTATTTTGATATATAATTCATATTGTGATGGGCTAGATATAAGGAGACCAGACTGCAAATCATGAATATTTATATAATTTTTTAAATAAATGGTCTCCACAAGCGAACAGAGCTTCCCTTAATTTCTGTGCTTGTAAAGAAATAATATTGCCAGAAGATAAGTCAAAAGAGAAAACACCATCATGTACTTTTGGTCTTTTAAAAGTCATAAAATCCCCTCGCAAATATTACTGAAGAGCAGATACTTGAGCAGTTGTACTTACATTAGGGCACTGGAGGACAAAAGCTATTCTTGGTATTCACTTTCACCTTTCAAAAAGTAATTTTTATGCAGGTACTTAGCCAAGAGCAGGAAGTCAGAGCTAATGCGCCTTCCAGCTTCAACTTCATTAAGAACTAATTAAGCTCTTGAACGAAATTGGTAGCATGAACATGACACTTGAAACTGCATGTTCCTGACACCAGTCTCCACCAAGCTGTATCTGCTTTGCAAAGTTGAAATAAATCAGTTTACAGTAGAGAAAGCAGAAGGCTGTTAACTACACACACTCTGTTGTTGTGCACTCTCTCCCTTCCACAGCAGAAGGCTTTTGGTATAAAATTAGCATGCCCACACAGTTCAGTAACCTGACAGTGGTCCACACTGTGTCACAGAAAGATTTGATGCCAGCAGGAGGCCACCCCGTGAGCCAGTGATGGCAGAGGAAGCTGTGGTCCTTGTCCCAGTGAACTGTTACAGAATAATCTGTGACACAAAAAGCTGCTTTGCTTAAATGAGGAGGTAACTGTAGTTTCCACCCCACCTCTGCTGTGTCAGTACTGTCAGCATTGCAGTTTTATTTTCTAGCATCACTGCTGAGTGTTTTGCTCCCAGCTGGGTACATACCCCAAGAAAGACACAATTTGGTATTTGGAGAGTTCTTCATACAAGATCCTTACGCCGTGATCTGTGACCTGATTTACACTGAGCCTGGAAAGAAGGGAATGAAAATTCTGAATCAATACGTGTTACAAGTGTTCATAACCCATGAGTTAACAGATGACTGGAGGCCTATGCTTTTTCCTCTGATATTTTAACAAGTCCTTATACCACATATTAAAAGCTGTTAAGGGAAATGTGAGCTCAGCTTTATGTGGCTCACTCCAAAACCGATAAAAATCAGAAACCCCAGATCTCCTAGGTAATGCTCTGGAAGTTGTCCACAGAACAGAGAACAATAAAATGTAGGAAGTCAGACACCAGATAAACATCTCACCCTCCTTCTGTGCTTACTGTGATTTCAGGAAGAAAGTCTGCTTAACACCCTAGCAAAGCAAGACGTCCAAATTACTAGTTTTGCAATCTTCTCTCTGAGTAGTGAAAGCCAGGCATCTTGAAAGTCACAACACATTCAGGCTTCACCAAATAAAGGTTGTGAAAAGCCCTGGCCAGAAAACAGAACTGTGGTCCCATGGGTGTGCTAGATGTTTCTAATTTTATAGTATCAGCCAGACACGAAACAAATCAATGTCAGTCATTCACAGAATAAAAATACTTCTCACTGTTGTTTTGAGGTGGGTATTTTTTGTTGCCGCTTTTTTTTTTTTTTTTTTTTTTTGTAGCTTCTCAAGCTTTTTCACTTTCACTAAATGGACAGGTTCAAGTGAACCGTTCCAATTGCCATGAATCACATTTTCTGGGTAAAGCTGTCTGTATGAAAATGTTTTGACCACACTTAGTTTGTACACAAACTCAGCAGCTGAGAGTCCCTTATCACCAAGAGCCTCCCGAGCCTTTGCTAGTTAGCAACCTGCTCCCTTTGGAATGCACTAGCACACAGGAGAAATCAGCCAGTTTCTACAGATCAGAACAGTCTGCTTCTTTGAAAGGGATGGTTAAGCTGTTGGAAACATTTCCTGACCTGCAGAAATTGCTTATTAGAAATGAATGTTCCAGCATCTGAAGATCCATAAAGACAAAAAGGCAACCGAAAAGACTGTTTTGGTGCTGGGGATGGTGTTAAGACCACACTGTGTATGGTATGGTCACGTGATAGGCACAAGGAATGTAAGGCTGGCCTTTTCTTCTTTGTTTTGTCTTACATACTTATGCATTTTCCCCAGGAGTTTCCCTGTTGCTTTCTCTTGGGAGGTCAGTCAATTTGCAAATAACTGGAAAAAAAACCAAGCGTCACTTGCTTTGATTTATTCCTAGAGGAATAAATCCAGTTGCTAAAAAAAACATTCTCATGAGGCTGAAGGAGCTTTAAAAAATATATATATGAAGTTCCTGATTTTCTGCACCTAAATGCTTGGACAAAGAAGATATAGCTACATGGCACAACCTCAAAGGGCTGCAGGTGAAACAGCCTGGCCTGTGATGTTAGAGGTGGAGTTAATTCTCCCTGTTCACACCAAGCCATGTGCCTCCCTTCACATCACCTCAGGGAAACACCACATCTGAAGATGTCAACTACATCCTTTCATGGACTACTATGTCCAATAGCTTTTGTCCTATGAAAGCCAGACATTTTGGCAGGATGCAAAAGCAAGAAATTCAGAGCTTCTGATCGAGGGTTACTGAAAACAGCAGAACCTCCCTTACCCCTTATGACCAAGGGCAGAGATGGCCTCAGGCAATCTTCAGATAATGGAGGATGCCCTTCTGTTTCCTTTTTCCCTTAAGCACCTTCTCTCATAAAAATCCTCTTCTGAGACAAAACAATTTGAGACAGAGCTAACTAAACCTACAGGTTTAAACAGTCTGTGCTTCTAAGGACTTCTTACTACCCTTTCCATTTTGGTTTCCAAGTTCACAGCTTATCCCTGCTCCTGTGACTAAATGAACAAAGATTTCAGAAGCTCTGAAACATTAATTTCCAGCAGCAGTAATCCTCATCTTTCTCCACTTCTGAGATCAATTCCCTTCAGCCCACCATTGTGTGGAATAAACAAAGGACAAGCAAGGACCTGCTTACATACAGAGACTCCTACCTGATCACTGCAAGCTTGCTAAAACAAGGTTGCAGCTGTTTTATTCCATAGTCATTGATGTTGTTGTTGTCCAAATCCAGAGCCAGGCGCTTTTGGAAGTGGTGCACAACAAAGGAAATGGCACTGCAGTCGGCAGAGCAGGCGTTGCAGTAGGCCAGCTTGATGTAGTTGGCGTGCATGCGGCGGGCAGCCATCCTCCCCACCTTCTCACTCTGCGTCTCGTACAGGCACCTCAGCATCCACACAAAGTTGGGCTGCACCTGCACCTGATTGTAGCTTGTAAGCCTGGACCGAGTGTAGCCTTTCAGGTGGGACTTCATGCTCTCCCCAAGGTATGTGATGAGTGTTTTTCTCTTCCTCTTGATGACTGCAGGTGAAACTAAATGTCTGAAGAGCTTCTGCTTGGATCCAGAAAGCAGGCCACAAAGAAACACGTTGATAAAATTAAAGTGTTCTTTATTTCGGAAAGGATCCTCCCCTGCTAGCTGTTTCTTCAACCAGGGGATACGAAGGCAAGTAGGCTGGGCAATCTCAGTGGTAGAACACTCATTGAAAAACTCAAGCAACTCCTTGGCACTCACCTTCTCCTCAATAACCAGGAACAAAGCTGTGAAAAAAGACTGAAGGGTTACGTGCAAGAACTCATAAGTGGCCTGACTGTCACAGCCACTGTAACCTTTAACTGTCCTGAGAAAGCCCAGTTGCAAATCTTCTTCAGAGATGTTTGCCGATGAGACCTGCTCCTGCTCAAAGATAAAGAAAGAGTTCTCCATCCCTTTGTATGCCATTTTACCCAAAGCTAGAAGAGTTTCTTTTCTTGATTTGAACATCTCTGCTTGGCTCCTTATATTGCTCTTCAGCAAACTTGTTTTCACAGATCGGTTCAGGTGGACTTCAATCATGAGCAAAAATACATCTGTCAATGTAACAGAACTGTCTGGAAGCTCGTGGTTGTCAAACACGGAATGGAAGTGTTCATAGCATTTAAAGATAATCCAGCAAAATAAAGGCACTGAACACAAACTGCAGAGATTTGGGTTAGCTTCCAACTGGTTTGATACCAGTGCTCGTTGCCGCTCATCTTTGAAAAACATAGCTGTGTATTCCTTCAGGTTACTCCTGGAGAAACCACGGAGGAACACTTTCTTCCTAATGATGTTTTTTTGGATCTCAGTTCCTGTCCTGGCAGTAAGAATTTTCTTGGATCCCTTAAGAAGCTTTCCTCTGAGAAGGCTTACGAGCAGTGCCAGGGGGTGGATAGGTTCATGGGGTGAGCATATCTCCGGTACACTGCTGAGATCAAAGTTGGAATAGATCTCATCAAAGCCATCAAAAGTGAAAAGAACTGTATGAGGGAACTGCAAGATGTGATGGAACACTTCTGTGGGGTCCTGGTCTGGGTAGCAATTATATTTGAAGAGCAGGTCTTTCAAACATATGGCTTCATCTTCCTTGAAGCAGCTGAACATCCTACACCGAAAACGGAAGAAAAACTTGGCCCCTATGTCCAGTTCTTTTCTGGCCCAAAGGCTTTGTATCTTTTGCAGCAAGATGGATTTTCCAATTCCTGCATCACCGTAGACATAAACAGTCTCTCCATCTTCATTAATTAGCCCGACTGCATCATTAAAAAGGGCTTCTAATTGACCCACCTGGCCAAGACTCTCATTGTTAAAACTGACCAGCTCCATAATAGTGTCGGAGTAGATTTCTTCGAGCAGCATCTCCTCCCTCTGAGCGTACAACATAACAAACTTGGAGTCCCGTCCCAGTTCATGTCTGAGCTTCTGGCAATACCTGCTAACTAAAAGACAGTGAACCATTATTAAAAAGACTATTATTTAAAAACCTATGTATACAACGATCCACCTCTTTGGGAACTCAGAGGGGGTAATAAACAAAAGTAATTCTAATGTGACAAGGATTTTTTTGGCAGATTAATTCTATTTGTGCTGCCATCATCACTCATTTGGGAAATTCAGGTGCTAAAGAAATGTCACATGTGAGGCACCATTTCCTGAAAGCCCGTACTGATGCTGCATTGGTTTAAGGGGCTGCTGTCCTTCAGCTGAGACTCAAAGCCAAGCCCCTGACCCTTTGTTAAAGGCTGCTTAACTCTCTGCAAAGGCTTGTTGGAATTGATAGTCATTGATTTCACTGTACTTACATTCCACCTGCAGTTCTATCAGGTAGCTGGTTATTCTTTCCTAACTTCTTTGGTCATTTATATCGTAAATAGAAGCCATGCACTTTAGAAACAAAGTGCCAGACATTTCAAAAGATTTTTTTAAGATGACAAAAAAAAAAAAGAGAATCTCAGTTATTGTGCAATGTTGGCTTGTGTTTTTCAATAGAAACTTTTCTTCAGATGGGGACCAATTCTTGTATTTATGTAGCATGGAAAAACCTCTCCAGAGGAAATAATTTCTGCAATACTTAAACCCTGATTTTTAGGATTGCTAAAAATCATCATTTAGGATGACAATAATTCTGGTTGGAAGGGACTTCAGAAGGTCTAGTCCTACCGCCTGCTGAGAACAGGATCATTTATGACATCAGATGAGGTTACTCAGGGCTTTGTCTAGTTGGATCTTGAAAACCCCCAAGCATGGAAACTGCACAGCCTCTCTGGGCAACCTGCCTCATTGCTTGACTGTTCTCATCATGAAATAGTGGCTAATCCATTGCCAAAACATCAGAGTGTTGCTAATAAATTGTAGTAGAGGCCTAGAAAACACTACAGCTAGCACAAGGTGGTTCTGCCATTGTGTTACATATCCACAAACAAATGCAGAAAGATCCTGAGTTTAACAAAACAGGATGTAATTTATCAACATCACCCTTGTGTTACACAGTGTGCCCTTTAATTTGGCTACCACTGCTAGCAAGCACACGGTTATTTTCCCTGGCTGTGCCTGCCTAAACTCTTACTCTTCTGTCACCTGGTTGGAGCTTCCTATATAGCAGGGCAGTTCTAAGGGAAGGGATAGAGATGCATGACCTTACCTGGATCTGTATTTACCACAGGTTTACTACAAATATTATCTGAAGGCTCGTAACCTATTTCATCCAGCCAAGGCTGAAGTTCATAGTAAGCATCAGTGACTTTCTGCAGGACATAGACGAAATATTCTGAAACTTCTTCTCCCTTGCTTTGAACCAAGTCTAGAATTTTGCGAACCTGAGGAAACACCACAGGAGAAAGATCATTGATACACAGCATTTTATCACAGTAACACTTGTCAACTGCTTTAGGATCCCTTCTGGACTGGAGCAGGGGGCCAAAATCAAAACGGGTGCTTCAAAAAGACGAAATCAAAATCTAGCTCTGAATTTGAACCATCACAAAACTCAACTGCTATTTGTGTTTGAATGTTACAAGAGAGCTGGTTCTGCAAATTAAGGTCTGAACTTGCAGCTCAATCATATACAAACCAGAAACAAAATGGATAAACACCACTCCTCAAGAGGGAACCCAAAGGATTTCCTCAGCTTGGCTAGTTAGTGTATTTTAAATCCTGTGCTGGTTAAAATGAAAATAGAGGTGGTTTATCAGCGCCCTAAATTCACCCTGTTTTGTAAAAACTCCAGTCACATTTGGATTTACCTCAGGATCCAGCCAGATCCAGAGCAAGGTAGGCTGAATCTCTCCCTGGATCTTAGCGCTGAGCCAAAACCCTACAACTTTTCCTTCCAACACAGCAACTCAATTCTTCAGGCTCTCTCTGTACAATGGCCCCACTGCCTGCAGTTGTTACCAAAACTAATGGCTACCAGGCAGTGGCTGGAACAGTTCAGCACGAAGTGTCACCTCCACAGGCAAGGCAGAGGGTGATCTCTGTGTGCCAGTACAAGGCAGTCCTAGTACAAAACCCTCTGCAAGACAGAGCAATCATCTGGGGGCACATTTTGAATGTCGGGATCCCCTTGCTAGAAATGAATGAAGAATGCAGTTCTAAACCAGACAAAGGGTTTCCAGAGACTGTGGTCTCTTATGAGCTTAAATCAGGGTGATGTACGTGCAGCACAGCAAACACATGGAGCTTTTTCTGACCATTTGTATGCTCTAAAAAGCAATTTTACACAGAGTCCACTTCACTTACACTAGTGTGGCCTGCTCTCTGTCTCTGCTTAGACTCCTGATGCATGGCCTCCCCCTCAGCTTTGGTACAACAATCATGCATATTATGCTGAACAATAAGAAACTGAGATAATCATACAGTGTGCATTTATTCAGCTTTGACCCTACACACAGTGTGAGCACTGTGTTACCATTTCAACATGCCAGCAAGAATGATTATTTTATGAAAATCTGCACTGTTGGCGAAGTCCAAGGTCTTTGAATTTTTTATGGTTTGCCTGCCCCTAACTGTGACAGGGTTCTGAAGCTGCATGACTGGTTGGTCTGGGAAACAATCTCCTCAGCTGTTTCAAGTTATGATGCAAAGACCAACTGCGCACACAGTAATTTTCTCCTAACAAAAGACCAGGAAATAATTTTTGCTGCTAATGTCCAAAGATGAATTAAGAACTCAAATATGCCAGGATACATCAATTTTCCATAGAAACATTTACAATGTACACAGGTCTTTAAAGAGAAAGGAAGGTGTTCATACAGACAACACACAACCATTAACTTCTAAAACTAGATTTCATTTCTGTCTCTCCTAAAGCAGGACGATCTGTCCCACAGCATCCTAAAGCAGATTTTCCTTGCTATACTCTAACAACTGTGTGGCCACCTCTTTATCAGAGGACAAAGCTGCAGCTGGGAGGGACAGAACAGCAATTATCACCCTGCTAGTTCTTAGAGCTGCCAACGGGCATTACCAGCAGTGCCAGCAGTGCTGGAAAGGGATGTGCTGGAGACACTCATCCAGGAAGAATGGGGTGGGAAAACTCCCTAAATAACAAAGATTAGAAAATACATTAGATGTAAAATTGTCAGAAAAACCCTTAAAATCTGGTGACAAACTAAAAGTAACCAAAAGGTTCACTGGCTAGAGAAAAAAAAATTATACCTTATCTGCTTGAGTAGGAAACTGGACAACGATCTCTGCATCTTCAGTAGAGAAGTAGTCATTCTTCATCAAGTTATCAATCAAACACTGTGTGTTTCGGATCCTACCGACCAGAAGCTCTCGGTGAACCTTCAGCAAAGCAATGAAGGACTGAGAGCTTGCTCCTGGAGGTTTTTTCACAGAAGTGTCCACATTAGCACAAAGTTGGCCTTCCATAGTTGAGATACCAAGAAACTGCTCCACCAAGCCTCATCTTTGACAAACTGTCCATTTGTAGTGACAGGTCAGTTTGGATTTAACTTCAGGCAAACAAGAAGCCTGTCCTTCACGTCACCAAGCCTGCAAAAAGTAATTGTACAGAACCTCAGTTCAAACCTTATTCTATGCATATACATCCTTCAATGAGACACCACAGAATACTCCCCAACTCTGTGTAGTATCATGGCCAACTTTTTAATAAGGTTTCTTCCTTAGGTACTTCCATTTATTTGTTCGGGTTTTGAAAAATAAAGTATCTACAAGAGGCAGTCTCCCTCCTGTACTACCGGTATTTTACTGTAGCTTGCCTCAAACACCACCACTGGCATCTGCTTTATTAACTGCCTGTTCCTAGTGCATAATTTAATACTTTTTATTAGCTTTTCATGTTTCAGTAGACAAAGCAGGGCATCTGTCCAAATATAATCTGGACAAGGAAATAAATGGAATAACATTGAACTTCATAGCAATTAATTTTGTAGGAGGAATTAATTTATAGTAGCAATTCGCTCTGCTTTTTCATTGTTACAGCAAGAGACTCTGTATAAAGTGCTACCAATATAATACCTGTTCTTGAAAGCAAGGCCTTGTGAACTCTGAGGCAGTTTTAGCTAAACCAGGGAAAAGAGTTTAGCTTCAGGACACCAGGTTCACTAGCACCAGGAGGGATGTTATTTTGAAACCATGCTCTTTAGTACGAATGCTCTCTCCTTGTCTGCAAATATGTACAGTGTACGCCCTTGTTCTCTAGCCCACCTCCTGGGAGCTCTTTTAAGATGTCCATTTATTCCTGTTTTTCTCTGCAAGGCATAAAGCAAGAGGAATCAGGATCAGACTGCTCTCTACTGTATTACTAAAGTAGGGCTTCTTGTAATTGTAGTTAATGTGCCTACCATATAGTAGGCATGAAGTTATATTGTAATTACAATTCAACAGTAAATTCATTTAGGTACTGTTTAGGTACAAACTTGCACTTACAATTTCCCATGCAAGAAATTGGCTAATTTTTTGCCAAGATCACAACTGAATCACCTCCACACAGACAACGAGGATTTACATGATCAACACAAATGACTGACATCCCCCAGGGACAGTTTAAACACACTGTTGTTTCAGCACATCAAGAGATATCTGGATGAATGTTCTTAGATTCTGATTACAGTCATATCAACAAAAACAAAAGACAAACCCCTCCAACAATTCTGTAAATGTGCCAACTCTGCTGCTACAAAAGTCTCACAATTTCCCAAGACATTTACAGTGATGGCAAACTTTTTCAAATGCTCCCCAGCACTCCCCTGACAAACTATAACTGAGCCTTGCCAGCTCACAGATTATTCTAAGTGACCTGCTACTGGAACAATCTCACTTCTATGGGTTTTCTATATCAGAAGCTGCTGTCTGCATCAGTGAAGCTTCTCCTGCTTGATGCTGGAGAAAGACACAGTTCATGCCACTGCATTTTAGTGATACTAACTATCTACACTCAAACCAGCAGGGCAAACCAGCTTAGCTCCTCGGATTTCCCAATAGGTCCCAACTTAAGGTTGCTGACCTGCATGGATGCAGATAACTGCATTAAGAGTTGGGCTCTCCAAGGGCTGAGAGGCAGCAAATCTGTTCTGGGTCACAGCCAACCCCCAAAATGGCAAAACTGTTTCAAACAAACGGAATGTAACCAAGCCATCTGAATTTCTTACCACACCAGTGACTGCATCTACTCGGACAAATCAACCTTTCATTACGCCATTCAGATGACCCACCCGAGGAAGTGTCTGATTTCTGAGTCACTCAGCTTCCTAGAAGCCACACTGGCACATCTCTTTGTTCAAGAAAGCTCATTCCATAAATGAAGACCAAACATGTGGAAAACACCATTTACTCTAAAGCTTTTGTAGGCTTTAGTTAGAGACAGCATCATCCTAAAACATGCAGTAAAAATATTAACCCCATTCTTCCAAGATACTGCATCCACCCAACATTCCCTGCTCGCTTTGGCTGTTCTAGGACCACATTATTCTAATGCATTTTCTTTCTTCCTACTTTGTAAGAAGAACTGAGACAAATATTCAGAAAACCGTAAGAATTAACCAAAGCACTGTCAAGTGTACGAACCAAACAGAGGTATTTTCTTCACTCTTCCAGTTCCATCTACAGAGAGTGTAATAAAAGAAAGAAGAAATGCAGGAGCAGGACAGAACTTGAAAAATATGGAATGACCAGAAGGTCTCAAAGGTGTCTGCCCTGCATCTGACTACATCCAAGTAGTCAAATTAGTCAAATTAGTAGCAACAAATCCTGGTTGCTACTGGAAGGGGTGTGCATACATGTGCTGCAGGACAGAGCATGTTCCCTCTCACACAGGGTGATCTGCAGGGGAATGGAGAAACGAGAAACCAAGCAAAAAGGAATATAAAGTGAGGCTAAAGAGGGAGAAAAGGAGAAAGAACAAAAATGCCAAGCAGGGAAGTCAGGACTGGCAATATGAATCCTGTGCATGATGACATACTCAGTGATATTTTCAATGAAAATATTAAATTTAATGCAAAAACCCACACCATCCAGTACTGGAGTACACAGTACTTTTCATCAGTACTTTTCAATAAGAAAAAAGGGAAATTTTCACCACTCACAGACTAAGAAAATCCATATCAGATGAAGAGCTGAACACTTCAAATGGCGCTGGAACAGAAAGACTTCCTGCTACATGTATTCATAGCAAAGTGTACCAGCTGTAAGAAGAAACTTGACATACATGATTCTATTTCACTAGGGCTTTCTTTGTGTTGTTGGAGTATTTTTTGGTGTTGTTGGGGTTTTTTTTGGTGGTATTTTTTAAAACATGAGGCCAGTGTGTGCCAACATGTGGTCCCCAGCTTATCTGCAAGCCCATCACCTCTCTTTCCGGAAAGACTCCCAGCTTCCACAGTGCTTCAGTGTGAGTTTTTTCAGTGCGGGAACACAAGATTACTAAGTCTCTCGTGAAAAGATCTGTCAGTTTTACACTGCCAGGTTACACATCTGATATGCTTAAAGGTAAATGCTTATGCAGCTTATTGAAAGCACTTCCTTGCTAAAGTGTATATAGTGTTCTTTGCCTTATCTTGGGCCCTCCAGATGCTGGATTCAATTCCGGTGCAATTCATGCGACTGATGTTGCATCAGTCACGGGGATGCTGTTAGAAAAGACTGAGACACACATTAATGTGAGACACCTCAGTGCACTGCCTATCATTTCTGAAAGGGCTAAAGTGAATAAAATCATTTTTCTGAAAGACACCTTAAGGCTCTTACAAGTTACAGTCAAAACAGATCACCTGTTCTAACAGCAACAGCTTATGAGCACAACTATTTGGAGACATGAGCAAGAAAAAGGGAAGGATTTGTAAGACTGATAGCATAGCTGAAACAGCAGAACACCTGAGAAAGAATGGAGACAGACAAGACTGATGATACCTGAGTGAAGCAGGAGTCTGGCATGGGGAGACAACAGGAGAAACACTCATGGAGTAAAGCTTCCTATCTGGGAACAGAATGGGCTTTTTGATCCTAAGAGGAAAAATAAAAAAAAACCAATGACTTAGTGAAGAGGCTGCCAATGATGTTGGAGAGGAAATGCAGTTAGCCATTTTGAGGACAGCAAAGTCCATCAGGTGAAGAAGATAGGAAACAGACCAGAAGGAATTAAAAAGAACCCAAGAGCAGAATACTTACCCACCAGCTGTAAAAGCCAAGAATAAAGGGAAGACAGAGCCTCGGCCAAATGAAATGTTGATGGGGATTGAAGCGATGGGAGAAGCAACAGCAAGTGTGGCAATCAATGCTATCATAAACCTGTGTAACTGAGAATAAAAAAAGAGGAAGCAAGATAGGGATCAGGCCAGGAATAAGGAGGGAAATGAAAAAGGGAAATGAAATTTGTCATAGTAAGAGGTACAGTAAAAGCATCAGTGCTTCCAGCAAGATTTTGTACAATCCATGTCAATAAGCTGCGGTGGCGCCGATGGCTTCTGCATGAAGGCACTGGCACTTTTATGCAGCGTTTCCTTTGAGTTCCCTCTACTCTCAGCATTGTGCAAGCATATATACATTTCTATTTTTCCTGGCCCTGCCCTCCTCACATCCTCTTTTCACTAAGATCTCCTTGCTCTTCTTCAAACAAAACTGCTATGCCTGTTCCAGTGCAGCAAGACCCCTGGCAGAAAAGAATGTGCTGGTTTATAGCAAAAAAGTCTTGTCAAAGGTAAATGCTGTAGATAAAGGGGCTGGAGGATCTTACAGAATAGCTAAAAAAACATTTCCACTTTTGGGTCAGCTAGGGAATTGAGTCCTTATTGAGCTGGCTGTTCCCAAGGAGACTACGTAGAATGATTCAGTAGAGGCAACACAAGGAGCAACTTAACAACTGTCCCTTAAAGCAGCTGATTTGAGACCAATCTAGAATATTTCTGAAGAGCTGAAAACTCAGTCAATACTACCTCTTCTGCAGTCTTGCTATTCTGACAAGAACTGTTCCTCTAAATTGCCTGTGAAATAAAGTCCTGTGCTACTTACCCAGTTATCAGCAGCCAGTAGCTGGAATATCTTCAGGATTTACACAGCACTGAGTAGCCAGCTCTGGCAGGACAACACTGAGGCACACAAGCCTGAGTGCCAGCCCAGGGCTAGTGGAGTTCCTGCTAGCATAGCCTTCTGTCCGTAGCATTCAAAATGCAATTACTCTTCCAGATGTGGCTGTATTAAAGCAGTGCTCCATTTCGCATGAAAATCTGTGCCCTTTGTCTCCAAGTCAGATTTGTTTCCTGAGAAAAGCTATTTTACAGTGCCAGCTACTCACTACGGAGTCATTACAATAGGAGGAGAATGGGAAACTTTGCTGTGCTTGGTAATCTGGACTCCGTCAGGCCAGTATAAATTCAATTTTTTGCTATCATTGGGACAGACAGAAGAGACTGATTTTCCACATCTTATGTCATGCAGCCAGTCTTTGACTGTAAGAAGTTAATAAGACACCTCTTTCCTCACAGCGGCTCTTACTTTTAAAAGAACTTCAGCTATTTTACTTAGTTCAAGAACAGTAAAAAACATGCAGAGATCAGAAGCAAATGGGTACACATGCTGCACAGAAAGTCTGCATGTTGGACAAGAAGCAATGCAAAGTATTCCCAAAGGTACTAAAAAATAGACTTTTATTTTTATAGCAAAAATGGTGTGTTGGTAGAGCTTGTACAGAGTCCCTGTGCAGATCTTAAATTATTCTGTTTGTGTGAATTAAAGCATACTCATCACACACCACTTCACAATCTCTAACTATCATAACTGATGCTATATATGTCAATAAATGCCCGGGGAGCCATATGTTAACATCATGTTCCCATAAATCCATTACATCTCATGTGCTCTTGCATCGCTCTGGGGTCACAGAGATCAGCATCTTTCAGTGGTTTTTCCTCCCTCCCCTCTCTCTCTCTCCTGACTGTATCATAAACTTCTGTAAGCATCCCTAGTTATTTGAAGAACAGCAGCTATAAAAGAACACAGAAGAAATTATTTCTGCCTCCATCTGGTAAAATGACAGGCTTTTCTTTAAAAGGAACAGGCTTTGACAGAAATATTCACATCTCTCACAGGTTTTGTTCCTACATATCCTAACAGATTCCTCTGTATAAAAAGAAAACTTTATATAATAGTGTTTGGATACATTAAGGAGCCCTTGCCAGAAAGACTTTATGTGGCTTCCTTATAACTACTTCCCGGTGGGAAAAGATCAACAAATAATAAGGAGCCACTACTAGAAAGCAAAGACATTTTCTCCAATCAGAGAAATCTTGTGGATTTTTTTGTTTTTGTTTTTGTTGTTAAGAGATGGAGGAGGAGGGGGCAATTTACTGATGTCTATAAACATGGGACCGCTTTTCTACTGTCATTCACTGTTTTCACATTCAACCAGCAGTGAATCCTACGAGGAAAGCTGCAGCTGACGGAATCGCGGCCAGGCCACGGGGCACCATCCTGCGCTGCAGACTGCTCCCGCCTCCCTCTCTTGCAGCTTCTTTGGCGTTAAGTGAGCAAGGCACCGGGGCCTAAGCGAGTGCCGCCTGAGTCCGCGCATGGATTCGGATCTCCGCTCCGGCTTTCGGGCAAGCGAATGGCTCACTGCAGCCCGCTACCGCCGCTCACGGGGCAGGCGAGGCGGGCGCCAGGGCACGAGGGGAGCCATGCATCCCTCCCACCTCCTCCGTCCGTAGGGCCTCGCCGCCCTTCCCCACCAGCCCTCGGGAACACCACATCCTCGCCAGCATCTCGAACACCATTTACGCAGGGTTGCGCTGCTGTGCTTCATCCGAAGGCGTTGTCCCCACGCCGAGGAGCTGCGGGCGGTGCTGGCCGCTCCCGCTCCCCCCACTCCCTGTCAGACAGCGCCTGCCGCCCCCTCCCCCGGGCGGGAGGGACCCTCCTGACGAAACACACAGTCCCGAAGTTTCCAGCTCAGGAGCGGCGCAGCCCTTCCCCTCCCACCTCGCAAGCCTCTCACGCGGTCCCACGGAAACTTTGCTCTGCAAAAGGCAGACACTCGGGCTCACACCCGCCAGCCCCCTCCCGGCGCCGACCCTCGGCAGCCCGCCTGCGCCCCGGCCCTTGCCCGGCACTCACCGCGGCGGCGAAGGGACGGAGGCCAGGGGAGGAGCCCACGGGCGCTTCCCTCACCCCCTCCCGCCCCGCACACGGTCTCTCCTCCCCGGCGGGAAGCGGCTCCTCCCTGCGCAGGAATGGCCAAAGGATTCCCGTTCACCAGCACCGCACTCCCCTCCGCACCCACCCGGCATCCTCCCCCGAGAGCTGCCAGGGGTCCCTCGGCAGCGCCCACTGCCCTCAGTGAAGCTCCCTCCCTCCGCAAGGATACTGCCAGGGTATTATTTCTGTTTTCTTCATCCCTTTAAAGCACCCATTTAAAAGTTGAAAAGCCCAAAGGTGCAAGGTAAGGGTACGGCAAAAGAAGTGGTGCTGATGTAGAGGAGTGTGTTCACGCATAGTTTTGTGCTCCCTACTGACATTACATCCATTGAAAAGCACAAACAGCCAGTGGAGGCTTCAGCTGCATTCCCCCATCACCAGTTTTCACTTACATAAGCAACGCAGTCTGCACAGGGAGGTCGTGGAGTCTCCCTCTCCAGAGACATTCCAAACCTACCTGGACATGTTCCTGTGTCACCTGCTCGAGGTGACCCTGCCTTGGCAGGGTGTTGGACTGGATGAGCTCCAGAGGTCCCTTCCAACCACAACAATCTCTGATTCTGTGACACTCTTGAAGGGTGCACATTGAACACACATAGCAGAGGTTTGGTAATCAAGAGTTTTATTTACTCAAACTAGACAGTGCTAATACAGAAAGTACCATGTTTTACAGCAGTCACCGTGCCCAACTCTGGAAACAGGCGTATTACATCAGGACAGAACCTACACACACCTGGCAGAAAACATTTTATACAGAGAAGACATGGTCAGTCTGTTGTTTTATCATTTGTTTTTCTAAGCAGTCACACAGTGACATCAATTATATCTTACACCCCTCTGTACATCAAGAGAAAAAAAATACACTATAGAGAAGATAAGCCAAATCTCAGTGATTTAACATCTTCCAGGTTGTCAGTTTTTCCTCATCCCCCATGGACTAACTGCAGGAGTTGCAAAATACCATGAAAAGAAATACTCTGTATGTTACAAAAACTTCCAGTTTTGCATTGGATTGCCAAAGCTGTGGGGAGAAAAAACCGCAAAAAAAAAAAAAAAGAGGCCAAGTCCATTCATTTAGAGTTTAACAGACAAACAAAACCACAGAATAAATGTGCTAGGATTCAAAGGAAACTTTCTGATTTCACCGAACATGAGACCAAGGCCTAGACAGGCAAACAAGCTGGTCAAAAAGGTAATTTAAAAAACCCTTGGAAATATCAAACTAAAATTAATTCTTTAAAAATCTCTTGGTTATAAATAACTAGTTCACCTATGACAATCACTAGACATCGAAAGGAGGAAGCTATGATGGTTTGAATGAGATGCTTTGCTGAATGTTGTCTCCAGGCCTAGGCTGTCTTTTGGACTTACACTTAGAAACATGAAAGGAGTTAAAAAAATACTACTTTTCTTTCTTTGTTAACTATATAAGCAGGAACAGGAACTCCACAGCATCAGATAGGCTGGGCTTTAAACCATTATGAGAAGTAGCAGAAAAAAAGGTTTAGCCTTGGAGTTTTACTTTGCATCTAACAAATCTAGTTGTCTATATAACTTTGAAAAACAGAGGGCCTGATCCTGCAGCCCTTATTCCTCAGAAAGCAACGGGTGCCAAAACTCATGAAGATGGCCTTTTTTGTTTAAAAAGGTCAGTAAATTGGACATGAAGCACAAATTTGCAATGCAGCACTGCATGACAGTTAAAGAAAGATAATTTCTAAATCTGCAAAAACTTCAGCATGTACTCAAGCTATACATACAGAGAGAAGTTACCAATGTCAGTGTGTCTTCAGACTGCAAATTATGTCTAATGGTTTACTGTAGATGCACAGCAAACTCATTTCTTCTTGATAAATAAAGAAACTGCTGATCAGCACAGTGAGGAGAGGTATCTAAATCAAGGTGAATGGCCAAACAAATGCAGAGGTATTCTATGCAGAATTTATTTTCTCTGCTTTAATAGAAGCTTCAATCTCTTCCATGATTGGCACCGGTCCTGCATAGTTATTAGTTTCAATAGCTTCTAATTTCTCCTGATAATCAGCTGGCAAGCCATTCTGTTTTGCACCCATGCAGATAACCTATAATTAAAAGGGAAAATAAAAAGGCCTTCGGTAATAGAAAGGACAGACTCCTCCAAACAATCACTTGAGTAGGAAGAACCATTTAAGCTACCCAGAGAATTAATTTCAAACAGCAGTATTTGTACCTAAGGATAGCCACAGGCTTCTGGGAGACCACAGAAGACCAGAACAGCGTGAATAAAATTACTCTGAAAAGGCTTTTAACTACCCCTATGATTCTGATGTGTTACTAAAGTACACAACACTCTATAATTAAGCTGTTATTCAGTCATTCCATTCTTTCTTCCAGAGAGGATAACTTCAATAATATATGCTGCTTCTCACTCAGCCGTGACAGTAAAGTTGGCTAAAGGTTTAAAAAGTAGTTATTTTTAAAACTAAGCTGTTGAAATCCAAAGGATGACAACAAGTACCTAGACAGGGTACAGGAGTAACAGAAACAGACACTTAGCTTAGTGAAAAAGCACAGATTCCTTAGTTTGTTACGGCAGCTTTCCTTTCACATACAAAATAAACTGAAGTACTGGTGTGGAAGAAAAGATGCGACATTGAGAGGAAAAGAAGAAGTTGTAGGAACATAGCTTGAAGGAAACACCAGCAAGCTTGCATGTAGAAATGAATATTCTTAATATGCTTTCATGCATTTAACAGCATGCACTTCAAGGATGAAGTGTCTAGAAAGAATGAATTTTGCCACAAAAAGTACATAACAGTAGATGGATGTAGTTCAATCACTGGGTGCCGATGCAGCCACTTTTTAAGTTTTCAGCTCTCCTGCCTGGTTAACTTAAACAAAAAAAAAAAAAAAGCTGGGGGCAGAGGAGAAGAACAGAACTAACAAATGCTCCTGACAGGACTGGAAGGGAATGATAAAGTTGCCAATAGTGGAGGTCTGCACTTACAGCATACCAATGAGACCTGACACACAGCAGCAGACTACATATTAACTCCCTGAAAAGCCCTAAAGATCTGCCTTGGTGGGTTGGCAGGAAGGGGGTTTGTGGAATACCAGAGCCTGCTTTCTAAGCAAGCTCTCCCTTCAGCAGTCCCAGAGCAGCTGGCCCTAGCGGCGCTCCTGAACATCAATTCATAGGAGTGAGTTCCTCAGTTTGGAGGAGGCAGCCCACTTGGGATTGAACAGGCTCACACCCAGTTTCTTTACTCTACGTAGGCAAAGCCAGCTGCAGCAATGTCTGTGTAGCAGCACGAGCAGCTGCACCACTCAGACACACAGCCACACCACCCCAGCCTGGGCCTGCACCAGATCTCACAAGCTAAGCAGGTCAGGCCTGCTGCGTGACTGGATCATGTGTCTCTACAGAGGCAGTGTTGCAGAACAGTGTTGAAACACTTCTGCCTCACCAGCCATCAAGGGGGAGCCCTGCAGGGCTCTGCAGTGCTGCTGGAGTCCTGTGATGTACTGATGATGTGTCTGGTAAGAGGCGGCAGGGGGACTCCTGTATTAAGTGATAGCAAGTACTTCCCAAGCCAGTAAGGATAATCCACTTCCTTGAAACTAGAAGCCAGGTGCTGTATTTTCCCCATAGAAGCTTCCCTCTGTCCTTTCAGTGGAGTAGATTAATTTTTGAAACAGAGAATTGCCACATATATGTGAACAATGTCCTCCAGAAATCCTTGTGCCAATCGTAACTAATTCACAAGTTAAATAGGGGCTTCATGTAAGGTATAATTAAACCAAAAATCCCCAAACTGATTTAGTAGGCCTGTAAAAGCTAGCAGTCTTCTGTGAGCATCATTACAGCAGTCCATTGCACAAGGACTGTTATATCTTTACAGTAGGCATGCCTTCCATCCACTGTAATTAAAGTACTTATTAAATAGCACAGAAGTACTGCATTATAAAGTTCTGTACAATCTTCCAAAATTAAAGTGGAGCAGCACCTACCTTTTTATAGTGTGGAGAAGGGGGACCAGGGACATAGTCCTTCATCTGGTAGCTTCGACAGGTAAGTACCTTTCCTGCTTGAGTGTGGACATTAACTTCCATCGGGACATAAATGCCATCCTCAACTCCCTCTTGCCTGTAAAGGACATATATTCCTTTCGTGTCAAATAACCAATGCATCTTTCAAACCAACTGTGCAATTAAACATATGGATTTATTAAAACAGAATTCAAGGCAGGACACTGGTCTGCACTGTTAATATACTTAAAGAAAAACAAATAAAGCAAAACATATTTCAGTACTTTTTGTGCAAACTTGTTTAATATTAAAAAGTAAGTTTCTAGAGAAGCAGCAGCATTCAGTTTTATCATTTCAGCTCTGTAAGAAATGATGACTCATGGTCAACTTGAAAAGTTAGAGAATACTCCTAAACTAATTACTGCGGAAGACAGGTAGTCTGAAAGAGAAACACAAGATTATCAGAATTAACAAGCCAGACACATGTTCATTACCCGCCGCTCAGATAAAGAAACAATTGCAAAGTTTTATCTTGCCCATTGTGTTACATTTTAATGAGGGGAAACTTGCAAAACTTGTGCAATGCACTTTCCAATAAATAATCCAACCTTTTAACTTGCACAAGACATACACAGCAATTATGAGCTAGGTCAGGGCATAAAACAATTTTGTTTATTTTTTTATTAGCAAAATCATGCTTAGAAAAAACCCCCCTCAAAACCAAGGCTACTTATTGTCCTTAACCACTGGCATTTAGCCACCAATAAAAATCTGAGTAAATAGTAAGAAGTAAACAAGAAGCTTAAGCAATACAAGAGACTTTGTAGCACAATTAACTTTAGATGTACTTTAGCTACAAGTCATAACATGGTTTTAACCCTGCATGTCCAATATAAATTTGAGAACTCATCCTTTTTTCAAAGACTTGCTACCATTTCAAATTATTTAACATACATAATGGGGGCCATGTTAGATGAGTAACTAGGTTAAGTGCAAGCACAGACTGGAAGCTAACTGCAGACTCAAGGCCAACAGACTACAAAATAAGTCATGTGGTTGTGTGAGAGCAAGAAAATTGTTTAGTAACATTCATTGCTAGATTCTGTGAGGAAAAGTCATGATTTAGTCTGTAACTTATAGATTTGTAATATACAGAGGACAAAAAACCCCATAAAAGTGGCTGTGAGACAGCACGAAATATGAATTTGAAGCCAAAGAGTTCAGCCATCTAAGTTAAAGGTTCCCCTCCCATCTTTGATTTCTATATATTACATTGTTTTATTAGCATTTCAACTAATTACAAACAGCATCAATTACATACTCCCTCCTCTGCTTCTGGATAACAAAGCACAGACTACTTTACCCAGATTAGGAGGGGTAAAAAAAAAAGGTTGGGTGGTGGTTTTTTTTGTGGGTTTTTTTTGGTGTTTTTTTTTGTTGTGATTTTTTTTTGTTTGTTTGGTTTTTTGGGGTTTTTTGGATACATGGTAATTTCAGGAAATAACTTGGTTGAGAACCTACAAATATATCAGCTTGCATGCAGCCAAAGGATCCTAAGACCTTCAGCAGGAACACCTGCAAGATCGAGTACTAGTGTCCATGCTGCAGTTTTTGGTGACGTTACAGCACTCGAGTCTCTAGCACCTTAGCACGCATTAAAGTTTATCCCCTGTCAAACAAACGCCAGGAATCTGCAATCCTACACTACTGTTCACTGTAAACAGTGTGTGAACATTTATGGAAGTCAAATTACAAAATACTGTCCCCATGAAGTGGAAACACAAAAGCAGATGCTGTCAGACAGGATCATCATACTTAGGAAGTTTATGTTTCAGGAAAGCATGGTAAATCAGGAGATTTCAGTAAAGGTCGGCAGAAGGGGGTCAGGACATTTAAGTGCTACTGTAAGCAAGAGCAGGGGAACTCAGGAGATCATAAAGCAGGGGCATGTGAAGCTGTCCCCAGCCACAAGCATGCCAACTAGATACCCTCTTGCTTGAGTCTAACACTCCCAGCCAGGACAAGTGCTGAGAGCGGCCATTCCCATAATGTGCTAACAGAATTTGGGCAATAGTTTCTATTGTACTTCAGGTTCACCATAGGCAAGAAAAAGTACATTGGAACCAAGTTTAATAGCCAGGGTTATAAGGGCATGTTTATACAGTGAAATTGCAACAGTAGAGAGGCAGGAGAACAGTACAGAGGTAGTGCTTTCACTGGGTTTACTATGCCCTGCTCCCTTGTTTTCACTAGCCCAGATTTCTAGTGGAATTGACAGTGATGAACTGCCCTGAACAAACAATCCTTGTGTACCAGAAGCACCATGCTGTGCAGGCACATCTCAAAAGCTGCAACAAGCACATGGCAGCAGACAAAAGTTTTGGAGGTGACATTCGAGGTCCTGTCTTAGACCCTGCCAGAAGTCATGCTATTCCTTGCTTTGTTTAACCAGGTGGTCTTTCAGACTTCAGCCTGGGAACAACTTGCTCAGGGTGCCTTGAACTTCTCTTAATTACCAGGCACAAGTAGAACATTCTACACCATGCATTGTAAAAATGCAGTCAGGCTCTCCCATTCAAAGGGGGGAAAAATAACACCCCAGCTCCCTGCTTGGATGTTCCTCAAGCTCACAAAAGTTTAAATTCTTAGAAGAGAAGACATGTTAAATAACCTCAAAAGGTCCCTTTGCCTGTATTAAAGATCTCTCTTCTGCAGTCTTGTCCTCATCCCTTCCTTTTCTGGAGTCTACAGGTGTATACAGACAGAAATTGATGTCAGTCTCAAAGTAAATTCTCCCTAAAGTAATGGGAAAAACACAATAGGACAAATACAGATTTTAGACTCTTGAAAGAGACAGGAAATTGGTAAGACAGGTTAAAAAAAAAAAGAGCCTGACCAGTATATCAGCCTCAAATCAAGGTCCACAGATTGTTAAAATACTCTTAAAAGTAGCTTTAGCTTGAAAACACAGCTACTTTAATCACAGAAGTGTCAGAAGTCAGTACACATACTGTGAAACAGAATTAATGTATTAAAATTGAAAACATCTTCTTGATTCCAGCACCAAAGCTTCCACACAGCTCTTTGTCAAAAATTAACTACTTGTCAATCCCTCTCTAAAGCAGTAGAAGACAGCAAAAGTTAAGTCACCTACTTATCCAGCGAACTTAAATTGCAAGTGCTCATTTTCCACACTATTCCCCACACTTCATCTCCGGGGCTCTGAGCAATGGTAGCTGTACCTCCATGCCAGACAGAACTTGTCCTGCCTTGATGATGGCCAAACTCGAGCTTAAAATCCTGCAAACGAAAGCAATGCAGAGAATCAGTTTCCACTTAAGAGAAGGGCTGTTGGCTGTTCTTGACATGAAAGAGGCAGCCAAAAGACAGTAGTACATACACAGAAGGAAGAATAGACAGGCGGGACATGTTCCATCTCCCATCTCATGAGGGGCTGAAGCCAGCCATTTCCACTTCCCCATAAGAAACAGCAGCCTTGGGACACAGGGAAGAGAGGTTGGACAGAAAGCACTACTGATAAAAGTCTTGGCCTGCAGAGACTGGATTGACATTCAAACCTCACACTAGTCTGGCCTAAGCAGCTGACAATTTCTAGCAGTGTGAAGAAAGTGGAGTACTCCTTTCTCAAGAGTAGCACACACCCAATTCTGCAGTGAATGCAGCAGTGCTGAAGAAATGTCAGCTTCCCTTTTGTCCAAGTGGGCAGGGACAGGATTGCTGATGTGCTTCCCACTGAACAATCTGCAGGGCCCTTGGCTGAGGTGTGCCACGAGGGAGGGAACTGACTAGTGTGGTCTCATTTACTCCACAATATGTGCCTACCTGGTGCCAAATCCTTAGCAGCTTTTTGTGATGTTACAAGACTTAAATGCTACTATGCAGGATCCAGGAAGATAGCAGGGGTAAAGAAATCCACAAGATGGTGAGGTTTGGGTCCTGTCTTCATGCAGTAATAAGGCTACCCAATCATAAAACACCATCCCTTGTATTTTACAACGTTTTGTGCCATCTCATCAGTCATCTGGAACGTTCTTGGGTATTTTTAAGTCAAGGCATATGTCTCCTTCAGTGAGCTTATTTAGGTTTTTGCAAGTAGAAACATTCTTTTAGAAATCGAGCATCATCTTTTTCTTACAAGCGATATCAAATATTACTATTTATGAAAAAGAGAATAATGGGTTATTGAATGTTATCAATGTAATTTCTCACCTGACTCAATATACTCAGTATCCTCTCCTACTCATTAGCCAGTCTGTGGGTCCTTCCCTAGCAGTACAGAAGGGGAAAAAAAAAAAACCACAATCCAAACCACCAAGCTTTAAGGAAGACTAGCTGCTTAACAACAACAAAAATAAAACCCAAAGCTATGCAGCCCCACAGCTTTGTGTATTTCTTACGACCACCCTCTTGAAGCTATAATTTTGATTTGAAACATACACATGTACACATTAATACTCCCTCTGAGATACATCACTTCTAACATGTCCTAATAGATATAGGAAAAAGGTTGCAAAAAAATGAAGCAGTTGGAGGCTTACACACAGAAAAACAGCACTTATCACAACACCAATCAATTTTTGTGTGTGTGTCTAAGTGACAGCAGCCTGGCAAAGCCACAATTTACTCCATCAACAGAGTCATCTTCCTGCCCTGTAAAATGTCCCCTATTTAACTAATTTCACTAGAAAAAGGTTTACTTAGATGCACCAATTTATTTGCAAAAAAGTCCAGTCAAGTCACAGACTGAAGTTATAGAAGAGGACAAGTGACTGCAGGGCAGCCCCAAGGAAATACCTGGATAGAATCAAGTACTCTCACTGCAGTCTCGTTAAAAAAAAAAAAAAAAAAAA
>VZRR01005955.1:67281-203649 GCA_013398015.1 Oreocharis arfaki | reverse complement strand
AAAAAAAAAAAAAAAAAAAAAGAAAAAAAAAAAGAAAAAAACCTACTGATTTTTACTTTATTCCTCCAGTTATACTTTCTTGGACCTGACCTGCACTGAAGAGCTGCAAGGAGCTGTATAAAATCATCAGGCACCACCCAAAAAGGGTAACAGAGACGGCACAGAAACAGCGGAGCTAGCTCTGGTTCTGGAAGCAGGAAACTCTAAGTTACACCACGTGTGCAACTGCATCAGACACTGCTGGGAAGATGGGAAAAAACACAGTAGATACTTTCCTGGCCCAAGAGATTGGTCTTTGGTCCTTCTTCTAAGTACCAGTGTAATACCCTTTCTGTGCTTGTTACACATCCCATTTCTTAACACCTTTTGGCTGAAGATTTAGAAAGCTTTAAAAAGTAAAACTAGAGAGAAGTTTAGCTGAAGTTTAACTAAGGTTTTTACTTCAGGATCCAAAGCACTCTGGTTACAGGCCATTTCTTCTTTTTTAAAGCCCAAGTGGTACTATCTAAGAGCAATTAATAGGAATCAGCTCCAACCTTCCTACAGTCCCTCACTCCCTAGCATCAGTGATTTTCCAGCTGGAAGCAAGGGAGTGAAGCCACCCGGTGTCAGCAGGGAACATAGCAATCGGTCAAAGACCAGCTAGAGAAGCCAGGGCTTGCCTGCCTGCTCCTGAACAGCCAACCTGCAATGGGACAAGAGGCACTTACTGGGTAACCTGGAAATTCACCTGAGAGCTGGGAGAGCTGAAGAAGCTTACTTTCATTCAAAGATAAGCACACAGTACTGCCTTCCTCCCTGCCTCCAAGGTCTGATCCTGCAAGGTGCTGGGCTCTCAGCACACTCAGTGGAGGGGTAGCTGTAAGTGCCTCATGTTTTACAGGAGCAGGCTGATAGTCCCAAAAGACACCAAGTATCCAACTGTGGGGAGTTTATTAATGACAAGTTTTTGGAACTTTTTCATACACTCTAACATAGATAACTTCCTGCCAGCTACCCCAAGAGAACCTTCAAGTCATCTTTAAGTGGTATCAGTTGATGCTCTGCTCCTCCAAGCATCCTCCCATTTGTACAGATCTGTACCTCAACAGCTTTAAAGACCACAAGCTTGTGCTTCCAAGCCTACACTAAAGCCAAGCTGATACAGCTGTATTTAATAACCCTGGCAGGGAGGAAACTGCCCCGTAGGGTGTACGAAGGTGTCAGCTGCAGAGGTGCAGTGCTGGGTGAAAGCTCCCATCTGCCCGTCACACAGTGCAGGGAGAGCTCCTCGCCTGTACCTGGCATGGCCAAAAGGAAGGAGGGATTTTGATGTTTTTTTAACAGAACATCACCCTTTAAAAAATGCTAGAAGCTTGTCCTATAAACCCAGCTGAGCACCTAGAATCGTAGAATGGTTTGGGTTGGAACCTTAAAGATCATCTAGTTCCAACACCCCTGCTGTGGGCAGGGACACCTCCCACTAGACCAGTTTGCTCAGAGCTCCATCCGACATGGGCTTGAATAGTGCCAGGCATGGGGCATCCACAACTTCTCTGAGCAACCTGGGGCAGGGCCTCACCACCCTCACGGCAAAGAATTTCTCCCTGCTACTTTACGTTTCAAAGTCTGTAGTGCAGGGCCACGGGTCATGGCTGGCAGCCTGGAAGGTGAAGCCCTGGCAGATAACCCTGCAGCAGCGGGACTACCACAAACATTCCTGCTGTGGGCAGCCCCGGCAGTGGGCCCTGGATCAGGAGGACAGGATAGACAGGGTTGGAGGGGACTTCTCGAGACCATCTGTGCAACCCCTCCGGCCAAGGCTGGGTCACCTCGGGCAGATTACAAAGGAACACATCCAGGAGGGTTTGGAATGCCTCCAGAGAGGGAGACTCCCCAACCTCCCTGGGCAGCCTGTTCAGTGCTCTGCCTCCCTCACTGTAAAGAGGTTCTTCCTCATGCTGAGGTGAAACTTCTTCCGTTTTCGTTTACGCCCATTGCTCCTTGTCCTGCCACTGGGCACCGCGGCAAAGAACGCGGCACCTTCCTCTTGACGAGGACCCCCCGCCTGATCCGTGCTGGGGCCTCCCCCGTGGGAGGGACGGACGTACAGCGGCACCAGACCCCATGCAGCCGCGGGGACGTGCGGCTCCTCGGGGACGCTCGGGCTCCCTGGAGGGCTCTCGGGCTCCCTCAGCCCCCCCGCAGCCCCGCCAGCCGCCCCCCGCACGCACCTGCAGGCGCGCCAGGGCGCAGAGCGCGGCCGAGGGGTTGCGCAGCAGCAGCCGCTCCCGCAGCAGGTTGCTGCCATACGCGTAGTATAGGAACCAGCAGCCGCTCTCGCCGCCCGCCTCCATCGGCCCGGCCCGGCCCGACCCCGGCGCCGCTTTAACACCGCCCTCCCGCCCCGCCTTCCCCGCTGCTTCCGCCGCCGGGCGGGAGCCGGCGCGGAGCGGGCCCGTGACGCAGGAGCGGGGGGAGCGCCTCTGGAGCGCGTCACGCGGCTCCCGAAGGGGCAGTGGCGCGGGCCAGCAGCGCCCCGCTCCTCCATCCAGCCGGGAGCAGGGAACGGCGCTGCCCCGGAGCCCCCGCTGGGGCTGGCGAGGCTGCGGGGCTGAGGCGCACAAGCCCAGCCATGAGATCAGGGGCTCCGTCTCTTCATTCATCTGGCTTAGCTCGTAACGTTTAAGTCTCGGTTTGAACAGCGTGGAAAAGAACACAAGTTTTGGGAGAAAACTTTAACCTTGTTGAAAATCTACATGCTCTTAGAATGGAAAATCATCACAATTGTTGTTGAAACTCTTGAGTGCTGAGAAAAAACAGCTTTTGTGTGTGTGTGTGTAGAATATCGAAAGTTCCAATAATTTAAAAATTGTTAGGAAAAGCTGGTTGGGTTTTTCTTAGAAGAATGTCATTTTTATACGAAACAGTAACAATCGCTGCGTGCGTCGTTGTAGTCCCTACTTAAGGTTTTTCTGTTTAGAAAGAAATGTCCACCTCAGCTTAAGAGGAACAGCTCAGAGAAAGCCTGAACAGGTAGCACAACACACACTAACGCCTGGAAAACCTGCCTGTTCCAAGGTGTCAGCTGCTTCCTGAGGGACATCCTCTGTGGGGAGGAATAGGCTGTCAGCAAGCACGGCCTGCAGCCCCTGGGACCGAAATGAGCCACCTCTGAGATAAACAATGACAATTTGTAAATACATTCCATGAGAAGCAAAGTAGAACAGCTTTTCCCAGGTGGGAGTGCTCAGAGCAGAATCGGGTGGGAATGTGGAAGAGTAAAAGGTGAGAAGATGCTGGTGTGTGGGCAGGCAGAGCTGCACAGCCATGCACGGAGGCGCTTCCTCTCCTTCCTTGACATAAGCAATGCTGGAATGGGACAGGAGGAGCCCTTATTGCTGGCTGCTGAAGCAATATATACATATGTATAACACAGCCATGGAAGGATGTAATTAACAATAGCATAACCATTAATGGTGAGATACCACTCATTAATGCAGTTACAGTAGCCCTCAGTGCAAGTTGGCTTCCTGAGCAGAGGCAGCTGCTGCAGGATTTAGCACAGGATCCCTGGCAGCACAGTGCCTGGCCTCTCTGGGCACATCCTCATCTATGCAATACAGAAGGGAAAGCAGCTCCTTCCTTTAATGATGTGTGCAGCACTTCATTCGAGTCCCTGCTTTAGTTTTCTCAGCACAGGCGTTGGGAAAGACAGATTCATCATAAAGCACATAAAGTGATAAAAGTGATTCTGGTCTTTCCTGATTGGTAGCTTTCTATTTATAGGGATTATTTTTCTTATGTAGGAACCAAGTATTGTAAAGTGAGAGGGATTACACAGGTGATAGGATTATATAGCAAAATTTCCTCAGTCTCACTCCTTACAACAACCAGTAGCCAAGCCCGTCTTTTGAAAACCTGCTTCTGGTGCATGCTTTTAGTCCCTTTTCCCTAAGGACATGCAAACTCCATGAGAAGTCTCTCTCTCTCATCTTCCATCAGCTTCTGGACTGTTGCCTAACTTCAACCAGAAAGGAAGGGGTTTCAAAGAGCTAAGTTTCTGCTGGTCTCAAGAAAAGAGTCAAGAGGAAGGCTGTGAGACAGCAGGGATCCCACGGAGGAGGCTTCCAGAGGGGCCTGTAAAGCCCCAGGGACTAAGCCTGCTGGTGAACAGGTTTTCCAGCCTTGGTGCGTGCTGCACTGCACGTTTGGGCTTTATATGAGCTGTCCCCTGTCAGCTGAGGTGAACATTTCTTTCTAAACAGAAAAAACTTACACAGGAATTGCAGTGAAGCATGTAACAATTGTTATTCTTTAATCTCAAAATGACTTTCTTAAAAACCCCCAACCAGCCTTTTGTAACACTTCTTAAATTATTGAAACCTTTGACATTCTGCTCGAAAAAAGCCAGTGTTTTCCTCAACACTCAGAGTTTCAACAACAATTGTGATGATTTTTCATTCAAAAAGCATGTAGATTTTGAACAAAGTGAAAGTTTTCTCCTAAAGCTTCTGTTCTTTTCCATGCCATTCAAATCAAGACCTCAATGTTGTGAACTAAGTCAGATGATTGACAAATGAGGAGACTGAGCCCCTGATCTCATGGCTGGGTTTGTACACTCAAAAACCTTTGTTAGCAAAGGCAGCTAGCAAAATTACAGTCAAATTTATGGAAAGAGAATCAGTTTAAAACACTGCCGCTTGAAATTCTAAGTATTTCATCCTTCAAAAAGGCATTTTCAAATTAAAATCTTTTGAGGTTTCCATTTTCTGCAGTCTTTACTGAATACCAAGCCGATTCTCTTACCAAGGAACATGAGCCAGTATTTCCAGGAGCATGGTTTTGGTATGCATGGTGTCTAGATGTAGCCTGATGCTAACTCAGATGCTATTTGAACTACCTGGGTAAACCTTAGATCTGTGGCGATTATTTTTCTGAAACTGATTCAATCAATTTGTGCTTCTGAAGTTCGTTTCTTCCCCAGCTGGCCAGTCTGATGGCAAGGCAGCACAGGAGGGAAGGGTATTTACTCTGGAGTGAAAGCTTTGCAAGTCTTTCTGCTGATGTATGTCCAAATCATGACCAAATGGCTGCATGTGCTTAGAGAAATACTTGGGCACTATGAGCAAGTTTACAACAGGAAAAACAAGGAGGAGGACCTTTCCTGTAGCAATTTGAGTAGAAACCTGCCAGGCTTTGGTGGTGCTACCAGATTTCACACTTCTGCTGCTTCATGACCTTTTTAGGTGAAAATTAACTCTCCATGAGAGGAGCATGTTAAATGAAATCCTGGGGGTGCTTTTTCGAGTTAAATCAGTTCTAGGTGATCTCCAGAGCAGCTGACATGAGACCTGTGTTAACCTGTTTGAAGCCCCAAACAATTTGGAAGCATTGTTTCCCCTTGCATGTCGCTACAAAACCTGCGCAGAGTAAGCAGTCAGGAGTACGCCTCCTGACCGGGACCTTCCCAAACATGGACGAAAGCTCTGGATATCCACAGCTATTTGTGCATTGTCTATGGAGGAGATCAACAGGGTTATTTATGCAAAGGAAGCAGAAATTTGTTTCCATCCGTTTTTTTGCCTAGATGCAATATATTCCTGAGCATATCCTACTTAGGATTTAGGGGGGAGAAAAAGGAAATTAGGAAGAAATAAGGTATTAGGGGGAAAATGAGATGCAGTGGGGTAAGTTAAACCTGCTGAAATGTCTGCCAGTCATTCAACTTGCCTCCCCATCATTCCCTTTACACCCCATGGCTGTCACAGCGTGAGCCATAATTGATATTGAAGAAAGAAAAGAGAACCTGGAGGAATAATGAGGACGACTGATGCAAATGAACTGCGTGTGCAGTCCTCCCCACAGCTTTTCACTCCTCCCTCAGGAGCTCTAGCAGGATGTGCTCTGCAATTAGTATTTCATTGAAATGATACCTTTTTGCTGCAAGATGGTTACAGCTGGTGGTAGCTTCCTAATACAGTGTGCAAGGTCTGGGGGTCTGCAGAGATTTCATGTTCATGCAAATGAATGCAAATGATTTTACAAGGTGTCATGATGTTGCTGTGCTTGTTCCTTCCCTAAAGGTCCTACATGGACCACACTGTCCTGCAGAAACCCAGCTTCTTTCCCTGCCCTGCTTGACAGAACAGACACCAACCCATGGGTCTTGTGGCTTGGCCCTACTGACAACCAGGAGGAATATCCATCATTCATTTTGCAATTCTGTTTTCACATGTTTCCACAAATAGTGCAGTCATTTAGGAGAGGAACTATTAAAATGGCTGGGTCTGTGCATGTATCTGCCTGTCTTTTTCTGTTCTGCCCGATGCCAATGTGAGTTTTGGGCTCATTCTGAGGCAGCCCCAAGCTCTCCCTGGCTGCTGTACACTCAGTGTGGTCCTGAGGTGTCACCATGTGGTCGGTGGCATCTGAGGTTTACAGGTACTTGCATGTGTGGCTTCAGCAAGTGGTTAATAAATCTTGCCAAATACATTTTGTTTCAAATGAATGATGCTGCGTTGTACTGCACAGACTATACCTGGTGCCCAGTGTTTTTATCTTGTGTGTGAATGTACAGTGGAACAACTTAATAGTGGGAGCAAAAAGAAAAATCCCTGTGTGTCAGAAATAGAGGTTGACCCTGATCTTCTTTGTGGAAGTACATTCCAAATATGTCATTTTTTCCTAGGGCCTAGTGTTTAACTTCCCTCATTGTAAAGCTCCTCTGAATGATAGCAGTTTTCTACTGATATGACACAAATGGTTACAGGAGATTTTCTCAAAATAGTTTCCCTTGATACTGAAATCCCTTAGTTTGCTGTGTCAAGAGGATTTGTCAGTGTGATGTTTCTGTGTCCTGTTGTCTCAGCGTACATTATCTTCTTCCACAACAGAAGTGATGGCTCCTTCCAGAGGAGCAGTTCACATTGCCATCTGCCTCTGGCACGGACTTGTGTCTCACCAAACACCAAACAAGTTTTCTCTCAAGTCTGTGAAGTACTCGAGCCTTTTTTTCTCATAAAAGTTATGACTCTCAAATGCAGACCAGCAGATGAAAGGGCTGTATCCTGCTCTCATTAGGCATCTTTGCTATTTAGTGACATTTTTACAATGTGCTTCTGGGTTTTTTTTGGTTTTTTTTTGTTTGTTTTTAATTATCTTTAATTCATAGTACTATTTATAGGTTAATGTTCATTTTCTTTCTTCCCATCCTTTTACCTTCTGTAGGCTGAGGGCACTCTTTCTTATTTCTCCTTTTATTCTCTTTCAAAACAGAAAAAGTATCAAATAAAGCCAGTTCCAGATGGTGTTTTCCAGTCCTGTATTAACCCTATGGCTTTATTTGAACCCTGCAGTGTATTTCACACAACGCTGATACTTCTCCTTTTGTACTGCCATGTCTGTGACCATTGCTGTGCTGCAAACCTTCAGCCTGCAAAAGACATCACATGGCTCCAGCCATGATGCAGGAATGTGTCTCATAGCCACATCCTTTCCCAGAAGCAACACCATTGAACTTCTTGAGCTCTGAGGACAGCTATGGCCTGCGAGATGTTGGGATGGAGAAGGGCAGTGGTATTTCTCTGTTTGTAAGAGCAGTGCTAGAACAGTTGCAGGAGCATGTGACGTGGATGTCAAAACAGGCCCTGGTTGTACTGTTCCTCCTAGCTCTGCACAGACCTCACAAAACACGGTACAGATCCCCACCGAGTGATTCTGGGCAGAAACGTAACAATTACTGGTAAATCTAATTCAGTCTCCGCTGGGCTGGCGGCCTGTGCGGACGCTTTTGTTGTGGAATAAAGGCGGCACTGTTTTCTCACTTGTTTTAAACTCATTTTAGCATGACATAAGCTAAACCAGAAAAATCCCCGTGTGTCAGAGGTTGACCCTGAGCATTGCATTAGTGTGACAACAGCAGTTTGAGCTCATGCTGTGGCTTGCCATTGCTCTGCTCCTCTGTGTAAGCAGATCTTTGAACCAGCGACAAGACCTGGTCCAGCTCAGCTGCACAGAACTTGACTGTGTTTGGGGGGTTGGCAGTGCTTTTCTCCCTTCCTCACTTGTTGGAGCAAGTCCAGAGAAGGACCACTAAGATGATTAGAGGAATGGACCTCCTCTTGTATAAGAAAATGCTAAAATAATTGGGATTGTTCAGCCTGGGGAAGAGAATGCTCTGGGGTGACCTAACTGTGGTCTTCCAGTACCCAAAGAGAGTTGACAAGAAAGATGGAGAAAAACTTTATACAAGGGCATGTAGTGACAAGACAAGGGGGATTTGGGTCAGGGTTAGATTAGAAATTAGTAAGAAATTCTTTACTGTTAAGGTGATGAAGCACTGGAACAGGTTGCTCAGAGAAGTTGTGGATGCCCTATCCCTGGGAGTGTTCAAGCCCAGGTTGGATGGTGCTTGGAGCAACCTGGTGTAGAGGAACGTGTCCCTGCTCATGGCAGGGGATTGGAACGAGAGGATCTTTTAGGTCCTTTCCAACCCAAACCATTTTATGATTCTATGTTGATGATGATATGATGGAAAACAAGGAGGGGAAGAGAGCAGGCTGAGACCAAGCTCTGTATTTCTGCAGAAGATGGGGCAAGAATATTAATGCTCCTCTGCCACCTATGGGCACATCTCAAGGAGAAACAAGAAAGAGTAAATCCTTTGTCCCTCAAAGCTGTTTTTCTTTTCATCTTGCGCTTCTACATTGTTGCCTTTTAATGACTGTATTCTTAGCACTTGTTCCCGGTGATGGAGCTCTTTGCCTACCACCTCTTTCCCCTAATTTTACTCTTTCTTCCATAGCCTCTGCCCTTGCATCAGGGATGCAACCCTTGGAGTGGACCAGGAGAAAAAACTTGCTGGTGGGAAGGGTGCTGGCACTTTGTTGCTTTCTGCATCAGATGGACCTTCCAGGATACATCCGAGATACATCATGTACTACAACATTTCTGTTACCTTGAGGGTGTCTCGGGTTAAAAAGGGATCTTTTAGGTCCTTTCCAACCCACCCTGCATCCCATCCTGCATCAGGTACCTGCAGATCCCACTCTTCATTGAAATTGGTAGCAGTGTTCACATAAAGTCACCTTTTCTCCAGTTGCTGCCTGTGCTGGAGCAGTGCCACACAGGTGGACATCCCTCTCTGAGTGCAGTTACGGTGCTTGGGAAGGTGACCCTGGCCTGTAGCAAAGGCAGCCCCGGTGGCTTCCATGTCATGGCAGTTGCTGTAAAATTGTCTCATCTTTGGTGTTATAATTTCTTTGCAGAACGACCACTATGGAGAGCTGGATTTTGTTTCATGCAGTCCCAGACCTTGTGGACTGTTTTCCTTAGGAAGTGCAGCTCATGCTTTCACACCCTGTGCCCCCACCAGTGTGTGCATCCTTCGCTGCCCCTCGTGGTGACTGCTGAACACACCGGGCAGCTCCTTCCAAGCCTGCAGAGAGGTACTGATCTCTGAGACTGTGTTCCTGTGAATTTTAGGAAAGGTGCAGCTGGGGAAAAAATAAGTCTCAAACCGGGAAAGGCAGATGTTTGAAAAAGCTGCTCTTAGACAGCAAAGACACTGCCCAGGAGAGAGAGAGGGGCCCAGCTACATAAAAACTTGCAATAGGAGTTTGTTTGTCAGAAGTAAAGGGACAGACAATCCATCAGAATCTGATCTCTAATGAAGCACTCATCCTTCAGTCATACAAAAATCACTCAGCCACAAGATCTGAATTCAATGGAAAAAGGTTGTCTTGGGTTCAGTGCTTTGTATGGGCTTGTCTTTCTGTTCATGTATCAGAAAGAGCCCTTCTGCACCAAAAATTCAGCTTGCCAGACAAGTTAACTGCTGTCAGGAGCAGCCTTGGCAGAAGTTCTGCCTCAGAACACATCTATTATTCACAGGGTTTGCAGAGTGCAGGGATACACAGAAGTCGTGTCCTGCCGAGGCACAGAATGTCTCAATGACAGACAGAAGGAGAATAACAATATTTTCTTCCAAGGCACATGTGGCTCTGAGCATCTCTGGGGATGTGCATTTGGTAGCTGATTGGAAACAGACTTATTTTATTTCTGCCTGCATAGAATGCCCTGAATATTTTTTAAGAAGCCAGGGAAAAAAAGAAAAACATGTTTTCAGCAAGCTAGGACAGGTCCTCATTCCTTCCTTTCCACTCACAGGAGCATAATGAGTGGGCAGGGAGTCTTGTGCAGTGGGTGTGTTGCAACAACAATTGTCAATTGGCACTACTTTGATGACAAGGGGCGTTGGAAAATAATGAGTTACAGGACTAATTGCAGCCAGGGGTTGTCACTGATCTAGTTAATCAGGACTGCTTTACACTCCGTAATTTTCATTGTACCAAGCATTCAAAAAAAAATAGTAATAAAAAAAATTCATTCGGGCTAGTACGAGGGCGGTGTGACCACCAGGTGCCACTCTCGCTCCACGGGGAATACGGGGAGACTGTAACGCTGGGAAAGCCAAATCGGGCAGCCATCACTCGTTGTGTTCGGCTCTGGATTTTCTTACCGGCTGAAGTAGCTGGGACAGCAGCTTCTCCCCATCCTCCAGTAAGGAGGATGCTGGAATACCACTCACCCTGGTCTACATTTGTTTGCCAGCAGCGGTTTTTGCACGGGGAAGGAGGGATGTAGATGGAAAGCTGAAAAGCTGCTGCTTGAGAAGGCTGTAGCCTCCTTCACCATCTCCTCGCTTTGCCATACGTGGGAGAAGTTCGTGCTTCCTCCAGCTCACATCCTGATGAACACCCTGTGGTGTTATTTAGCACTGAACAAAGATTTTGTAGTTGCTTTAAGTGCAACTTCATAGTTGTCCCTTCAGTTTTGGCCATGGAATTCAAGCCTGAGGTTTCCACCACGTAGCCTTCCTGGTTTTGCTCATCTTGTGGGCACAGTTTTCGGTGTCCTAGGGAACAGGGTCCTGGCATTTCCTGGTCCTCATGTTCACTCCTGGATGAAATCAATCCCTTCTGGAGCTACAGCCACTGCCAGTTTCTGGGGCCCCAAGTACACTGCTTTTCATGGACAGAAGCAGATTTTCCTAGCTGCTTGCCATCGTTAGAATTGTCCCAAAGGCTAACTGGTGTTACCAGTGGCCCCAGGGGACAGCCTGTGATGAGGTGCCATAAGCAACAACATTTTTCAAGGTAAAGGGTGTGGGAAAACACAGTTTGCACTTCCACTCTTGATGTTTTTGTTTTGGTGATCTGGGCTGAATTTTGAGTGCAGCAGTGTTTGAGAAACAAAGGGCTTCTAGAGCTCTTAGGGTCAGATGGGCATCAAGTGTACTTCTGATGTGACCCCAAATCACTTCAATAAGTTCCGTTTTGCCTTCTGCTTGCCTTGCTCTGCCTTTCTGCAGGTCTTCATTCTGTCCTGCCCTTAAATGACTCATTAGACTTGTTTCCTGAGGTAGCCTGTAACATCCCAATTCACTTCTCTAATCAGATCTCTTTCCATTTGAGTTCCCCATGGACTAAACAAGCCTGACATTGCCCTTCTTGTCTACTGGTTTATCCTTTATGTGTTTACCTTTTCTCTTCCTAGTTCATGAATAAAGATGTTAAATACAAGGTCACTGGGGGCTGCTGATTTCCAAACCCAGGAGCTAGTGATATTTCAAGATCAATTCCATTATGTGATTATGTTTTCCTTACTGAGTTTTCTCAGGGAAGTCATTTGTCACAGAACAGCAGGCTCCAGCTTCCTGTAACCCTCTTAAATCAATCCCATCATGTCGCAGAAACCTTATTTTAATATCTTCTATTGTAATTGTCTCATTGTTTACTTGAAGGAGCCTTTCTGGTGTATTTAGTAGCAATGGGGTTTTTAAATAGATTGCTATTTTTAAACAAAAGAGGTAAAAATTCCACCCCCCATCAACAAAGAAACACAAATCCAGGTTTTCTGGAAAAATGGTGAACTGAAAAATCTGTTGAAAACTGTCAGCCTCATGTTGAAGCTGGCCAGCTCTTTGGGGTCCTTCAGTGAGGTACCTCATACAGGGCCGATAGGGGTTTACGATATTATTCAGTGAAAAGTGGGGAATGCAATGCCCTTATTTGAATCTAGGGTGGTCATCCCCATGGAGACTTTTGCAAGCATAGTTTCATGTTCTTGTTCTGATGTTCTCCTGGAGAAAACTGGATCGGCTGATCTGCAGAAACCTTAAGAAGTCATTGGCTTGGGATCTTGCTTCATATCTGATGTGAAGGATTCATGTCAGGGTGGGAAAAAAGCAAGTGTGCTGGGGCCTTTTCAATAATGTCCAACTGCAGCTGTTTGTACAAGGAGGAGAAGTTGCTACTATTTCTAAAATAGCTGTATTTTGTTGGGCTTGGAGGCCGCTGTTATCTGCACACCTGTGCCAGTGATAAGGACTCTCTCCTGGCTGCGGCAGTTTTTGGTTAGCTAGAACATTTCACTCTGGGGTGAACACTTTCTTTTTAGTATCTAGCATCAAAATCCTTCCACAGCCCAGCCTACTGGTGTGTTTCAATGGAGAGAACAATGATCTATAGATTTGTCTGCACCTGCAGACAGGCCTACCTGTTCTGCAGAAGAAGTTCTTCCTGTGGTGATAAACGCGCCAGGGAGTTTAAAATGCCAAGCTATTGCTCGAATAATCACAATGGCTGATCAAAATTTGCACCTTGTTTTCCCCTCTCACCTTTGTTCTAGAGAGAAGTGTGCTCGTTGTGCAAACGAGGAAGCAAATACCTCTGATTGTTTTCTGCACCCCTAGTCCAGCTTTCCTCCTTGCAAAGGCTGTGCCCATTCTGAATCAGGAATCATCTATGGAATTAGCCCTGGATCTCCTGCTACTTCAGAGGCTTCTGATCTCTTCCACCCCTGCTCCCTACGCTATTACACTGGATGAGCCCGGTATGGGTATGTGCCATCGGAGTGTTGGTTTTTCGCACTTGGTCCCTCAGTGTGGTGAAAGAAAGACAATAATGGAAAGAACTGCTAATGGCCCGGGTGCCTCGGGGCTGGGGGAAATGCGGTGTGCCAGCGCCGGAAAGACACAGCCAGGGTGTTCTTTCTAGTTCTTGTGTCATATGAAGGTAATACAGGGTTGTCAAGAGTATCTTTTTTGTCCAGGCAAAAACCTAGCTGTGATCACATCATGGGGGAAGAAACCCCAGTGACTGTAACTCCTGAAAGGACAAACAAGCACTGTCTGTAAAAAAATAAAATAAAACTAAACAGAACCTGGTGCGTTTCAATGACCAGCTGTGCATCCAGTGATGCCTTGGTCGATAGGGTTGAATGCCTCTCCTAAAGCAGAGCTTTCCTTCATCTACTCTGAATTAACTGCAGTCATTGTTCTTTGCTCTCTTGAGGGCTATACCTATTCCTAGAGCTAATTCAAATTAGCTGTCCCAATTAATTAAAGCATCTTAATTAATGGAAAAATACAGAGTCTTTATCAGGCACTCCTTGGCTGGAATACAGCCTAAGATACCACAGCTGAGCAGAAGAGAGACGTTTTCTTTTATGCTTTAAATAGCTTGCTAATATGAAAATGTGGTTATAACCAAACTCTTATGAGGATGAAGTTGTTTTCCCACAGCTATAACCCAAATGTGGATTGTTACTCCATTTCTACTCACACTCCCACTGAAGGCAGGGTGGTGTTGCCCAAGGAAGGGCTATTTTTGTGTGGGATGACTCGCAGAGGAAATGCAAGCAAAGATGTAAGCAGGGGAGAGTGTGAAAACACTATTATTCACTTCCTTGTGAGAGGACAGAGAGGGTGACACACTGGAAGTGGCTGGTATTCTCCCCCTCTGCCCTGCCAGCCCTGTGGTCATCAGCTGAGCCAAAGATGGCAAGGAGGGGGACAGGGACAAGCCATGGTCCTCCCTTGCTCAGACACCCTGCTCCAGGCACAGGGTGTGAAGGCCAGTGGTGCCATCCAAACAATCCCACGTGAGCCCCGCATGGACCAGGCAGCCAAAGCCACAAGCTGACCTTACACCAGGACATGCACAGTTGCCTCCTAGTGGAGACAATATTCTTCTCTTGCTGGTTTCAGATTCACCAACAGGAGAACAACAGGAGAATTTTATTTGGTCACTAACTTCCTTCTCTTCAGGTTTTCTGGGGATTTCCTCTGTTCCTGACTGGTGCTTGCAGCTCCTCTGCTGCCCAGGGTCATCTGGCTCCCAGCAGAAATGGGTCTGAGTGGAAAAGGATGCAAGTGTTGGAACCCCCAGGAACTGCCTCTGAACAGCAGCAGCAAAAAAGAGAAGCATTTTATAAGCCCTCACCAGTATGACAAATACAGTACAATTTTTAGAGGACACATTCAAACAAGCAAGGTAATCACTATGCAGTTTAATTAGCTCAGAATTTAATCACCCTTGGAATTGAGGAAAAAGACCAGAGTCTGTTTCTAAATCAGGCAGTACAAAATTTCTCCATGCCTGTCCTGGAACACCAAGTGGGTGAGTCTGTGCACCTTTTATCTCTCAGGCATGTGACACAATCATCCCTTTTATTCCTCATTCCATCCAGTGATTGCAGTGATCCACTGGATCATTTAAACCAATTGGTACTAAACAAGAGTGATTGTGAAGCCCCCTAAGTTGCAGTTCATGCAATACTTTTTCCAGCACTTAATTTTTTCTGCTGCCACAGATAAAAATGTACTTGGCTGATCAGGACAGGAGAATCCCATTTTTATTCCTGCAATGTTTGCAGGAGAATGCCCCATCCATTCCGGTTTAGAGAGGGAGAGGGATGAGAAACGTTCCCCTTGTGAACACTTTGCTGCGCAAAGGCCATGCAGGATGAATAGTTTTTGGTCTGTTAGATCAACAAAACAGATAATTTCTTCCATTCTTCTTCAAGCTGTTGTGAGCTTCTTTATGCTTGACTCAGACCAGATCCTTCTCTTCCTGTTTGCCTTCATTTTTCTTTCCTGTATTGGCTTTTGCTAAGACTGGGAAACTGTCTGATAGTCAGCTGCCCCACTCCGGTGCTTTAGGGAAGGAGAGGGAGGATTTTTCCAAATGGCTAAACACATTGTGTTTTGCAGTATTGGATACAAGGTCCTGGAAGGTAGGAACACAACTGCACTAGGGTGTTTTAGGTCCAGCTGCCCTTATGTATAGCTAGGCAAGAGGAGTGCACTGAATGAACTCCAGGGACATGAGAATAGAGGTAAGTTAGAATGTAGATCTGCAGAGTGGAACAGAGGTAGCTGGAGCTGCTCTGAATTAAAAAAAAACACCAGCTGATTAGGGTTGTTAATGTAAGGGTCAGAAAGTTGTAAGCAGAAGCACAGTGGACTTTAGCAAAATGTTAAGAAAAATGAGTATAATGAAGGATGAAATCAACTCAAGGATGATTTAATCCAAGAGAGCTGTGTGCAGTCCTCAGCTTGTCAGTATCTGCTTCTCAGTATTGGCCATCATTCAAGGTGTCTGTAGCTGTACTGTTAATATGTTAATATATCCAGCCACTGCAATGAAGATTCCTGTGCCATGCATGGAATCAAGCACAACACTGTCCTAGGAGCCCTACTCCAAAAACACAGCTGAGGATACCTGATGCACACAGACATATATATATATATATATACATATATATTTGTCTGTGAAGAATAGACATATATATATGTATATAAAAACGTGTGTGTGTATGTATGCATGTATGTATGAGATATATATGAGCTATTCTCTAATATTTCCCAGAGGTGTTGAGAGTTGCCTTGTCTCAAGACCAAGTCAAACAGGCACAGCCACCTAGGACTGGTCTGTCTGTGTGAGGGAAGGAAGAACAGGCAATCTCCTTTTCCCAGGCTCTTCCCAGGAAGAGGTAATCTTATTTTCTCTCAGTGAATTGTTAGAAGCTCCTTTTACCATGCTGGATTATTTAAAACTTGCTCAGTTTTGCAGTGGGTTCCCTGAGATTAATATTTTAAGTGCTCCCGTAGTAAGCATTAACAAAATTTGGGAGAGATCATTGCTGCCTTGTTGGATATTGATTTCTGTCCGATAAGGAAGCATTTTAACTAGGTTATGAAGTGTTCTTCTCTAAGATGCTTAAAATAGGACCGAGGAGCCATTATGATATAAACTAATCTGCTGGACATCAAATTCAGAGATGATCCTGAAATTGTTTAGACATTGATCCTTTGTTATCTTTTCCTGTGGAGCATATTGCTCGATTCTGTTACCACTGAACCGCTGTCAGAAGGAAATTTCAGTGAGCAGCAGCAGGACAGAAAATTTAAAATGTGGCTTTTTTTTTTTTTTCTTCTACAGAAGACTTTGGTCTTTTTGCTGTTTTATCTGTAGGGATGTGTAATCAGAGGAATTGCAGCTTTATATTTTTACTGCTCCTCAATGGAACAAGGTTATTACTTATGGTTACTAAGCCAGCCGGGCATGAGCGAATGGATGTTTCAAATGTGTCACAGCACTACTCTCAAAACTGTAAAAAAGACATCGAATTAAAGGATATCAGGAAGATACCTACTCCCTGAAAGTCCCATTGAACTGGTCCATGCAAAAATAAGAGAAAAACAGGGACCCTTCTTCCCTCTCTAAGTTCATTCCTATTTGTTTACTATGTCTGAGAGCCTAGGATGAGAGGAATGATCCACAGCATGTGCAGTGTGGGCCTTAGCCAAAACCCATAAAAATTAATTGGAAAATATCTTCCTTGGGAGGTGGACTAAGCTTGGTATTAATCACAAGATGCCAAACCTTAAGTAGCTGTCTCTGTGCTAATGTAATGTTGCCTTGTGTAACAGGCCCTGTTCTGATTTAAATCTCCTTCCTGGAAAGGGTAGGTTTTATATTTTAAAGTGCCACTGGCATGAAGTTAACAGAAGCTTCCAAGACCTGTGGGAAAATATTCTGGGATCTTTTTTGTATCTGAATATGGTCTCATGAGTTTCTCAGTATTTGTGCGTCTGAGAGCAGGTTTCACCAGGTGAGTTAGAGCCCACCAGTGGTTCAGTACAAGATGTGACAGATCTTTCACCTGTTGGGAACATATGAAAGATTTTTTATTTTTTCAAAATGACCCCAACATCTCAGACTAAATAAAATTCTAAAACCAGCAAGGAAACTACCTGGAAAGAAGCAAATTCTTGTGTTTCTTAGCTTGGCTCACCATCCTACCTGTGTTTGTCCTTCCCACCTTGAATGCATTAACCTTTTTTCTCCCCCCGTTTCAATCTCCAGCCTGGCAGGTCACTATGTAGGCAGTGTTGTGGATAGCTTGGCTGTATTTTAAGCAAGCTGGAGCTACTGTTTTAAGACTCTTCTTCTGATTCACAAAGACTATGAAATAACTGGTGCCCCAGGTGTTCACAGGGGCACAGCTCTGTCCTGGCTGCTTGTACTGAAGGTCTAGATATAAAGCTAATGCATTCATAAAAAGACCCTGAGAAGAAATGCGTGTATTTTTTAGGAGACAAAATCTTGTTCACTTTTTTAAAAATAGGTGTTTTTTCCTCTTTTCTCGGACCATGTTATATTGCTTTTCAGGGTGGGATTAGCTGGCAAAACCAGTCTAACCCAAGATCCTTGACCACAAGCCCTGGGAAGGAAATGAGGTTTTGCCATAGCTATTTCCTTGCTACCTGTATCCAGAGACAAGATACTGTGGTGAAACCTTCACTGTACTTGCTCAGTTGGTGGTTAAGGGTAGAAGTCCAGACCCAGCAGAGAAAATAGGTATCTCCCACACATTTACCTCCTGATGAAGAGCACAGCCATCAGCTAGTCCCTGTGGCTCTCTGGATTGTGCACGGAGGCAGAGAACTGCCTCCAAACAGGATTCTTGACATCCTCCTCAGAAATGACAGCCACAGAAAACAGAGAGGAAAATACAGAGGAGTAAGTCTCAGTTCCTGTTTGTCTCCAGGAGGGAAGAGCCTAACCTTGTGTCACAGAGAACCACCGTGTTCCACTCAGGATGGGTGGCTTGTCCTCCTTTCCTCCAGATGGGTATCAAGGTACTTTTTGGGAACTGGCAAAGGAAAATCACCCTTTGAAGCTAAGCAGATGGCAGGTGTTTTATCCTTTTTAGCCAGAAATAATGTCTGTTAAAAACTCTCTTCCATGACGTGAGAGACCCAGATCCAGTTAATGTCTCCTTCAGTGAGGATTGACATACACACTTTCCATTTCCCACAACAATGTTGAGACCAACAGGCAATTAACTGTTGTGAGAGGAGGGCTGGGGAAGCACTTTCAGTCTTTCCTGTTGAACTCATCCCATTCTTGCGTTTTCACCATTGTGTCTGTGGACTGATTTAATGTCATTTGTGCTGAAAAGGGTATTTTTGCTTTGGAATGAAAATTTTGATCAAAATGCCAATTCTATTGACAAATTTTCATCTTCTAGCAGCAGACTAATTTTTATAAACACTTTCAGGTGAAGAGGTTTTTAAAAGTCTCTGCAGAAAGCAGAGTCAGTAGTCAGTAATGAAATTTTCATTTTATGAAGAGACCTCGATGTCATTTTTGTTATGAGTGAAGAGAAGAATTCATGAGACTCTTCTTTTGTGTCTCATTTCCAGCCTTAGGGAGAGGATATATCTAGAATCAACTTTAACTATCAGTAAAGAAAAAGAGTTATATGAATTTGTTGCATAAACGAATTAGTTCACATTGTTAACTTCTACACATGAAAAAAAATCTGCAAAGAATGGGAGAATTTTAATTTTGTCTGCGAAGTTTAGCTTTGTAAAATTTATGACAATGGAATTCAATGAAAGTCAGTAGAGGTGAATCAATAGAGAATTTGACCTCAAAAAAATAAATATTCTGTGGTCTCAATAGACTAGTTTGTCAGTGGGCTGTCAGTTCCTAGAAATCAACTGCATTTGCTCTGGAAAACAGGGATAACTGTAAACAACTCCAACAGAAGCTTTAGAAAATACTACATTCTTTCATGTCTGGATTTTCTGTTTCACATACCCAGATCTAAATGAGGCAAAATTGCTACTGACTTGGAAAGTGTATTGGGATGTCTCCAGGTAAAAGGGATGAGACAGATATTATTGGGAAGTGGAGTGAAAACAGATGAAAAAACTGAGAGCAACAAATTTGCTGTGCATTTTCTGTCATTTTTGTCTTATAGAAATATGAGGTGCTTAATGAGAGCTGCTTCTCATCACACCATGTTTCCATGCCCTTGGCAGCAGTACAGAGGTCATATCTTCACAGAACAATTCTTTGGTGATCTGTCTGATGTACTGAGCACAAACATGCTTTTCTTTGCCCTGGGCATGCTGTACTGCCTCTTTTCCCACTTGCTTCTTCAATAAACATGTGTATTGTGTCAGCAATGGAGAGCTTCCACTGGCCTCATTTCTGCAAGCTGCCTCTGAGTCTGCCTCAATGTATTTCACTGGGAGCCTGGTGATTCAGGAGAGCGTTTCTCATTTGAGCAGTGCCTCAACTTCCAGTCTGTCACCTTTGATGAATAGTGGCACGGATGTGGATGATCACTGCAGGCACACATGACAGCAGTTGGTGTAATGTTTCTTAATATTTGACCCTTCCCAGGTGACAGCAGCAAGCCCGTTTTCTGAAGGAGACGAGAATGGAAACATTGTGATTTTACTTGAGTGTTTGGACTTTCTTTCTGTATTTTTTTGGTTTGTTACTAGGATGAGGTGGCACTAACAGTCTAGTTCTCCTGCTAGATTTTTCTTACAGCTGCATTCAGGAACAGATGCAATTTCCTCATGAGATCAGGTTGTTCTAAAAGTCTGTGCAGAGTCATACAAATGTATATAACTTAATGCAAAAATGAATCTTATGTTTCTCAGAGTATATAGGCTGAGACTTTAACTCTTGTTGGCTATTAAATTCTGACCCTGGGAATCCCTAATTCACACAGTTTTCTCGTGTGTTTTATTGTCCAAAAGTCTCACAAAGTTATACCTTGTGTGAACTGAAGTCTGCTAGAAACATGAAGGAGTGGTCAGAGGGACCTGCAGGAGGTGGCAGGTGGGTCACAGATCAGTGTTGACAGTCAGACTCCTAAAAGCACGTGAAGTTTCAAATTCACGTTTGGGTCAGAAAGCTCTGACCACAGGCAGGGCTGTGAAAGTGATCCATGTAAACAAGCTGATTATGAGACAGTTTAGTACTGATGAAATTCAGCTTGTGCAGGGAGCCAGCAAAAAGCCTCTGTACCCCGTCACACTCCAATTCAGCTCTTTTTGCTGCTGTACACACCCCATGAAGATGCATTTCAAGCACAGCAAAGACCACATATACACAGTGAGATTTTGTCTGTGTGGAGTCCATTGTTCTCTGACCAGGCTCCTTTGGATACTCTATGAGTGGGGTTTCAAGTTCAATATCAAATTATTAATGTCCAAGCTTTTCTAGTCTTATTTGGGCTTGCACATACAGACATATGAACTTAAAGCAATAACATTAAAGCATTTCATGTTGTTGGTTTTCATCATTGTACTGAAACTAGTAACCCAATCATAAGCAGTAGGCAAACGTAAATATACCCTAAAAAAGGCCCCCAACAGTTATAACACTGGATAAGCATCTAAGTTTATGAAAGAATTAAGCATGTCTCACATAATTAAAAGAAGAAATTTTTGGACATGTTTCTCTGTGCAAGTCTGGAACTTGCTGAGAGAGCCAAGCTGATTAAACCAGACCCCTTCTGGCATTCAAGCTCCATTTGAACCTTTAAGAAGCAGACAGGCACCTTGTGGATTTGCCTGCTGCACAAAAGCATTTGCTCAAAAAGCCATCAAATACATTCAGGGGCAGAGAGGTCCATGAGGTGCTATTAGACCAGATACAACATCTGGCTCAAAGAGTCTCTAAGGCCTGAGATGGCAGCAATTGAGAGGGTATTTCAGAGGAATTACCCACGTGTGGTAGGCCAGTCCCAACAGCCTTCTCATCGACATCTGCTCCTGCTGATGCTTAAAAAGAAGGCACATCCACCTTCTGTCTGATCTCGTACATCTGTTAGTTCTTTTGTATTAGTCTTGGAAAGTGGGGTCAAATTACTGTGTTGAAGAAAGAGAAGCAAACTGAAAAATACGGTATTAAAGTATGCAGAGACACACTCCCAAAATACAGCTAACCTTGCTCAGCAGATAGAAGTCAAAATGAAAATGCCTGTCTGGCAGCCTCTCACATATAAAACCTTGCATATACAGGTTTATGTAAAAAGCTGTAATATATAGAGTGCAAAATGAAACTAATCTGTTCTTGGCAAATAAAATAGACTGGAAACCATAGAGAAGTGATTTGTTTTCCTGTGGGTGATAATCGTTTGCACTGATGTGAAGTGAGCCCAGGGAGGTCAGCTTTTGTGCTCATGGGTCTTAATCGAAGTCAGCTGGACTAAAAGCATGTGTGGTTTCATGGAGCCCCGTTTCAGGTTTATGATGATTAAAGTATTTTGTCACAGTTCTGTCCTGTACTCTGGCCAAATGAGGGCTCCACTGTTCTTGGCACCATGCCTCTGCCACTTCAGAGATAATCCCTCCCTCAGAGAGCTCTCTGGACAGACCATGACTGGGGGAAGATCAGAGGAGAGTGCCCTGTCTGTTGTCACAGACTATTCAGTGTATGCATATGCTTTTTTAAGGAGAGGAATTTTTTTTGTCCTGAGTTTATTTAAAGGGATCTGCTACCACTCGTATGTAGGAACATTTTGGAGAGACGTCTTACCTGTGTGAGTCATTCAAGGAGGAAAACCAGAACAGCAAAACCAGTGGGAAGAGCTGAAGAAGCCTGAGCGAGGAGCAAAGCAAGACAGGTAAGATGGTGCAGGATGACTGCCATGCTGAGGGGCCACACAGTGGATTTGGCTTTGGAGGAAGAATGGTGGGACAGGATACCATTGGGATACCTAACTAGGGGAGGCAAAGAAACAAACACCTGTGCAAACTGACACCAACATTCAAAGCATCCATGTGAAATTAGCACCCTTCTTATTTTGTGACTGACATGGCCAAGGGAGTAACTTCAGTGTTTGACAGAGACAAGATCCTCATGAGGGGCTGGCCAATGCAACAGCTGCCTTGAACGCGTCTGGCTTTACTGTGCACGCACAACAAATCTTGTGGCTGGCAGGGCCGGTGTCTCAGGAGCCACATAACAAACTGGAGTTACAGGCAGGATCGCTGTCGTTTAGATGGTGTATTGTTTCTGGCACTCACTTACACCCAGGGCTGACTCAAGGCACAAACCTGCCTGAGGCGATCCCTGGAAGGTTCACAAAGCCAGCAGTCAGTGCTAAAATGGAGTGTGTGATATGCCCTTCTGCAGGTCATAAACACTCGGGGCACCACAATGGAGACAAAAGGAACGAAAAAAAGAAAAATTCACAGATATACCAAACGTGGATGCATTTTTCACATCAGGTGCATCATTTAGTATTACTACCATGAACTGGAGAGATGATACTGTAGTTGTGACTGCAAAAGTGAATAAAGATAATGAAACACAGTCAAGGTTGTAGGAATATCCCAATCAATGTGCACCTCATGCCCTCCACCAAACCCAGCCTTGCCCTCCATTTAGCAAGAAGTTCTCTTCCTCTACGCTGGGTAAGAAAAAGCTTTTCAATCTGTTGGAATCAAAACAGGCATTTAATTAAGTCTCTCTGCATTTGTTCAGTTAGTGAGAAAACAAGGTGTTTAGTGCAGGCTATTTTCGAGCAGGAACTACATAAGGGTGAGTCTGCGAATCAGGAATGGTTGTTAGAATTACTATCACTGGGATCATTCTACTCTTCCGTGTGCTGCTTGTTTTCTCTCAAAGGCTTCTTGTTCTGACTTTAATGGCTACATTTGCATTTCTGAGCCTATGAACATCCCAAAAAACTGCAGTTTAATGTTAGTGAATGGAAAGTGAAAAAACAACTTGTTGTATTAGCTCAGAGTTAGGGAAACAAAACAACAGTGAATAAAAATACTGGCAGGTGAACTTGGAAAGAGCTGTAATAGAACTTTTTTCATCCACAGATCTACTCAAAGAGGTAACCTGACCTGTGTGGAGTTACAATGGAGAGGATTTTATCTGGGAATTTTAGAATTCAGCCGATTTTTTTCATTCCTGGAAGGGCACAAAAACATGTCAGAAATGTTGCTACAAGGACTACTTGATACTTTTTGAAAACATAGGGGGTGAATCTCTTCTCCTGAACCAACAATTTGTCAGTGATTACTTCTGAGCCATGGAAAGTGAAACACTGATTTAGAGTTGTCAACCACACAGAAATATTCCATGCTGAACAGTTTTTCACATAGCGATTTTTAAAGGATTAAGTCCCAAGGAGTAGTTTCTGTAAATTTATCCCCATCCACGGGAGGTGGTGCATGTCTTTGGGCACAACAGTGAATTTCTTGTAAGAGAATGGTATTTCTTTGTCAGATTCCTGTGCCTGGTTTTATGACTAAGGGATATATAAGTCAGGACATAACATATAAATCTGCAGGCGTGGCTAAAAAAAAACCGGGACGAGTTTGCTGAAAAGCTCCATGATCTTGTCTTGCAGCAGACGGGCAGGGAGCAAAGGGCTGGGAGCAGCCACTGTTACTCCTGGAAAGCTGCTCTCCCTTCAGCAGCACACAGCAGGGCAGGCACACACCCTCTCCTGCCGCAGCAGCTCGTCTGGCTCTCTGAAACTCGGGCATAGCAAAATAGACAAAGGGGCTGTCTTTTTCTGCTGCCCCAGCAATCTGCTGCCCTAATTACGTGCCTACAACTTGTGCTGGCTCATAACCATGTGACGAAGGCTGTTCCTGAGGGTTTTTAATTGATTAAAACAGCTCTTGATTCTTAGGACAAGAGAAGCAAGGTATAAAGCTCTAAGCCTCAGGAAGGGAAATAAATAAATCAGAAAATATTTTGCTTCGGCTTCAGAATTAAATTTTTATTTGTTTCAAGGCCTCCCAAGAGGACCAGAAAACTACCACAGAGTCATATGTACGAGGCAGAAGATTTAGAAACTAAATCTAAGACACATCATTAGCTTTAGTGCTCCGGTAAAGGAATGAAAACATAAACCAGCAAATAGCTATCTAAGGTATTTCAAAGAAGCCATCAGTGAAATGCTGAAAGAGAAAGGGCAATGTCTGTATCCAGCCATTACTCAAAGCAATCAGAATATCTCATGAGCAATGTGTGAGAATGTATGAGCATTGCACAAACTGAATTTCTCATGCCACAGCTGTGAATTTACTTTATGGGGGTGTGGTGGTGGTGTTTGTCAGTAAAGATAGAAAACTATTGGGCAGCAGATGCTTGAAGACTATTAAAAGTCAGTTTTGCAACAGTGTAAAACAAAAAACCTGCATTCTTGATCTCTGAGAAGAATCACATCTAACATCCTTCTAAATGTAGAGTCCACACATGGTTTGTGACTTCTTTGCTTGGAAGCCTGGGGATCCATCTTCCTGAACTGAACAATTCACACGGTATGCTCCTATAATCATACAGTCACTCAGGCTGGAAAGACCTTTAATACCACTGAGTCCAACTGTTAACCCAGCACTACCACATCCACCACTACACCATGTCCCTAAGCACGACATCTACAGGTCTTTTAAATATCTCGAGGGATGGTGACTCAACCACTTCCCTGGGCAGCCTGTTCCACTGCTTGGCAGCCCTTTCAATGAAGGAATTTTTCCTGTTATCCAATCTAAACCTTCCCCGGCACAACATCAGATAATTTCTTCTTGTCTTATCACTTGTTCCTTGGGAGAAGAGACCAACCCTCAACTGGCTACACCCTTCTTTCAGGTAGTTCTAGAGAGTGACAAGGTCTCCCCCAGGCCTCCTTTTCTCCAGGCTAAAGAACATTGGCTCCCTCAGCTGCTCCTCATAAGACTTGTGCTCCAGACCCTTCACCAGATTTATTGCAAATCTTTGGATGCAAAATATGTAGAATGTTTTTCTGAAACAAATAGAAAAAGTGCTTTTTGCCTTGGAATAACATGTTGGTCACAAAAAAGGCTGAATTTTAATGTTCTGACTCATGCTGGCCCAGAGGGCCCCAAATTCTTCAGACAGCTCTGCCTGCATTGCCATTTGTCACAGTTGATCCTGAGGTGAAGAGGTGGACATGAATGTAGGAGGTCTTTGGGAGCAGAAACTGTAAATGAACAGTCTGTGTCAACACTGAGGGAAAGTCCCAGGAGGAAAGTATCCAGGAAGATTGATGGAAGTGATGAGCTGAGCTAAAGGGCATCACAACAACCTGCTGACAACACAAATGGTGGGAAAGGCAGTGCAAAAAGCAACGCAAATGGTGCAAAAAGCTTAGGATGAAGAAGAGAAGCCCTCTGTGTACTGGACCTTGCAAAGAATGCACAGAAATGAGGGAGGGATCTTATTCCTATGAACTGGAAAAGGACCATGCAAGAAAGCAAATTTACCTTATTGCAGCCACCAGCATCTTCTCACATTCATTTTTTGCATTAAGACTTCTCCCAATTTCACCCTTTGCTGTCTCTTCAGAGGATATTTTGAGGCCTCTTGATATTCCAGCATCCAATGCTGTATGAGCATTACACAAGGAACAGATGCAGTTCCGTGGTCTCTTGGGATGTATAATCATCCATCCCCTCTCCTGATGTTGTTGCTGTCACTCCACGGGGGAATGGGGCAGTATCTGCTGTGTGTCCTGTGTAAACATGGTACCATAAATGCATTGCAGAAATGTGTCTGCAACAAATACTTTATTCATATCCAAAATATTTTATTTTCTAGAGACTTGGTATTAATCATAGACACTGGTATTCATATAAGAATCTGCCAATATCAGTCATTGTATTTTTACTCCACATGCTTGATGGCAGCAAAAGCAATACATTTTTCTTTGGGACTGTTGGCAATCCAGCTCATTTGTCATTTTTAAATGGACAGCTGGGGTAGATTCTGTCCAAGCAAAACAAATCAATACAGTTAGCTACACTAAATACATTTGAACAATGATGCTTGAGGGGGGAGAAGGAAAAGTTGCTGCAGCAAGGGAAATGATGGAAGGAGAGGTATGTGTGCTGCAGGCTCAGCAAAGGCTGGGGAAATGGCACCCAGCTGAATCTATGCCCTGGGAGTGAGGAAGGGATGGAGGATCAGGTGAAGAGAGCTATAAAAGGGTGGACCTGGCTGAGGAAGAAACTGAAGAAAATCCAAAGAAGAAGGCTTAGGAAAACGAGAAGATAAAGTAGTGGATCTAAGGTGGGTCCCCTGAGCTGAAGCAGAAGAACCAGTGAAACACAGCCACTGGGCATGCCTGGAGGGGAATCTTGTTTCTAGTCCGTTTGATTTTGGAGCAGTGTTCTGGACTTCGAACCAGCTGGGGGATTTTATAGCCCATATCAGTTATGCTGTCATGGTTTTAGCATGGCAATGAAAGTCACAAGAAGGGCAGCTCATGCAACAGCCCAGCTCTTGGAAATGGTACAGAAAGATAACAATCCTGTATGTCTGTTTTTACAGAAGTAGATTATATAGAAGGTAGGGTTTGCTGTCTTTGCAAGCATTACATTTTAGTCACTGGTGTAGGACTGGTTGACATTTTACTTTCTGTTTCAAAATGTTCGTGTTCGATTGTATAAAAATAATAAACTTTTCTGTGGGGTGAGCAATCCAGCTCACTTGTCATTTTAAATGGACACCTGAGCTGACTCAGGTGACAGACCAATGCAGTCAGTTGGACCAAGGGCCTTAAATATATTTGGATGGAAGAAGAAAAATATGCCACATGAATGGAAATAATACAAAAGAAATAAATTACATGCAACAGACAGGCAATCAGGAGGGATGGGAGGCTTTGTCTTCATGTGCTAGAAATAACTGATCTCCCAAGATCATCATTAAATCAGCTTTAATAATGTGTTGTCATCAAAAAGAGGAAATTGCCTCCACTCTCAAAATGAGCAGATTATGAAAGGATGCTTACAGATGGTTCACAAGGCTGCAGCTGGTTTCTTGTTCTCCTTTATTCAAAAATCAGAGATACTGTAATTCTTCCAGATCTTTGTGAGAAATAGAATCAAAGAGGTGCATTTGGGTTTTCACATTAATGTGACTCTGAATCCTAGAACGGTGAGGAAATGGTGGCAAAGCAGCTGAAGTGTCTCACTGTGGTTCCAGAGCTCGTGTCCCTGGCAAACCCATCCTGCAGGATGGTTCTTGGCTGTAGCTGATCACACAGGTTGGACAGGGCAGGATCTGTGACACTGTTTCTGGGAATGTGCTTGGTCCACTGAGCAGCCTAGGTTTGGCAAGAACTCCAGCAAAACTACAAAATAAGTGGTGCCTGTACGCTAGAACCTGGATGGAAACGTAGCCCTGAGACTGGAGGGGCTGCTGATTTCTGGGGTCTGAGAAATGCCTTCCTGAGAAAGCACCTGTTCCTTTTAGAAGGCGCAGGGATTCTTTCACCCACCTCTAGACAAACCTCTTTCTGGCCTCGCTTTGGGAGGGAACCGAGGAATGTGATTTAGGGGCGGCCAGCAACACCCTGCCGCACCAGCTGCCCTCAAATCCGGAGCGGCGTTTCCGGACAGCGGGGAGCCGCCGGAGGAGGGCAAGGGAGGCAGGCAGGCCGTGCCATGGGGGTTCCGCGGCGGATGCTCGGTGCCCTCCCAGCCGCGCTGCCCCGGCGCATCCCTCGCCGGGCACAGCCCCCGCCGCATCTCCCGCCGCGGTGACGCCTCGGATGCGTCCCCTCGCCGCAGATCTCCTCCCTCCACTTCAGTCAGTTCATCCGGATTTTTTTTTTTTCCTTCTTAACCAACAAGTTGTTTTTTCCTTTGTTTGTTTTCCATCCATTCGGAAGTACAGGAGCAGCGGGCGGGCAGCCACCCGGTGACTCTCCACAAATTCCCCCGGGAGAGAGGCGCCCGCAGCCGCTCCGAGGGTGCAGCCGGCTCCCGTCACTCCTCATCCCGGGACGGGGTGGGGAAGCCCGGCTTGCGGAGGTATCTGGGGATGCGGTGGGAGCCGGGATCCCAGAGTCGGGGGCCGGGCTGAGGTGAGGGGGTGGGCGGCTGCCGCCCCGCCGTCGCCGCAGGGGCGTTGCTCTGTCTCTCCGGCGTTATTCCGGGGGGATAATTCGGTGTTTTCTCGCAAATCGCAATCGTCGGGTGAAGCTTTCTCATCCGGGACGGCGGTGAGCTGAGGGAAAACTTCACCCGCATTTTTGTGTCCATGTGCTTGTTTTTACTTAATTTCTCCTCCGAAGGGAGGCGTGTGAAACCTCCTCGCAGGTTTTCATCATGGGGTTTAAAGTGCTGTGGATGTTGGGGGTTTGGTGCTATGGGATTAGTTTTGTGGTTTTGTTATTTTTTTTTTCCCCCGGCACTTAAAACAATCACCTGTCGACCTCGTCTGAAAAAAATGGTAACATGTTTGTATCTCTCAGGTTTTAGTGTGAAGAAAGGTGCTTGCTTACCCACCCTATGAACAAACAGGTCAGTACCTAAAAGAAGTGGGTCTGATGTTTCAAGTTACTTGGGAAAAGGAATTCCAGCACTGTCATTTTTACTGATGTGTTTTTAACTTAGTTAAAATGTTGGTGGCATGAAGAAGTTGAGTACATTTTCCTTTGGAGGCAGGAATTCCTTTTGCTTGCAGGTAAGGTGTAGAAAGTGATCCTTCCAATGTGCTCATACGTGGCCCAGTGTACTTAACTGGGTGTGGAAAATATGTATTTATGCTGTTTCTTGCTTCACGATGATGTTTTAATGATGGAATGCAACTGGTTTTTGATACTCTGCTAACGTCTTTTACTTTTTTGCCAACAAGTGCACAGTGACAGCAAGAGTTCCTTACATTGCAACTCTGTTTAAATGGTGCAAGGCAGCAAAGGTGTCAGCTGTGTGATAACTTCAAGGGGGCACGGAGTGTAAGGTGCCCTTTTGATACGGAGGCGATTGTGTAAATCAGGATTTGCAGATTGTCTCTGATGAAGTTGTCCTGATTGCTCATGGGATGAGATTGTAATGAGGAATGTCTTAAGAGATCTGCCCTTACCTTACATGCTCCCTCTCAAAAAAGATTTTTGAAAAGAGAAAAATCACCTCTGATGATGAAAAATCCCAGCACTAGGGAAGCACATGGGAAGTTCAATAAACCAAGATTCCCATTTCCCAGAAAAGGGAGCAGAAAATATTTAATCATTCAAGACTTAAGTGTCAATAGTCTAATAGTCATTATTGCTTTGCTTTTTAGTAATGCTTTAGTTTTTCAAAGAGTCATTCGTCCTGCATGTTTTGTCTTTGGTTATGACTTGTTTTTTTGTCCAGCACTGAACATCAGTGTTTTGATCCAGGAGTGACTGGTTTATATTAGGTCGTGAGCAGACAGTTCTCCTTTGGTCACTTTACAATTATAGATATATCCACGTACAATTAAAAGATAAAGACTTTCTCCCCCTTAAGTATTTTATCCAGATGGTTATTCATAAATGTGTAGAATTAAGAATCTGCTCTCTCCTTTCACGTAGGAATTGATAAAAATACTTCTGATGTACTTCTAACAATATATATAGATACTTCTAATTAGCATGCCCTGACATCTGCAGGTTACGGTGTAGGTGTTAACACATTTTGTAATAGTAAAAGAAAGGTTTCATTCTATTATTTTTGCATTGTGTACATGATGTTTCAATGCCTCAGGATAGTGAAGCAATGAAGAGAAGTAAATAGATCACCAATGTGGCTGGTAGTTTTCCCTTAAAACTGACTGATGATTAAGATGATAAAGCTATTACCAAGCCAAGAAAGAAAGTGTTGGAAGAGTAGATAGGCAGTAAACAAGGAGCCCATACGGATTTAGAAAAGGGAGTTAATGAGTGTAAAAAACGATGTTTTGGAACTAAGATGTGCCAAGCTGAAGCAAAGAATTTCCAAAAGACAGTCTGAGTTAGTTTTCGCAACAGAAATAGCAAGACAAAGAAGGAAAGCAGTAGCAGTAGGCAAAGCTCCGTGTGAAGCTAGTCCTAGAACAAAACAAACTTCTTTCTTCTCTTTTGAATGTGAACACAGATGTTGGACCATGGGTACCCAGGCTGAAGAACCCATGTGGTTTAGAAAATGGAAACTGTGTGAGAAGCGTTAGTTCTGCTTTCTCCGTCAGTCCTCTGGCTCTGGTTGGAGCTAAGGACAAGATCATGTGTTGCAGGAACAATGGTGCTGACCTAGTGTGCTCCGGCCATGGACTTAAAGGACCACCTTTAAGCTCCTGTCCTCAGCAGAGGCTGGCACTGGTGGTTGCTGAAATAGTAGAACAGTCCTGAGCAGCCACTGGCATGTTCAGCAATCAGGATGGAAGAATTAGATATGACTCAGGATAGATCACACCAGGCTCTATTGATTTTTCTATGCCGAAACAAATGGTTTCTGAAATCAGGAAGGCTGGAAAGTTCTCCTCGTTGCATTTCTCTGACACTTCTAAGCTTGCCATATCGCTCCAGCTGCCTCTTTCTTCCTCAACCCCTGAGGAGCATAAGGATTTCTGATATGTGGCTTGTCAGTATTCAGAGGTACTGAATGGCCTCTTGGGGTTAAGAGGTGTCTAGTCAGGGACATGGAGAAAAAAAAGGATGAGCGGAAATTCTAGAAAACCTAAACCACATTTGAATTCTAGGAAACTTTTCTAGAGGATATGAACATATAAATAGCCTTATTGTTAGTATGCATGTTTCATGTCACCTTGGGGTTTGTCCAACATAACCATGTTAGATTTACTTAGATTTAGTAACTTTTCGTTGCAGAATCTCTGAGTTAAACTGTATATTTTACATTTTAGGTGCAGTACAGAGTGCTAATAACAGGCTCTGCATTAATATGCACACACACACATTTCATCAGTGGTTAGGAGAAAGAAGCCTATTTTATTGTTCTTAAAACCTCCTTTTTTTTTTCCCCTGAAGAAGCCTGTATCTCTTGTAGACACCGACCTTGCATCTCTGGCAGAAACATCAGTTGCACTCAGCAGCCTCTCTCAGGTGTCTGCGTGGCCGTGGTTGTGTCTGTGCTGCAGGAGCACAGGGGAGAGCTGGGTGAGCACCAGCCCCAGCCTGCCTGCCCACAGCCTGCGTTTCCTGAGGCGTGGGAGGTGGGGAGCAGGCACCTACACGTAGGCGCCGGGGAAAACGGACAGGCTGAGGGTGAAATCTGGCATCGTTAGCAATACAGACATTGCAGTACAGACACAGCCCTTCCAGACAACAAAAAGTTAGTGGCTGCAACACACCAGGCAGTTCTTGAGGAGAAGATGGAATTTCCACTTGGTAATCCAGTTGGTGAAATTAGATTTTCTGAGTTTCAACTGATTCAGGGTTTCAGGCCTTAAGAGAGAATCACCAAATCCTTTCAAATTCCCTGAGTGTTTCCCGTTTTGTCGTTTCAGGATGCTCACCAGAACCCCGAGTGTTGTTGCCCAAGTGTTCCTTCTTCTAAGCATAGTTCTTGTTATTGCTATTGCAGTGATTCAGATAAATCAGCAACAGGTCCTCTCCCCAGGGCTTAAGGTAAGTCTTAGGATACCTCAGGAAGGAGGACAATGTTTTGAACTGGTATTTAATAATGTGCCCTTCTAAACTCATTTTTATGGGGTGATTCAAATGAGCTTACAGCCATAAATTAATGTTTAATCATATCATCATGGGAAAACTGAAGCTGAGAGAAAAAGAGAATTGGTCAAGAGTCAGTGGCAAAGCAGGAAAAGTATTTCTTGATTCCCTCTCTGTGGTGGCTATCACACAGTCTTCTTCAGGATTGAAAGGTCAAATGGGAGAGAATATCTTACTCCTTTTTTCTGTATTTTTGCCAGAGATTGAACGTAATTTTAAACTAATTTTGAAGTGGGAAATACCCAGAGTTTAAATTCTTCCCCCTAGCACAGCTGGGAAGTTTATGCTGACATCTTTGCAAATTGCTCCTGTGTATCAAAAGCATTTGGGCTCTAAGTATGCACTTGATCCTTTACCACGTGTTGGGACTTGCTGGATATTAACAGAAGCAAACTAACTTCATTAAGGAGGGCAGAGCAAACCGCAAAAGACAAACTAAAATACTCTGGGGCTTTGCCTTGTGCTGTGGAACATGTGTGCAGGTTCTTCAATAAGGGATGTACAGAACTGAGGAAAAGCTGTAGAAAATACCCTTCTAGAGAAACTGTGCAGCCTGGCATGTTGAGTTCTGGCTTTTTCCCACGATCTTCTTGTCAGATTTTTCTCTGAAGTCCTTTCTACCTTTCCATCTGCATGCGTGTTTAACTGGATAGTTCACATCCTGACAACAATAGGCTAATGCCTCGTTGCACTTCATAGGATTATAAACACCTTTGGCTTTGTCTGAATCATTTGGTGGTGTGTGAGTCAGACAATGGGATAAAACTGTATTCTGGTACCCGTTTTATGTGTTTGTGTGGTGTGGCAGGGGGTGTGTGCTGGGATCATGCATGGGGGACACAGTTCCTCATGTAAAAATGAGGCTCAAATGGCTGCTTGCAGCAGCCTCACATCCCACCAATTTTCATGCAAAGCAAGACTGGACTGACATGTATCCCAGCTGATGCTGGGAAAAGGCTGAAGCCACTATCTAAAAGACAGCCTACACGCCTCTTGTGCTTGTCTTTAACTCAGTTTCACATTCAGAATGATAAAACTGTTTAGGTTACCCTTTGAGGAATCGTTGGAACCAACTGGGCTATCTGGAGCTGGTTTAAGTGGGGAGGTTTGCTTACTGAATCACAGCAGCTTCACGGCTGCTTCTGGAGGAAGGCTGGTGTTTCCTCTACTGGGTGTGCCTTGGCTTTGGATTTGAGTTTGGGCTGTAAGCCTGCTAATGCTGGTGATATGGAGGACCCTGTGTTTGATTCCTGAAACACTGAGTCGTCCTCAGTGAGTGATTTACGCTCATAAGAAATTCACAGATAGAAGGAGGACCTTGGTATGCCAGTGAAACACTCCAGTACCTGGCTGATAGAATGGGGCCTGGAAATGACAGCGTCCTGAACTTAATGGCTGATTAAAATTAAATGTGGCAACAACACGATAAAAGCAGACTTACTCTGCAAATGGCCTTGTTCTTCTGTTACTACTGTTTGTGCTGCCTGTGGCATAAGAGCTCTTTCTCAAGATGTGTGTTGAGAGTGTCTGTTGTGGCACAAGAGATAAATTATATGCTATGCCACTGATGTTTTAAACTGTTGTTGCAAAATTGAGTATTTTGGAGCCTTGATGGCTGGATTATCTGAAGATTGAGCCAGTGATTAGTGAAGGAAAGGCCTGCCCATTGCATGAGGCTGGGGCACTGAAAGAACTCATGACTCACTGATACACACCATGAAGTGAGAAGAGTGATGAAGAAAACGCAAACATCCTCAGTGGAGAAGTCTGCAGTTGTAAAAGATGATAGCTCTGAATGTAATGGGCCTTTGGACCAGTCAAAAAAAGAATTCTGTTTGTCTGTTGCTGTTTTGTGAGCCCTAGGAAAAAAAAAATCTTCATTATTGTATTTCTTTAATTTGCCTCTCAAGGTGCTACAGTTTTCAACACCTAAATTTTTCACATCTCTTTTGGCTCTTAGGAAGTGTTTTGCATTGTTTGTGGATGTTATACTTGATTAAAAATTGTTCAAACCTGCGTAGCTGAATTGAAGCCTGCATCTAGCATAGATCCACTTTTGTGGCCTCCATCTTCCCTATAACTGGTTTAGCCCATCAGCTTCTCTTGGCAGTTTCCAAAGTGTTTGGAAGGCAGGTGACCCATCATAACTGTGCCTGCTTTAAGGGTCTGTACATCTCTACATCCTCCTATGGGAATGATACTCAGGCTGAAAAGGTGCTTAATCCTGGAGCTTGTGCTTGCTTATCTGTTGGGATTACTACTCTTTGGGATCTACCTACAAAGCCATATTCCCATAATTAGCATTTTCCTGAGTCACTTTCCCCCTTTTCTTCTTTCTTTTTTCTTCTGGACTAGAAAACAGAACTCTGAAGCTTTTCTGGGTTGACATTTTCTCCCCGTCTTGTCTGACAAATCTAGTCCATTGAGTAGATGGTGCAGTTCTCGGGTATTAGGGAATCACCAGGCCTTTGAGATGATGGAAATAGTCAGTGGGAAAGCTGAAGTAGAAAGGAAAGGGAGAAAAAATAGTTCTGTTTTTTAATAGCTGCTAGCCCAGGATAAGGGTGTGCCTGTGCTCCCAGTCCCACGCGGTGCATTTCAAAGCAGGAAGGCGTTGCTTGGCCTTAGAGAGCAGCCAAAGGTGATCCTGCTTGCAACTTGGACAGAAATCTAACATCCCTGGAAAAATTTAATCCAGCCAGTTTGTCTTTGGCAGCCTGCTAAGACAAAGCATGTAGATTTCTCTCACCTTCTTAAGATGCAGTATCCTCTGTCATTTCTGGTTTTTGTATAAAAGATTAATCTTAGTCCCAACATGTGGCACAGTTGTCACTGATCACCGCTTCTTGAGGCAGCATGGGCCAGTTTGCACACAGTGAACTCACACAAGTCCTGAGGAGTTTCAAGAGTCACCCTGAAATGGGCCCAAGAGACCTTTTCAAAAACAAGCATCTCTTTTAAAGGAAGCAAGAGGCTGTATAGAAAAAATAGAGGAGGAGGAGGAGGAGAAAGACAGTAAAATTGTCAGTCACGCATTGATTCAGATAAGTGTACCACTACTCTTTGGGCTGGAAGTCTCTTACTTTCAGAAGAAAGCTGGGAAGTGCAGGGGAGGGAGGAAGTAAAGTCTTAAAGCCCCCAGTTAACTGAGGTAAAAATACTTCCATTATCTTCCAGCTCTACTTGGGCATGACAGTTAGCTCTAGAAGCAGCCAAGTTAAAAGCTTATGGTTGGCACTTTAAGCTGACTGAGACTAGATTTAATTAGTAGTCCTTAAGCAAATTGACCATTACTGTGTTATGTACCTCCAGAGTGCTCATCTCTTCCAAGGAGAGGAAATACACTCAAATTATCTTTGCTAAAGTAGTTACTGAAACAGAACCTGATCACGTAGTGGTTTGATAGTATCTGTGGAGCCTTTAATCTTTTAGTGGATCAGGGTAAATATCGTCTGCATAAATAAAAATGAAATTTTCATTATCTAACAGTTCTCTGTGAAACAGACTAGACTGGTATTGCTGGTATTCTTTGGGGGCCACGAGTTTTTAGGATTACAGTAGAAGCTGGGAATAATCAGATGTGGAAGCTGAGTGGTTTGCCACCTGAAGCAGTGATCTTTCCCAGTCAGTCTTGTTGGTCCCCAGGGAGGCAGTGGGATGAAATTTATCAGCCTGCTACAGGGCTCTTACTGCTTTGGAGGCTCTCATTTTTCAGCATTGTCAGGCTGCTGGGCATCTGTCTGTTTCAAAAGAAAAAAGCTGACAGAAAAATGAACCCTCTACTGTGTGACTCTTACCAATTAGGTGACTTCGGAAGAGCTAAACATATTTTCTGGGATCGTAAAGAGGCAAACCAAAATTGCAGTTTGCTTCCCTTTATGAGATTGCCTTCCCAGGTACTACAGTTTTCTGCTGCCATAAAATATGGGAAAGGGGGAAAGACTGGTCTGGTGAGCAGTGGGGTGGGATGGAGAAACCTGTGCTTTAATCCCAGAGTCCAAGGAACCTGAGGCAAGTAATTTAAATCTCTCTCATTTATTTCATAAATAATCATGGGAGAATACTGATTTTCTTTCCCTCTGTGTTGTCTCATGCTCTGGCACAGCCTGTTCTCAGAGGCAAGCTCTCAGGTGGACTGCCTAAACCACTCAAAGGGAGAGGTTTATGAGGCAATTAGGAAAGAACCAGACTGGTTACATCATTCTTACTGTCGACTATTATGTACTTTACCTCTTTGCTCATAGCTTTATGGATCCCTTGTGCATCCTTGAATCTAAGGCCTGTGCTTAAGATATCAAAGCCTTCAGTGTTCAGGGAGTGGTCTGGGATAAAGGGAAATGAACTTGCTGCAAAATCAGGTCCTAACACGGTGTTATCTGTTTGTCAGTGTGGGTTTTGAACCTGATGCTGATTGGAGATGAGCATTCTCCATCCCCACTGAATTAATTATTGAAGATATGTAGTATGTTCCTTGGTTTGCAGCCAGATTCGTTGTGTGCTGGGCTGTTGGATTCGTGCCTAAGCGCCTAACACTAGAATTAATCTCTCTTGTAAATAATACACTGTGCATACATTTTCTAAATGTCTGGTGGTGCAGTGAAGTGCAGCTGCATATGGGCATTTAAGCTGTCATTGTTTGTTTCTTCATCTAATGTATTCTTTTTTAACCCCCAGTATGGAATAGTCCTTGATGCCGGATCCTCTCGGACTACAGTCTATGTCTATGAGTGGCCAGCAGAAAAAGAAAACAACACGGGAGTAGTGAGCCAAACCTTCAAGTGCAATGTGAAAGGTGAGCTCAAAGGAAAGTTCCTTAGTTATTTTAAGCCTTGCTTATACTGTTTTTTTTTTTTTCTTTTCCTACTCTATTCCCTTTTCATTGCTGGGGACAGAAGACTGTCAAGACTATGTCTGTATCTGTCAGCATTAGTTCTTTTCCTGCTGATACAGTAAGGTGCTCTAATCATTGCACCAGAGAGAGGAAATTGTAGCTAAATTTGATTTATTCCATGGCAGTGCATGATTGGTGCAGACAGAATTCAATCTAAAGAGAGTCAGGACCTGTTCAGTCCTTGTGTTTCTTTCAGAATAAAAGTCATATGTATATTTTAAAATAGCTTGGAATAAAAAGAGTTTTAGAAGAATGGGAATCTAGCCCTTGTTAGATGTTAGTTGTTAGCTGAGCTTCTCCACACTACAGAACTAGGAAGCAGCTAATAAAACTATCGAGTAAAACAGCTAAATTGGCAGAACTATTTCTGACAGGGTGTCATAGTTTTAACAAATATGTAGGTGTGGCCTCTATCTCAGGAAGACCTGTGTCTGTGCACTGCTAGAAGGTGTCTCACAGGTACCACTGGCTACCTGCCCTGTCTTTTGTCTGAGGTTTTGAATTGATTCCTTGCAGACAGACAGACTAGGCTGACTTCTGATCACACTCCAGTATGGTTAGGTGGTTGTGGATTCCTTCTTAGAAACTCTTAGTCAACTTCAGTGACATCTGAGTCAGCTTTCAAAGATATGAAAATGCCACATACTTTGTGAAGACATGGCCAAGTAGGGGAGGGAAATCAGGTTTTTTGTTCTCTGATAATAACTCTGGTGTTCAAAGAGAATTTTTTCCTTCTCTCTCAGTCATGATCTCACCAAGTCTTGCTTCCCTCTTTGTGTCTGCAAAGAGATGCTGGAGATGTAGCCACAGAGGCCCATGAGTAACAGGTAGCAGAAGGCAATGGTTTCTTAACAGCACCAGCATTTTTATCTTCAGTGTTAAACATATGTGTGGACATTCTTAGCAATTCTAGAACAAGGAAAGGAAAGGAAGTGTAACATGAACAGAAGTAGTGCACTGTCATGTCTCTAATGATGAAATGTCCTTACAGACTGCTGGAATGGTGGCCAGCCTGCTGAAGTGAGGGGTGCACTCTGCTAACTCTTGTCTTGACTCATTAGGAATGCTGCCTTCAGGAATTCTGGTGTGAGAAAAAATGCACAGACAAACTGCATTATTCTTCTTCTTGAAAAAAACCCAGCAGTGCTTTGTGAATTTGCTTCAATTGGTTTAGATTTTGTTTTACCTCTGGGGAATACAAATAAATTACAAACCAGAGGAATCCAAATTGCTGTGAACTGTCTAGGTTCATGGTCTTGGCCATGGTCAGCCACGTATTCCTCATCCCTGCATGTAAAAAATCACCAGGGTTCACTCTTCTAGTCTTGGATAACTCTGCACCGGAGGAGACAGAGGGCTGGTTCATGGGAGATGCCCTCAGCTAAGCTGTGGGTGACAGTGGTGAACACATCTGTCAGTGTTTATTTAGTGACCCTCTAACCATAGTCTTAAGCACTTGATTTGGGGGATGGTTCTGGGCATAATGAGAGGCAGATTTTCACATACCTACTGAACTTGAAGGTCAAATGATCAACTGCTCTGTGAGTTCTGTGGTGGTTTCATGATTTCATTTCTGCCTTATATTAAGTACCTCTGCTGCTATGGGTAGGAACCAGCCCAAAATCAAAGTCCTTTCTTTATAGTGCAGTTCATCTGTCCTGGTGAGGCTCTAAGCATTGGAAATGCAGGCAGTTGTCCAGAAGAAAATGGTCATTGCCTTGTGACCTGCTCTGTCTGGACACTGGAAGATGGGAAGTTGCAGCCACCAAAGGAGTGTGAGGCAATGGCAGCTGCTGAGGATGTTGCTGCTCTGTTTTCCTCTGGTAACAGCTTTCCTTCCAGCTTCAGGCCTGTTTGTGCTAGACTTAAGACTTTCAGAAAGTTTCATTCCAAAACCAGGGCTGTGAACATCTAATGATGACATGGTGATGTTTATGTTTAAGTTCACACTGTCAAAAAAGGAGTTTGGGAGTGGGGAATCTGTAAAGGCTTACGTATTTTTTCTTCTGTTTCTGTCAATGCAATGTGACTGAACATAAATGGTTTCTCATTTCAACTTGGTAAGAGCCACCTTTTGCTTAGCTTGGGACCAGGTTGTGCAAGACATGGCTGTTACAGAAGTAGATGGAGTTCTGGCAGGTGTTCTCTGCGAGGCAGTGGCTTCGTGTTCCCTGTGCAACTTCCTCAGCTAGGCAATTGTAGTAATGAATGTTTTATTTACACCCAAGTTGAGCCTGAACAAGCTGAGATTCTGATGGTCCTTGGAGTGTTGAGCAAGGCAGGACTTTGATGTTAATTGTTCAAATAGCTATGCCTTATGCAGTGTGGTCTAACTCTCATTCCTGCTCTTTGAAGGCTTTGGAAATTTGGAAAGCTGTTTGCTACTTCATGCACCAGCTCAGACTTGTACCTCTATGAATTCAAGAGCCATTTCTGTGCATCTTGAAATTTCACCAGCAATTCCTTGTAAAAGCTTCTTTATTGTACTTTCAGTTGAGAGCAATGAGCTGTAGGTGCCATGGTGTCCATGACAGCTGGGGCAAACCAGATCAGAAAATCTTTGTCTTAGGCTGTGGAAGGAGGGATTTTCTATACTTCAGCAGATAAGACAAATTTGACATCCATCAGACATGCTATTTTGTACAGCATCTGCCATGAGTATAGTTATTTTCCTCATGAACATATAACACTGCTGTCATGTGGCTCTACTGTATATGTTACTCCAGGTATGGTACCATGGGTGTGTATTTATAGACACAGAAATTTATAGATGCAGTTAATGAATATCTTCTCTGCCTCACACAGCTGAGACAGGCACCAAATTGTTTATTCCATAAGCACTCCTAGTTTTCAGCCATCCTACCCTTGTTTGCAATTACAGGGGAAGGAAGGGGGAAATGTGTTTCTCTTAACACCTGTTTGCTAATTGGGCTAATTTGTAGTTGGCAAAGCAGAATGAAATCTATCTCCTTGTTGTCTTTTAGGCCCTGGTATATCCAGCTATGAGAGAAGCCCTGGAGCTCTTGCCAAGCCTCTTGATGACTGTCTGAATAAAGTCAAGGAGAGAATACCAGTTCATCTGCATAAAAACACTTCTGTTTATCTGGGGGCTACAGCTGGCATGAGACTGCTGAGGTACGGCAGAAACTTGAACTACTCTGTATGCATACTAGCATAGCAGTCTGTGAAAACAGAATGTGAAAAATATACTGGATGCATTTTTACCCACTGGAAATTGGCCATCTGAAAAGGAAATGGAGCCCAGCCAATTTAATTTAATTAACTTTTTTGGTAGGGAAAGTGTGTCTGCATAAAACCCCTCTGTTATGCTGTATTGAAAAGAAACGCTTGCTTTATTTGGGAGAAGGCAAGAGTTTAATTTTCTCTTTCACATCTGTCTTGAAATACCGTTTTATGTAAACAGATAATGTTTGTGCACATCCAGAGGCAGCAAAGACAGGTTGAAGCTAGACACTGGATTCCGAGCGTGGATGTGATCTGATGTGGCTTTTGGGGTCTGTCTGTGGCTTTAGCCCTGGTACAAACTGGCTTTTTATATTTGGTCTGTGGCTAAACGGAGTTGGAAGAGAGATTCCAGGACTGTTTTAACCAGAAGCTGTCATATAAACACTCAGGTCATTAAGAAAAAAGGTATAAATAAGGAGAAAAAGCCCACCCATGAACTTGCATGGTAAAGAGTGAAGCTGGTACATACTGAGGGAGCTGCTTGCTGAAACAATGCTGGACGCCGGCTGTTCCCTATCATAAGCTTCCCCTTTAGGGAAACAATGTCTATTTTATTTATTAGGTGATTGTAGGAGCTTTCTTGAATTGCTAGTCAGTGAACAATAAACATGAAATTGCCTTTCCAGATGCTCAGTGTCTCATGTTTTGTGAATTGCTTAGGTTGCAAAATGAGTCGGCAGCCAATGAAGTCCTTGCAAGCATTCAAAACTACTTCAGAGCACAACCTTTTGAATTTAGGGGTGCGCAGATCATAACGGGGCCAGAGGAAGGGGTGTATGGATGGATAACAGCCAACTATTTAATGGGCAATTTCTTAGAGGTGTGTGGAAAAAACTGCATGCTTTTCTTTTCACTGTTTCTCTCCTATAAATGAGAAGTTTAAGAGGATGTGCCTGTTGAAGTGTCATAGTTGCAACTTCTATTTTCCCCTGAAGTCTCTAACAGGGTCTTTTTGTGGCAGTAATAGGGCAAACATAAATCAAAGAATATGTTGTTGTGGGAATGGGATATGGCAGAAGTAAAACTGTTGATCCACAAAAAAGAGCTCTTCTCTAAATGACATTGGGTGCCTTACCTAAAACCAAAAAGTTAGATTGCTCTTAAATGCTTTGGTGTGTTAAGTGTGAGTGGTGCCAACTAAAGATCTTTTATTCTGCTTGTTTGCTGTCCCTGCAGCCCTACTGGTGAAGGACCTGCCCACCTTAGGGGTCTCCAAATTGTTTGGCAGTGTTTGCTCACTTGTCTTAAGCAGACAAGACTGTCTGAAGCACTGAAGGTGGTCAAATATGCCTCAGCTGAGCCAGAAATCATTCACCCACAGCTCATTCCAAGACTGCTGAAAAGATGCAGGCTGTGAGCAGTAGGCTGCGATGCCAACTGTCTTGTGCAGACCAAGTGATACCAATATAAACATACTTACGCTGTTCCTGAACTTGGAGCAGGGCCAGGCAGGAGCCTCACAGCAGACAGGGAGTCAGATGTGTTGGAAGATCCCTTTTTAGGTACAGGTACTCAGTGTCATCTCGTTCAGAGTAAAAGCTGTACCAAGATGACTGGCAATCACTCATCTGCATTCGTGGCAGGAGCGTGCTGCCCTGAGCATCGACCGCACTTCTGCCAGATTGTCTTGCTAGGCTGAGGGGGATTTCAACCAATACTGCTGAGTATTGCTGTCTGTCCTGGCTGAATGCTTCCCATCAGGTCATGGCCATTAAATAAGAAGGAATTACTTTTTTGTGCTGCGAGTGGTAGCTCATGGTGAATGCGTTGCTGACTTGCAACGTTAAGAAAAGCAGTATCGGAATCACCCATTCTGTAAGAGGTTTTTCTCGTTGTGTGCATTTCACACAGCAAAAATGGCATCATGAACTTCAGGGTGCTGTCAGTCTTCTATCACATGAATTTTAATAATCCAAATATCAAATTCCATATGTCAAATTTATAAAGAATGGACTGCAAGACACTGCAAACCTATAAATAAGGAGGAGCTATGTGAAGAGATACGTGTGGAATATCACTCATAGAAGAGAGAAATTCTGACCTCTCTTGTGACAACAGGCTAAAGAGTCAAATTCTGTGAGGGCCTGATTATGGGAATCTTTCACTGTAGAATTTTATTGTGAGTGTATTTGCTAGCCCATAAACCCCATTGTTTCCCTTTTTGTGTATAAGTTCATTTCATCATGCTGAGTGGGTAAATATTGACATAGATAATCATAGAAAATCTGTATTTGGCACTGTGACTATGTAGATCAAATACAGAATTTGGGGAATATTTTGGGTAATAGGGAAAAATGCCATCTGAATGGATCAGATTGCAGTTTCAGTGGAGGAAATGTGCAGATTAAGGGTCCCTGTTCTTTTGACTTTGATGGAGCTTTCATCTGACTTTTTTGCATTTTCCACTCTATTTTAACTCTCTATCTCTGTGATCTCTTGATATTCTATTCCTTTAATATTTCTTCTTGCCTTGAAACAAGCAAATCTTGATACCATTTCCATCCAGATTTGTTCAAGTTCTCATGGATATATGAACTTGAATTCCCTACATTCTAGGATAGACATTGATCTAGCTAGTCCTATGCTTTGATCATCGTGCTGTCTTATTGAGTTGAACACTATGCTGCATTCGTTTTCCCACCTTTCAAGATCATTTCACTCTCTGAAAGTACATCCCTCTTATGTAAAAACATCTGCATGTTTTCCTTATAGCTACTTTCCTTTTTTTTTTTTGAAAGAGTGCAGGACAAAGAAGGGGGGAAAGTCTCAAGAGGTAAAGAGTAGAAAAGCTTGAGGGGAGAACAAGCAGACGGTATTTCTAATTTGCCTTGGTTTTAATTTTACATGTAGAGAAACCTTTGGAGGACATGGGTCCATCCTTACAGAAAAGAGACTATGGGTGCACTGGACCTTGGAGGTGCTTCCACTCAAATTTCGTTTATCTCTGAGGACCCTGAGGAGCACTTCAACAGCACCTTGCAAGTCAAGTTGTATGGTTACAACTACAATGTCTACACTCACAGCTACCAGTGCTATGGGAGAGATGAAGCTGAGAAAAGGCTTTTAGCATTGCTGCTCCAGGTCTGTTTTAAGACCCTTTGCTGTGTTGCTCTTGCAAATGTTCAGTAATTGTCCGAGCAGGTTCTTAGGTTGTGTTCTCTTCCCTTTGGTGGAGCCTGGAGACCCCAGTAAGAGCTCAGTTGTGCTTTGTCGTGGCCAAACACACTTAGGTTTCATACAAAGAACTTCATATTTGTTAAAAATTAATGAGAGTTCTGTGCCATTGGACAAAAAGGCCTTGTGAATGTTCTCCTGATCTTGCCAATGATTTCTGGAGAAAGGAGTTTCTATGAATTATACTGATCAGCAGTGCTGTGCTGACCAGTCATGTCAGTGAACAAAAATACATGCATCTGCAGCTTAAAAAGATTCCACTAGTTAGTGCCAAAATAGGTCTTTCTTGCTTTTGACTAGCATTTATTATCTAGGGTTTCTTGTTTGTTTTTGTTTGTTTCTTTTTCCCCCCAGAAATCAAACACCAGTGCCAATGTGGAAAATCCCTGTTACCCTCAAAATTACAATACAGCATTAACAATGAAGTACTTCCTTGGCAGCCTTTGTACACAGTCTCTGAGACCAGCAAATTACTACCCAAACCAGCTCGTGAATTTCCGTGGAACAGGAGACCCAGGTCTGTGCCAGGAGATGGTTTCTTTATTGTTTAACTTCACTGCTTGCAGAGACAGAGAGGACTGTCCATTTAATGGAGTACATCAGCCAAAAGCAAAAGGCAATTTTGTGGTAGGTTTGCAAACACAGTGTGGGTTTTTTTGAGCTCGCTTGCTTTTGATTTCTGTAGTTCTGGAAGTAACCTGTCACCTACTCCTTTTCTATAGGCTTTCTCTGGATTCTACTATACAATTAATGCTTTGAATTTATCTGGGCACTTTTCCCTAGATGACTTCAATTCAAGTATGTGGTTTTTCTGTTCACAGAGCTGGGCACAGGTAAGTGGGTCAGTTGGTTGGCTAGTTTTTGGTGTTGTTGGGGGTTTTCCTTTTCCATTTTAAACCTCTAAAAGAGGGATATAAAAAAAATATGCACTGGCTATATGTTCAGAACCCTCCAGAAGGTCTGTATCAACCCAGTATTTGTTTTTCCACTGTGCTTCAAACCATGTAGTATTTCTATTACGCTTAACACTTGGAATAGGTTTCTAACCATGCTGTCGAGATGATATGGAAATTTTAGAAACCATAACATCCTCAATCTTCGATGTGCAGTTTTATGTTTATTTTCATTGTTTACTACATAAGCTATGTCACTTTTAAAGTCTTTCTGAATCCCTGTATCTAGTTGTCTACACCTTTACTTGGTGTTTCTGAAAGATGTTACTAAATTCTAATTAGAATCCAAATATTCTCTAGTTACAAAACCCCAAAGCATTTGGGTTTTTTTCCATAATTAACATGTTTCTTTAAAAAAACACTTTTGCTTTTAGCTCCAGTTTATGCTGCCTAAATTTGAAGAAATATATGCTAGATCCTACTGTTTCTCAGCCAATTTCATTTATTACTTGCTTGTACATGGTTACAACTTCAATGCAGAAACTTGGCCACAGATACATTTTCAAAAGGAGGTGAGTAATAATCATTTTCTCTAACTGTCGTTTTAATCCAAAGAGGTTGAGGAGGAGACAGAAGATGCAGCAGCCTGCAAAAATAGAATGGTTGTAAACAGCCTTTGTGAATGACTGTCAAATGCTTGGCATAAAACAAAGCCACTTTTCAAACCTCAGCAGCAATATCAGCCTGGTTTCAGGGGTTGCAGCATTACTTGGAGATCAAACATTTGTGTTTTAAACATTTCCCCAGTATTTTGCTCTAGGCACTGATCTGCCTAAAACACCTCAGCAGTCAAGGTCAGTTTGAGCTAACCCTGCTGAGCTGGCCAGCAGAACTCTGCTTTTCTGTCTCCAGGCAGAGCCTTGGGGGAGCTGGCAAAGCCGTTTGTAGTCAGTGAGTGGTGATGAAGCAACTGGGACAGTTTTCATCCTCACCCTGCTCATCCATCTGTGCCATAATCTGGTTCTCTGGAATAAGAATGTATTTTGATGGGGTATTGCCTTTCAGCTGACAGAGAGAGAAGGCTTACAGTATCTGTGTAATAGATGCATTTCTTTTCCTCTCTGCTACTGCACAAAGCCTTACTCTCAAACCCTATCCCAGACTGTTTCTTAATGTCCATACAGTTTGGAAATGCTGCAGCACTTGCATGCAAAACCGACAAAAGAATAGGTTGTAGATCTTCATGGTGTATCCTTAAATCCCCTTAGATGCAGGGGATGCAGGCAAGCTGTGAATGAGAGATCAAAAGCAATGTTTTCTGAACACTCATATCTATTACTTGTGCACTAAGGAATCGAGTAGGATTTTCTTGCCTTATTTTGACCTCTGGTGGACAACCATTAGCAGCTCTGGAGGAGTGTCCAAATTTTATCTGTTCCACCAGGAGAACAGCAGAGAGTTTACTTTGAAATCTTAATCTGGACTTGGGCGGGGGGCGGGGGGGTGCTGGTGTGGTGTGGTGTGTGGATTTGTCTTGATATTTAAATATATGTTGTATTGTCCCCAGCAGATAGGAGCAGCCAGAAACCACAACATTTTTCTGTATTTAGCCAAGACTATAAAAATACTGAGCAAAATAAAACCCCAAAAGGCTTATTCAAAATTAATACCTTTGTTGCCTATATTTTACACTAGGGTAATCATGAAACTCCAAAAAGCAAAACTACATTCTCTTAATTAGATCTGCCCCTACTAAAATAGTAATATCTAATGATGGCTGATCAGCTAAGCTACCCCAGAGATAACAGCACAATCTCACTATGACTGGAGGGTGTTTTTTTTGTCTATGCTAGGAGTATATATTTCCTTTTAATTAGTGAACACAACCAATGAAAAGAACCTTGGCCTAATGCTAAGACCTGGGTGAGATCCAGAGCCAGATGATTTGCAAAAATTTAAATTTAAACCTCACGATGAGAGGAGGACAAAGGACGCTTTACCCTTTGATCCTGTGCTTATCAAGTGCCAGGATGATGAGTTAATGAAAAGGACAGTGGAAAACTGGTAAACTCTGTTGCTCAAACTAGAAGTGGGGAAAGACGGCAAAGCAGGAGGACCATGGAGCAAATACAAACATAACTCCCTTTGCTGTTGTTTCACCCATTTTGAAGTATTTTTTAATTTACATTTATTTTTTTAAATGGAAGAGCCTAGTTTTGGTTCATTTGCAGGCACAAAACCAAACAGGGAACAAAAGATTATAGAGTTCCTGCTTTGGGGACTTTACCCTGGCTTCCTCTTTGTCCACGCTGGTGAGACTCTTCGTGGGGTTTTTTTGTTTGCTTGAACTAAAATGACATCCTAGGATTTGGCTAAGGTGAGGGGCTAATTTTTGGAATTGGCACAGCAGCAATGGGGTTTTTTATTTGTTTATTTAAAACGTGTTTCTTGCACAGAAAATTGCATAACTGGCTATCTGCATATAGACCACACATCTTTGTACCCATCCAATACCTGTGTCTCACTTCTTTAGCCCAGTGACCAATTTTATTACCATCCTCTGGAACTACAGGAAAAGGGTACTTTTAAAAGGTTCCACATCCTCTTTGTATATTCCACTAAAGATTTCTCCTTGCTAATTTAAAGGACAGTTGCCATTAACAGCAGTTGAGCTTTTGGAGCCTCTGCTCTTTGACTGAAAATTCCATGGGAATAGGACTCTTCTGTCTTTATTTCAGGTTGGCAACAGCAGTATAGCGTGGTCACTCGGCTACATGTTAAGCCTCACGAACATGATTCCAGCAGAAGGCAAGCTGATCCAGTTGCCTCTGAAACCTTCTCTGTTTGCTGGGCTCCTCGTGTTCCTCACAGCTACGGCACTGTTGTGCCTCCTCTTCCTCGTTTACTTGTGTATTGTATCGCATAATCGGAAGAACGTCCCTCGCGTTGAACACGTATTTATTCCAGAATGAATGAGCTTCACTGAAGACAAAACAAAGATTTTACAGTGCTATTAAGCAGAACTTTATTTTGCAACCCCCTTTTTCAAAAATAAAGACAGGAAAAATTACTTCCGGACCAGAAGCATAAATAGAGAAGAGGCACAAAGGAATCTGTGATATGGTGAACTGGAGTGCTTTTGAAATATTTTGGCAATTGTTTCTGTAAACCTGATTTGTCCAGTGTGCAGCAGAGAAAACATGGGCAGATATGTCACTTTGCTTTATAAGGGATTACTTGCCTTTTCCTGCCAGGTATGTATTATTTATTTCTTCATTAACTCTGTGCTAACTGGTGAACTCAAGTGGTGATGGATTTGATCATAGTGGCAGTTGTTTAAGATAAAATTGAACAAGCCAGTAGCAACTGTGGGAGTTGGGAATTCAGTAGCTGTCCTTGTGTGCGGTGCTGACACAAAAAGCCCTAAAGTATCTAATTTCTGAAACTGGAACAAGCACTGGATAATGACAAGAACTGAAAGGAGGAGCTGTGATAGAATTGTTTTTATTGCTGTTCCAAATGGATCGATCTCCATCACATAAAGGTGTAAAAAACTGTCAACACCTCTCATGACTTTCAAGCCTGTCTTAAACAGAGCTCTATCTTTTGGTACTAGGGAGACCCCAAAATGCCTTTGCTGTGGTATATAAGATTTGCTTTGAAGGTGGAACAAAATGCTTTCACACTTTAGTAACTGAACCTAAACTTAAATATCTCGTAGTTACCTCCAGAAGACACTGGAAACTTCAGTGTCCTTTTCTCTCTAACTTTCACAGAAATGCTTTTTGTAGGTTCTCATACTGAAACCCTGACCTGTACACCCCACATGTTGTTGGTCTCAGACAGTGGCAGTCCGTACTGATTTGACATGTATGTATTATTTCAGCCGTCTGGATAGAGTCTCAGATTCCAAAGCATTAATGTGTTAAGCCCTTCTTCCAAGGCCAAGAGGAACAGGAGCCAGTCTCCAGGCCAGCAAAACACCTTTTCTGCGTGGGTTCAGGGATGTATTGCTGGAGCTGCAGTCACGGCTGTAGAGCCTTGGTCAGCCTTTCCACTGTCCTTCAGCAGCACTGGGATCCACCTGGCAGATGCTTCTGTCAGACTCTGGAGCTTTCCTAGAAGTGCTGCTGCCTTCATGCAGCAAACAGCTGGCTTCCCTGAAAGCCCAGGCATTCTTCACCAAACCTCACACTCCCTTGAATCATAGGACTATCTCAGCTTCATCTATGCCCAGTATTGATTAGGGGATAGATAGGAGAACAGCGGCCAGTATTTTTACCTATAAATGTTTTTAATTTCAGTCTTTTGTTTCTGTATCACCTTCTTACTTGTGTTTGGTTATGGGATTGGGGTTCTGTTTTCTTTTGTGTTTTTGTCATAGGCTGATAGATGATTTGAAGGGAGCTAAACATCTTTTTAGGTGGAAAAAAGAAAAAAGTGATTTTTCAGGCGGATCAATAGGGCTTTGTCCCTCCTCTCTTGATATACTGCTAAGTCTTGTCAGTCTTACTGCAGTAGCAATAAGGTATTATAAGATGATGAAGTGCTCTCTGGCATCAAAGTTTTATCTGATAAAATATAAAATTTACTTCAGAGTGCATGGACACTACAGAGGCTGGCGTGAGACAAAAGCTTTATCTTTTGTGTGATGGATCTGTAACTGCAGTTACAGGTGAAATAAACCTCAGACAGTTCGATGAGAGCATTGAAATGTTTTCTTTAGTTGCCAGATTTCTGTGGAAAATTGTATTCTGGAATATTTACTTGCCCTACAAAACCTTTGCTTTGTGATTGGCAGGGCCATTCAGACGTGGTTTTACACAAATGGAACAGACTTGGAAGTTAGTCTCTGTAGAGCTGGCAGCTAAAGAACACATAAACTTGTTCAGAAACCATTTGGACTTCTAGATGTACTTGGATAGGCCCAGTATCTGCTCAAAGAATCAAATTCCCTCTGTGAGTCACCTGTTTGGCTTTTTTAGTAGCTCCCTCTTGTCCTTACGTATATAGTCTTCCCCAGTGTCACCAGGAATCCCACCTGCTCCGTCTTACCTCTCCTGGCAGTTTCAGCTGGGAAAGCTGAAGGCGTTGAACTTCCAGCCAAGCAGCTTCAGTGACCACAGCTAACTGATCCGCCAAGTGTGAGCTGGAACCAGGTCAACAGGCCAGATCACTGTCCTGCTGCCCAGAACTGAAAAGATCTCTGGAAGAGACAGGGAAGTTAAAAGCACTTGGGAATGTGTAAAAACCAGAGGTTATTTATCATTTTATACTCTTCAGTGCCTGTTTATGACGATTAATAAAATTGTGAAAAGTTAAGCCAAGTGTACTTCTTATTTTTAGCACGTTTTTCCCCCACTGCCAATATTTTTCATGCTGGTAGACAAATTATTGTTAATAGAGGGGTAAGAAAGCTCTGAAATGGTGTTCTAGGGAGTGGAAACTTGCAAGCTGCAAAACTGATCCTGCAAGGTTCTGAAGTGGGCAGGACTCATTATCTCCTGAATGCCATGTTCTCAGCAAGAAAATCCTGGTGGTTAAAAGCAAGCCACTCTTTCCTTCTTCTTTTTCTTTTTTATATTATATATATGTGTGTGTGTGTGTATATATGCAGAAGAAACACACATAAACACAACTTCTGCTTTTAAACACATTTCACTCAGGGACACCAATGCTTTCTAGAGCTGGCGTAATGAGAAGCAGCAATTCCCACTTATCAAATGCAGTTAATTAAGATACAGAGGGGTTAGAAAAAGAATTGTTGGGCACAGGGACAGGATTATGTAACACGAAAAACCTCGTCTATGGGGTAGCAGCAAGAAATTAATTGATCCACCAGAAGCAGATGAGAAACGAAATGCATATGGATACTTCTGAAAAGTGACAAAACTTCTCGTACAGCAATTCTCAAGTCTGGCAGAAACAAGCACTAACCTCTAGTGCATGGCGTGATTCAGCATTGATAAGACCAGTTAAGAGGACAGAAAAGTAAACAACACTGAGTATGACAGTCAATCCTATCCCAATATGGGGAGCTTTCATTTCTAAATTCAGTTATTTCAGACCAGGAATTTAGGTAACCTCCATTCCTTCCTTTCCAGTAGTACTGGTGGGTAATGCGGCAACAGGTACCGAGCAATAAAACGAGAGCAGTCCTGCCCTTGTCTCACGAGCTCAGAGAGAATGTGCTCTGAGAATGTTTTATTGATACAGTGAAATCCAGAGTTAGTAGCTGTCTAAGTACAGCCCCTCTATTGTGACTGGTCAGTAATTTCCATTCAAGCTGTGTAACCCCAGCTGACTTCTTTAAATGCTTAGCACAGGGGTCTTCACCTGGGCAGGGTCTTTTTGACCTGTAGGTGTGATTTTTAGTATTATAATGGCCATAGGTCGGCTGTAGGGTACATGGACCTTGAGTATTTTGCCAGGTTAGAACTGTACACATAGACAAATATCAACATCTTGATTTTCTGCATCCTTAAACCTTGTTAGTTCCTGGATGTCCTTGGCTAGGGGATGCTGGCTGCTGCCTGTTCCACTGATAAGGTCTCCTTTCCTGCTGATTAGGCTTGAAAGTTGTGGTCGTTTCACCCCAGCCAGCAAGCAAGCCCCAGGCAGCTGCTTGCTCACTCCTCCACTCAGGGAGAGAATGNTCCTCCACCAGAAGGATCAGGGAGAGAATGGAGGGGTAAAAGCTGGAAAACTTATGGGTTGAGATAAAGACAGTGTAATAGGGAGAGTAAAAACCATACACACAAATAAAAACAAAGAATTAATTCACTGTTCCTCATGGGCAGGCAGCTGCGCAACCATCTCCAGGAGAGCAGGGCTCCATCATATGGAGTGGTGACTTGGGAAGACAAATGTCATCACTTCAAATGATGGGTTTTTTCCTCCCCTCCTTCCTCCTTCCCCCACTTTATATACTGCACATGATGTCATAAGGTCTGGAATATCCCTTTGGTCACCTGTCCCAGCTGTGTCTCCTCCCAGCCTCCCATGCACTCCCAACTTCTTTGCCAGCGTGGCATTAAGAAAAGCAGAGGCGGCCTTGGCTCTGCGCAAGCCCTGCTCAGCAATAACAAACACATCTCCATGTTATCAACCCTGTGTTCAGCACAAATCCAAAACACAGCCCCATTCCAGCCACTGTGAAGAAAGTTAACTCTACCAGCTGAAAGCAGCATGGAGTACATAACATCTTACATCAAAGAACATTCTGACTTAAGATAATCTCGCTGTATCCCACACTTGGCATTGCAGGGTGGGCTCACGGTGGGCGGTGGAGGACCCCAGAAAGGGACGGTTTAAATGTAGAGCCTGTGGAGGAGGGTGGAACCTACAGGTGGCTAGAGAAGAACTGATTCCTGTGGAAAAGACCTCCTGCCGCCACGGGGTCCGACGGAGGGGCGCAGGAACACACCACGGATGGGCAGGGAGCTGCCACTCACTCGGGAGCAGCGCGCCCGAACGCTACTGCTCATGCGCGGGGCGGAGGGGCGGCCACGGCGCGCGTCCCCGCGGCCGCCCCGCCCCGCGCACGNGCTGGCGGGGAGTTCGCGCACGCCTCACCGGCGCTGGGCGGGGGCCGAGGCCGAGGCCGGGCCCCGCGTGTTGTGCGGGCGCGGCGCGGTCGGGCAGGGCCGGGCGCGGAGCGCGGCGGGACCGTGGCCCCTTTGCTCAGGCGTAGGGGTTTCGTGCAGTTCGAAAGCTTTCCAGAAGCTGAAGGGAACTTAGAGGAAATATAGGGTAGGGCTATTTACAGGAGCATGTGGTGACAGGACGGGGGTAAATGGCTTCAAACCGAAAGAGAGTAGGTTTAGATTAGATAGTAGGAAAAATTCTTAACTGTAGGGGTGTTGAAGCACTGGAACAGGTTATCCAGAGAAGTTGTGGATGCCCCATCCCTAGAAGTGTTAAAGGCCTGGTTGGATGGAGCTCTGAGCAGCCTGGTGAAGTGGATGATGTCCCTGCCCACGGCAGGGTCTTTGGGATTAGGTGATCTTTGAGGTCTCTTTTCAGAGACCATTCTGTGATTTTTTCGGGAAGCTCTTCTGAAGGCTCTCAGAGCCTTGAATCTGAAAATGGCCTTGGGTGTGTTCTCGCCTAACTCTCTGTCCATTCCTACCTGCTCTCCCAGGTGTTCAAGCGCTTCGTGGAGATCGGCAGAGTTGCCTTCATCTCCTTCGGGCCACATGCTGGCAAATTGGTGGCCATCGTGGATGTTATTGACCAAAATAGGGTATGTTATGGGTGCTGCGCCTTTATTTTCTCCTTTCTGCCTTATAACGAAGCTTGTATGCTAAGGCTGTGTGTATTGATTTTAACAGAAAAGTTGTTTTCAAATAAATAAGCAACGGATTAAAAGATGGGTTTTAACAGCTGTTGTATTTGAAGCCTTTAGGAGCAAGCTTTTTTCTCACTGGCAAGTGACACATTCCCCTCTGCTGTGTTTCCTAGGTGTAGAAGTGGACAAGGGATGTCAGTTGGAGTCTAAAGCTTATGAATGGAATGGCATTAATGTATGTGTAAAGTGAATATTTGGGCTAGGGGATTCTTCCTGTGCACATCTTAGTTCTGTGTGCCTTTTTTTTTTTTTTTTTTTAANNTTTTTTTTTTTTTTTTAATTCAGTTTGGTTTTTTGTCAAAGGCAGGCCTTTAAAATTCTTTCTGTAAAGCTTGAGTTGTACAAGCAAGACTTAACAATCTCCAGTTTTGTTTCTATAATATGTATTTCAGTTTTGGATCAGTGTTGTCAAGGTCCTGTTCGTACTTTATTAGGAAGCAGCTGTCTAAATCAAATACAATGGGAAAACTGCTGCAAACCCCCTGCATTTGTTTCCCTTTTTCAGGCACTGGTGGATGGCCCCTGCAGTGGTGTCAGGAGGCAGGCCATGCCCTTCAAGTGCATGCAGCTGACCGACTTTGTCCTGAAGTTCCCACATAGGTGAGTAGTTGGCATCTTTCTTGACCTGTGTAAAAGAACCCCCACGCTGTCACTTGATGGCTGATGATTGTCAAGTCTAGGAAGCTCAAACAGTAGTGGATTAACAGTAAGAATTTGGCAGACTGTGATATCATATATGTAGGTTTTCATTGCCAGTATTGGCTGATAGCTGCTGTTGAGGAGCAAAGGAGGTCTCACAGCGGCCGAGGCAACTCGCAGGTGGTTCTGTGGTGGATGATGTGGGGGACAGCAATGTAACTGCTGCTGCAGCTTTGCTTTTGCCACTGCTTAAGTCACCTTCAGGCATTAAATAGGTTCTCTGCCTACTGAACTACACTGGCATTGTTGGAGGCTGAACTAATTCTGTTCCTTTTATCTCAGTTAATGTATGAGTTTTTGTAATTTAGAATCAAAAAAGGGCAGTGTTCCTTATCTTGAAGCAGTGCTAGCAATAGTTGGTCATCCAGACAGTGAGGGAGCAGATCCCAGAGGTCCATAATCAGTGGTACAAGGTCTCTCTGGAGGCCTGTCACCAGTGGTGTCCCCCAGGGTTCAATACTGAGCCCAGTATTGTGTAATTCATCCATCAGGGACTTGGATGAAGAGGCAGATGCTCCCTCAGCAAGTTCAATGATGACACAAAGCTGGGAGGAGTGGCTGATACCAAAGAGTGCTGTGCTGCCATTCAGAGGGGCCCTTGGCAGGTTGGAGAGATGGGCAGAGAGGAAACTTTGGAAGTTCAACAAGGGCAAATGCAAGGTCCTGCTCCTGAGGAGCAGTAATCCCGAGCACCTGTACAGGGTCACAGCCAGCTTGCTGGAAAGCAGCTCTGCAGAGAAGGACCTGGGGATCCTGGTGGACAACAAGCTGTCCATGAGCCAGCAGTGTGTCCCTGTGGCCAAGAAGGCCAATGGTATCCTGGGGGCATTAGGAAAAGCTTCCAGCAGGTCAAGGGAGGTGGTCCTGCCCCTCTACTCAGTCCTGGTGAGGCCACACTTGGAGTGCTGTGTCCAGTTCTGGGCTCCTCAGGACAAGGGAGACGTGGATCTCCTGGAGCTCAGGCTGTGGAGTGTCCCTCACTGGAGGTATTCAAGAACCCGCTGGACACAATCCTGTGCCATGTGCTCTGGGATGGTCCTGCTTGAGCAGGGAGGTTGGACCAGGTGACCCCACTGTGGGGTGAAGCATTTACTCAATAGAGCGTTAATTAGGCCACAGAGATGTGTGTGATGTTGACTTGAAGAAAGGTGTCTGAAGTAATTTGGTGGAGTGATCTTCTCTTGAATGAAATTTGGTAGGCCAGCATCAGGGAGAACCTTTTTTTAATAAAGAATGTGAATATGATTTTGTGACTGTTCCAATGCAGTGCTCGTCAGAAGTGTGTGCGACTTGCCTGGGAGAAGGAAAATATAAATGAAAAATGGTCAGCGACAAGATGGGCAAAGAAGATTGAAGCCCGAGAAAAGGTAACAGTGTTTCACTGGATGAGGAGTACCTGGTTGTGCTTCTCCTGCTTTGTAAAATTAGGTACAGTCTAAAGGCTGCACGTTTTCTACAGCAAGCTAGGATTAAAGACAGATAAGGCATAGCTTTTTAATAGTTGCTACGCATCAGCTTCAACTTTTGTATTTTAACAGTAAATGTGGTTTTGTTCAGTCATTTCTGTAACAGCCTCTTTTCCTGTGTACTGGGGTGGTGCAAAGGCTTTAAATAGTGAGCTAGTTCCAGAAGTGCAGCTAACCCTCCTTTGGAGATGATCAGTTACTTGTGGAATGCTTTGGAATGCTGAGTTTTACTGCTTGCATATATCAGTTTCGTGACTGATTCTTTTCACACAGAAAGCCAAAATGACTGACTTCGATCGCTACAAGGTGATGAAGGCAAAGAAAATGGTAAGTGTTTGAGTGCTGCTTCTTTATGGGTTCATGCTCCTAGCTTTCACTTCGGAGTCACATCCAGTGTTAGTAGCCTTACTTTCACAGCTGGCTTGGGTTATGGGGTGACACTGTGGGTGTGAATGCCTTGAATTTTCGATGTTTCTTTGTATGCCACCACTTTCTCTTCAGTGGCTGATCAAACTTGGACTTGTATAATCCATGTGTCAGTCCTCTCAAGTTACAGCTGAGGAAGGAATTGCCTGCTGGTAAAATTAAATATTCTTGATGGGTTGCTGTTAGTATTTCACCCTATTAGGAAATATTGAAATGCCTGAAATATTGAGCTGCCTGAGTTACCATCCAGAATGATGATGTCTCCTTGGCAGACTGGAACAGTTTTAGGTGGAATTTGACATTTCAAATGTAATGCATGATAAAGGGTGATAATGAAGATGCAGAATCTGAAAGCTTAGAACTTGAATTAAGGCACAATATTTGAACTCTTGCTCTTTTCCTTCTGATGAACTGTAAACATTTTCGGTTTTTTTTTTACAGAGAAACAGAATCATTAAGCATGAAATGAAGAAGCTCCAGAGGATCGCTTCTAAAAAAGGCAAGAAGCCAGGGAAGCCAGAGAAGGCAGCGAAGGGCAAAAAGCCAGAGAAGGCACCAAAGGCTAAGAAGCCAGAGAAGGCACCAGCACCCAAGGCACAGAAGGCACAGAAATAAAATGAACTTCTCATTATGTATAACTCTGTGTCCTTGTTCTGATTTTAAAATTACAAACATCTGATTTAAATTGCAGTCGTAAGTTTGCTTTTATTTCTGACTGAGAGTTGTTGTCTGTCTCATTTTTTAATGTCCGTGTGTTGGGTTCTAGTGTTCCCCAGGAACATGCAGAAATGCTTTTGTCACGCACTAGGCCTAGTACTCTACCTTATACCCTATGCCAGTTGAAATAATTGCATTCCCAGTTATTTGAAGTAGGTCAGATCCTGACATTTAAAAGCAGTCTGCTATTGGAATTGGTTAGGAATGTACAAAACTACTTGCACAGTCGTGAGTGTGAAATACATGAAAATAATTACACTAATAGTTCTGTATAAATTGAGGCATATGCTGAAAGTATGTGTTCTGGTTAGAATACAAGAATGTTAGTGTTTGAAAGACTTGACCAATTGCAGTTCAAACACTAAATTATTTTCTAAGAAACTTCCACCATTTTTTAAGTAGTGACCTGGAATACTTGGATGCTTCAGATGCCTAGCACCATAGTTGCCTTTCAAGCATAGTTACAGTAATTGGTGATGTATTAAGAAGATGGAAATTGTTGGCTTGTATTTCAGTATGCTTGCTTTTCAGAGTATTTAAGATTTTGTGTCAAGACCTGAGAAAAACTCCAGTTCCTTGAACTACGCAGCATATAATTTGCACCATTTAATCAAAATCATCAAGTAAAAGAGAGCATGACCTAAAAATCAGTTCATCTGAAACACTGAACTGCTCAATTTAGTCTGCTTTATAAAATAATGTTTACAAATCTCTGTGTCAGCATCCATGTAATTTCCTGTGTTTTCTCCTGTAGTTTCTTGGCAGGAGATACGTTTTCTTCATATTGAATGGAGAAATCTTGTAAGTCTGAGGTATCTGGTAATTTAAAAGCAAATTTTTTTTTTCAGTCAAATATAAACTGGAGGAGGAAGTATATATTTTAAGGAATGAAGGTTGTGAGACTTTTATATTGTCAAATGCATACTCAAATATATGTTGTCAAATATGCTGATAAGCACATGCTGTTAAAAACGTGTGCTTTAACTATTTACATGGTTAGTGCTGCTGCTTTCAGCCAGCATTAGGTATGTGCATACCCAAACACTTTTAAGTATACAGTGTTGTCTTGGGCTCTTTGTATACCCTTGGAAGTAGAGTTCAAGCACATGGTTGATATGAAGGGATATAACTGCTAAGGGAAAAAAAAATCAGAAATTATGCAAATTGGGACTAAAAGCTGTGTTCAAGTGTCTGGAGACCTTAGTTTTAAATTGGATTTTTAAGTGATTAAATCCACCTACGCTGAAACTCTTAACTTGAAAGTAACTTCAAAGTTCTATCAACCTGGAGGTCCTTTAAGGTGAAAGATTTGTCCCTCAGGGTTCTTGATTTTTTTTTTTAATGTACTACTGTCAAGCTTGGTTATATAAGACCGAGGGAAAAAATGGTAAAAGTGCCTGTACAGAAAATGATGTGCCTTCAATCATAAGGAGCTCAGAAACACATTTCTACAGCATGTACTCGTTTTTAAAGGTATTGTCTTCCCTAGAACATCTTTGCCTATGGCTGCAGCAATTTATCCAGTGTTTTCATTCCTACCACTCGGCAGCTGCTGAGGCAGCTGAAACTTTTCCAGGATATAAGGTGTACAGTAATCCTTGGGAGCTGGGATTGTCCTGAAGAGTGACCTTGTAGTGGTACAAAACACATGTAGAGGGTTGTGTCTGCCCTAGCACTGCACCATGAGAGGGAGGCATTAAAGATTTAGGCGCTGCTGGGGAGAGAGAGCGTTCTGTGCCTTAAAAGAAGGCTGGGCTCTGTAACACCGCAGCTGACAAGCAGTACTTAAAATTTGGCCGAAAGGGGAAAAGAGCAGTAACAGAATATATCAGGTTTTGGTACCTGCACTGTGTGTTTCTGGCTGGGTGTTCCATGTCAGCAGCATCTGGTGCACCTTTAGGCAACTCGTGAAACCTCTCGGCAACCTGCAGGTCTGTATTGTGGGCAGTCCAGCTTCCTTTCAGTCCACGAGCATTGTACAGCCCTCTGGGCTGGTTCTTCCTTTTTGTAAAAGCTACGGGGAATATGAAAAACTACAGGAGTGCAGTTTATTTCTGGAGGTTGCCACACGATGGCAACGTTAGCTCTTCATAAGGTTGTTCCTAAGGCCAGGCGACTGTGCTGCTTTACCGTGCAAGAAATGGTGCCAAACAAAAGGGATGGAACAAACACTTGAGAGCAGTGGACGTGCTTAGCCAGTTCTTCATTTTGCCTTTATAGTTGACTAAGATGTACTTTGCTGGACTATGGATAGGCTTCTTAATTTACTTTGTGGAGGTGAGCGTAAAGAAATGGGATGTGCTGTTTAGAAAGAGCTTTAAGTGAAGTCCCTGTGGTTTTTTTCTCATATCGCTTCATGCAGAACATGTAGTGGGCTTGCTGGGGGCAGAGGAGGGTGTCTACCCCATCCCAGTTTACTCCTGGGATCAGCAGGTAATTGCTGTACTTCCTAAACCAATACCAGTACCTGGCAAACCCAGTCCTAATCTCTGTGCTGCAAAATCTGGGAGATATGAGCAATTCTAGCAGTAGGATTGGACCCCTTGGCACGATCTGTAGTTAAAAGGTGTAAAATCTGCTGTTACCATGAACCAGCCACAGTTCTGGGCCAATTGATTTGCTGGTGATGCATATTTCTTCTTGGAAAATGCTGTATTTGCATGCTTTTGGTTCTCGACTAGCATGTCTGTTACTGTGTTTGGCGTCTGGATGTGTTTCAGTTTTTTCATTGAGATGTAACAGACCTGAAAGAGAAACCTCTACATTTACTGATGGACTTGTGACAAATCTGGTCTAATTTATAGCTCTATTTATTTTGTCTTGCTTCAATTATAGTGCCCCTTAAATGTTTCCAGCCCTGTAAGGTTTCTCTGTTTTTCTCCTGTGCACATTGAAAAAGTGTCTCTGAAAGCTCCACATNGGGGGGCAGGAATGGAGGGGGCCTGGATTTGTTTGTTTTAGGGGTTCCATTTGGAATTTTTTAATGTTGTTCTGAATTTGAAGTTGTGTATACTATTGTAACACTCAGGTACTTCTGAGTTTATACTGAGATTTCCTTCACTGAAGCAGAAAGATCAGCTTTTACCTGCTTAAACACAACACCCCTGGCTGTGCTGCAGTCCTTGTCCCTGCCTTGACACAGGCCCCGTGGGTACCGGTGATGTACCCACACCCTTTTCCCTGTACAAGCTTCATTCCTAGGAGCTGTGCAACTTTCAGTTCATGGTGTCCTTAAATGGGAATGTGGCTCAACCTTCACCTTGTGCAGCTGTCCCTCCGTTATATTCTTGTTTTAGATAAACAAAGAGTTGGTCATCTTCTCTTCACCTCCCCTTCAGTGATGATAAAACTGAGTGGGCTCCAGGTAAGTCTTTGTAGCAAACTCTCCATCCTCCCCCATAAGCTTTCAGACCACTGGGTGCATCCAAATTAGAGAAGTCTTCCACCTGCAGACAGCTATTTGTGCTGGTCACCAACACAAAAATTACTCCATTGCCACCAACACGGAGCCACTTCCTCCTTCCTAAAGTGCATTGGCTCAGTTCTTGTTACAGAGGAAGTACTTTGTAACATGTCCCCAGTGATCCCTGGTTGGAGGGTATTTTTCAAGATATTTTGTTCTGTAACTGTTCCTTACACATAGTGAGGAGAGGCCCTGACCTGCTCATCATGGCCCTCAGCAGAGCCAAGCTCTTTCCTTGCATCTGCTTTGGGCTGCTGGTGGAGCATGGGTGGTGTTTTGGGGCACTGTGCCCAGATAAAGGTTTATGTGTCAGGATCTTATCAGGAAGCTCTGCTCTGATGAAAATGATAGATGCTGCAAAAAAGTAATGGTGTGCATATTTAAATAGCATGAAAGAATATTATCTTCGAGATCTGCTGGAGCTTTACCCAAGGACACACAGTGGGAACGCACAACATCTGAATATTTTTCACAATAACTCACCAGTCAAGACCTTTTAGAGCCACTGTTTGAACCTCCTATTTACAAAAGAAGGAGCCATTGCTAGCTGTGGCTTATTGCCACAGTCAGATGCTATGTTCTAAAGAAGAGATGGAAAATAGGATTGAGGGCTTTTTCCTTCTTCCTTCTCTTCCTCCCTGGAATCCCTGAATAACTTTACAGGGAGGGGTCTTTTCTTTGTTTATCTTTTATTTCTACTGCTTGTCTCATTCACATTGCACATGAGTCTTAGCTCATCCTGAAAGTCTCTGTGGATAATGGAAAAAAAAAAATCAGAGTTCACGGCATAATGAAATAAATTAAGTCTGACTAGCTGAAAGTGGCATCATTTTTGCTCCGGTTGCTTGAAGCATTTTTCAAGGTCCAGGGAGAGGCTGACAAGCTGCTGCTGTTGGTGATGCATGCAGATCCTCACCCCAGATGTGAGCAGGCTTCCTCAGCTCCTAGACACCTGAACGTGACCTTGGAAGGAAGGATGTTCACACAGTGGATATGCCTGATCTCTGCTGGCAGGTCTAGAGTGGGAGGCAGAGTTGCATTTAAATGTCAACGCAGGCAGTTGTGTCACAGCACAGTGATTCCAACAGGAGACTTAAAAGCACACACTCCATGGTGCAAAATAATTCCTAGCATCCTATAGAAAATGTGAGATTGTGGGCAGAAGAAAGTTCTAGCGCCATGCCACAGGATGAGAGTGCTCAGGGTCACAGGCACTGCCAACAGCCCTGGGTAGTCACTGCTCAGACAGGGAATTTGGTGTCTTCATGGTCCTTGGAAGGAGAACATAGCTGACAAACTAGCCCCTGACAATCTGACCTTTCTGCCTGGCCACTCTACTCAAAACTTTGAAGAACACGGCTCCAGGGCTACTGCTTTGTGCCATTAGCAGATGATACAAAGCCATCGCCTGGGGGCATGGACAGGATGAATACTCCAAGCCATTCAGTTCCCTATGCTCTTCTCCTATGCTGCTCCACTGGGAGTGACAAAGGTTCACAGCCCACTCCCTCTCCTGTCTGAAAGCTCCCAGAACCTAATCCTCTGATTATTAGAAAGCTTCTAATTGTCAACCTAAATTTATTCATGACGAATTTATAACCAGGAGGCTCCACTTCTTGCTTCTGTAACTGCAGGGCTATCAGGAAAGATTCATGAGCCCATATGTTGGTCAGGCCCTATTTTCAGCAGCCACAATTCAAAGCTCTCAGATTAAAAACTGCCTGATTGCTCCATGTGTTAGTGCATACGCTTTCCCCCACTCTGGCATCACAGTGGCAGAGGACTTTCCCTAGTGCAAAGGTATGTACACAGCCAAAAGAGTGTCTTTGTGGTCCCAACTCAAGCATATGCCAGTATCTCCTTCCAGACAGATTGCTTCTGTCCTGTTTTCTCTCTCTCTTTTTTTGGGGGGGTGGAAATGTTTCATGCATCAGTCTGTGTTCATTTTTCCCTTGTTTCTGTGTGGTGCTGCAGGTTAGAGATGGAGGTTTGCTGACATGCTCTGAGGAAAATGGAGTCATATGCTAGCTCGATGTGCTCCGGGCTTGGGACACTGGCACACAGCAAATCCAGGAGGGCAGGCTCCCAGGATCTGGCCTGTTCACATGCAGAGGTAGGAATTGACCTCTGGCAAGGTCTTGGAGAGCCACAGCCACACTCTGTGGGGAGGCAGGGCATGCAGCACCAGTAACAGCTAACGTGAATCTCAGTCAGTGATGCTCTGTGCTCCTGCCTGGCACTGTGCTCCCATTCAGGCTTCCTGAAAGCTGTCTGCAGTTTTCAGCCATGCAGGGAGCTCTGGATGGTGCAGGAGAACCTGTGTTCATCCTGGCCCTGCCTGTGAGGTGCAAGAGCAGGCAAGGAGGAGCTGAGCTGTTCCCTGCAGAGCCCTACCACAGCTTCTTTTCTCTCCCCAGGCACCTCCAGAGTGGAGCTTGGACAACTCCTGCTCAGGAGGCCAAGGGAATCAGCCCAGCAGCTCTTTGAGTTCCCAGCACTAATTCTTAACCCTGCTAATCTCAAATAACTTGTGCATTAATTTTGCAACTCTTCATGAAATTTTTCTGTGATGCTACAGAGTTTCCAGTAACTTTTCCTGGCCACCTTGGTAGGACAAGTGGATGGCTAGGCACGCCTTTGTTAAGAAGAAGTGAGGAGCTATGAGTGTAACAATTGCCAGCTAAGTGGTTTCATGGTCACTGTCCCGAGGAGAGCACGGCATCGGTGCTGCCAGGGCACAGCTGGGTGTCTCCAAAGCAACGACACAGCACCATGTGCCATTTTTGTTTTGCAAATGGTATAATTTACAGGGACTGCTTTGCATATTAGATGAGAAACTCTCTCAACAATAGATCTCAAAATGAGACGTCCCTGCTAAAGCTTTTATATGCTTTGGGGTGGAATTGTTCTTCATCCAACATCCCGTATTTTCAAACAGTGATCGAGTTAAGGATACACAGACACACACGCATTTATTTGCTAGTGAAGATTGCAGATGGTGCAGGATTAGTGGGATACTAAATAACAGAGATCTGAATCCCTTGATTTACATGGTGACAGTCAAAAAAAAAAGGTGTTTCTAATTCATTGAAATGCTGGGGTTTGTATCTATAAAGGAGAAAGAGAGAGGAAGATAAGGCTTTAAAAAAGGGGATCCCTGCCTTGGGAAGGACTGTCTGAAGAGGACAGAGGTGTCTGGGGTGAAAGGTAGAAAGTCAGTGTTGAAGCTCAAGTAGTTATACCAGCTGCTGGGAGCAAGGGACCCCAGTGGGATAGAATCCTGTTGGGGTACCCATTTTGTGCCACCAGGAAGGTTCACCCTCTCCCGTGGACTTGGGGTGCCACAACATGTCTGGACTGTCAGTGACTGTTTTCACATGGCAATCAAGTTCAGTTGTTTCCAAAAGCTGGTGGAGGACGGAGGCTGAGACCCTTGGTGGTGCGAAGTGGTCGGCTTTTCTTGGAGGAGCAGGCCAGGAAACAGTTCTTTCTCTAACAAGTAAATGTCTTGGACATGGAACATGGGTGGTAAGATTTTTTTTCTGGCTGAACATGAGAGAGCTTTAAAAATAGCCCTCAAAAATTAAAAAATGAAAAGAAAACCCTAACTCATTTGACTCAGCTCATGTTCTGTAAAAACAATACTGTGTTCTGACAGGCGATTCAGAGTTTGTAGCGTTTATCTAAAATGTTAAGTTGGAGGAATGAGTAATCACCTCTGAAGGACTTAATAACTCTTTGTCCCTTCCTCCATATGCTTGTGTTTGAGTCATGACAACAAGGAGGATACAATAGGTATTTGTGGGAAGTATAAAGCCTGTGCACTCAGGGAACGTGTGGTTCCTCTGCAGATGTTACTGTTTTCTCTGGCATCTTAAACACTGCTTATAAAGGATTGCTCTCCCTTCAGGATGTGACCTCTCTGCCTTTTGTCTTGAGTCAGACAAACGGTGACAAAGGCATGCCAGCAGCATTAATTTACTCTAATTACTGGATTGGGGGTGTGCAGCTTCTTCAGCATATTTATGAGAATTCAGTGGATTCCATAAGTGACTTGAGTGGGCTTATTTCCATGTGAACAATGAGGAAAACCGGAGGTGCAATAGTCGCTCCCACACACAGTGAACTGAAAGAAATCACCCACATCCAGATTTTTCCCTGAGTTAGGGACTCTTGCTTGTCCCCTGTAGGGATACTGACTGGGGAAGTGGGGCATGGGTTCATGTCACGCTTTGAAACCAGATTCAAAACTCAGTTTTGCAGCTTACCTTCTTCTCAGCATCTTCTGTGTCCCAGTGCCAGATCCAGTCTGAGGCCAAATCTTTCCTCATTCTGCTTGATCCCTATAGCCTTAATTTCCCATCTCTTTCACACCTCCTGCAAAGAAAGGGTGAAGTATCAGAGTTTCCTCTACAGACTGTTCCTTAGTAAAGCATTGAGACACATTACTAACAGATACAGGAGATAGTGGGGTGGGAAGGGAACAGAAATTTGAAGGCTTTCTGAGCAGCTCGTTTTTAATCAGTACTTGATAGGTATGATTTATCTGGGCAGGGTTTGGGTCTCAGAAATTCATTCAAGCTTATAATTATCTTGGCAGATGTGAAAAGTCATATTCATAGCCCCTCAAACCCATTAGAGCCTCACACTTTTCTAAAAGGAAGAAAAAACCCTTCAGCTTTACTTTCTCAGAGGCAGAATAGCTTTCGGTTCCTTGACAGCTCTTGAAATCTGTCCCCTTTCCACTGCCTGTCTTTAGTTCCCAAGGGATAAATGAATGCAGGTCCACTGGGACAGAAAGGGAAAGAGAAAAGTACTTCTGGGAAAGAAGAAAAAAAGTCAGCCTATTTCCATCCTTCTGCAGCAGGCATTTCTTTATGAGGACAAGCAAGTGGAAAGGCAAGTCAGTCTATGAAATGGAGTCAGGATTACACCAGGAGTCATCTGGGGGAGCGCAGAGGTGCTGCTGTGGGTACAACAGCACCCATGGCCTTCTTTGCTCTCCATTGGTTTCCTTGAATTTTGGCCTGCTTAGAGAACCCTGGGGAAAGGTCTCAGCTCTCCTGTTTCAAAGTACTTGCTCTTGGCTACTGGATCTGCCAGGAGATACCAGCAAACTGAGCCCCCCACACTGCTGTCCTATGCCTTGCAACAGGGACAGAACAGCTTTTCCTCCTGCCTAAGAAAAAGGTGAGAGGGATCAGGCTTGGGAGATCTTTGGTATTGGTAAATCACAGGTCAGGTGGCCTGAGCACCTGGTGTGAGACACGGTTGTTCTGGAGACTCATATTTTGCCTGCAAGCTGGGTGCAGTCTCACCTCCCTGCTCTCCATCTCCCTTTGCTGCCTACACCTCTTGGGAGTTTCTTAGAGTGGGGACTGTCCCTCATCCTGCAGAGGTGGTGTCTGTCTGATTGAAGGATTGGCCTCAGCTACAGTCAGGGAAATGTCAGGGAAATCCACGTGTGGGTGAGTTGGAATGTCTGCGAGAATGTGAGCAGAGGTTGTCAGGGGATAGAAAAGGAAAAGGAGAGAAGAAAAGCAGTTTCCACTATTCAGGTATTCAGAATAATTTTCCAAAACGCAGTAGCAGTTAGAGATACTGCGTAGTAGAGATACTGCTTATGGGATCTGGGGCTGCACTAGTAGTCTTAGGATTACCCAGCTTAGGTAGAAGCTAGGCACAACTGTATGGATTTGAGGAGTCCTCCTCAGGAAACTGGTTTACAGTGCACTTGGTTCTTAGGTCTGCTTTTCAAATCTGATTTTTGCATGGTGAATGTCATTAAAAAGCAGGGGAAGGAGGGGGAAAATAGATTTTTGGGAATTTCAAAATTCCAGGATTGGAGTGTTTGTTTCAGGGCTCACTAGATTTATCTTACTGGTTTGGCCACCGATCACTTAAGTCTGTCTGCTACAGCAGCCATCCAAGCCTGTTTCTGATGTCAAATTCCTCAAATGTCAGGCGTGCATTTTAAATGGTTATTTGTAGGGAGAGGCAATCCAGAGGGACCAGCCGGAGCGCTCGGCCTGTCAGTCAAGGTTCGCAGTGCCGCCGCACTGACAGGAATCATTTTGACAGAAAATTGCATATAAATTGAATCATTTCAAAATTAAGAAAGGGAGATGAAAGCAAACGCTTCTGAAATGAGGTGCCACCGATGAGTCGTGATGCGCAAGGCTCAGGTCCCTTCCCTGGCACTCGCTCTGTCTTTGGACAGGCCATCTTCATGCCAAGGCCAATACTAGGTTATTGCTAATTACTTCAGATTGCTAATTGTATTAGAAGTATTAGGTTATTATCTGCCCCAGGGAACTGGCCTCTAGGGAAGTGTTCTAGGATGTTCAACACTGCAGTGTCCAGGGGGTCAATGACGAGGGTCATTGAGGTTGGTGGTGGCAGCAAGGAGGGGATGCAGGGCTTGGTTTCTGCACCCCTTCCTCACACCCAAGGATGGCATGGAGTGGGGTGTGCTGAAGCCAAAAGTAGACACACTGCTTTTGTGTGTAATCTTCAAACCACTTCTTTTCTTAGCTATAGTTCTGAGTAGCAGTGGAAGGGGTAGAGAGATGGACCATATTGAAATGAGTCAGCCAGGAGGGTGTGAAGGCCCCGGGGCATTGGGACTGTCACAAGAGCCACTGAGCAAGAGCACTGAGTTGCCGTCATTGTTTACACCGTGTTGCATCACCTTGTGAAATGTCACTGTGGACTGTGCATGGCCAGTGAGCTAGAATGGGACTTGAGGACACAGGAGCCTCCTCCTGGGTCTGCCACTGCCCTCCTGTGCTGCCTTGGTCAAGTGACTTGGCCCAGTTTCCCTCAGCCTCATTCTCTTCTCTTTTTAGACCATCATATCTTCATTATACCTCACAAAAGCCTGTACTGTGCCTTTATCAGATTTTTTAAAAACACAAATATCAGTAAAGAACAATGCTGATCAACCTGGTTTGTTTCATGGTTTCCTAGAGGAGGTAGTTGCACATATCAGGGAGCTGGGAAGCCCCCACACCTGAGACAGAGGGTTTCCTCCTGTCCTCAGGCTGGGCTGGGTGGGGCTGAAGCCAGTGCAGGGCTGGAGCAGTTGGTGGTGTAATATATGTTGTAAAATAATTTGTGCTAAAAATTAAGACTGCAGCATTTTTTCTGAAGCTGATACAAATACCAGAGACATGTAGCCGCCAAAAATATGCATTTCAAACGGACTCTGATGCAGTAAATTCCAAGGATGAGTATCCCGGAAAATTCTTTCGTCTGGCAAGGCTCCAGCGATATGCATTCAATATGTATATATGATAAGATAATACGCGTCGCCAGAGATGATCCCCGCAAACAGAAGATAAACATCTACTGGTCCCAAGAACCTTTCAGCAGCAAGACAAGAAAAACTAAAAGATAAGATTAACAAAGCAAAAAATGTATAAAAAGGTACCCCATAGAAACAGCAGCGGTGAACTGGAGGGATTCGGAGCAGCTAGAGTCCGAATTCAGTTCACCCAGTGCCGATCGCCTGGCTCGGCGCTACTTTGCTTGTGGCTCTTTTTCAAATTTTATACTTTGATTATTTAATAAATTCGCTTTAATTATCAAATTGGCTGATTCATTTATAACAGTGGTGTCACCTGCCACGGTGAGGGACTGATGGATTTTGCTTGGCCACAGCCCAAGGCTGGAAGGGGAAGGTTATATGAAACACAAAAACGCTCCGCAGCCTGGCAGCTGCCTGTGTACCCTGTTTGGCCATGGAGGGCTCTTGAAACACACTGCTTTCCAAAGCAATGCCTCCAGACCCTCTTCTCCCAGAGGCCTGAGGAAATGGCACCTAGGTTGCACCCTACACCAGGTGCTGGGTGGGGGAACTGCACTGGGCACTGCAGGGCCCAGCACGCTGCAGTCTGCACTGGTGGGTGTGGTGAGGGTCCTCTTCCCCTGTGCCCGTCTCCTGGCTGCCTGCAGGCACTGTGTGCCCCAGAAAAACAGGTGCCTGAGCACCCTAAAAATGGTTTTAATGCATCAATACCTTTTAAGCAGATAAGAAATCTTCTCCTAGGTCTGCATCCGCTCCAGGCATAGCTTTTTGCTGGCTCATTACAGAAAGGCAAAGAAATGCTAAAAAAGACCTGCAAAGAGCATTTTCTTGGGCACTCATGAGCAGACCTCTGGTTTGCTTTCCTGGCTCTGGGGTCACTGTGGTCCCTGGGGCTCTGGTGGTCCCTCTACTTGGCTGGCACCGGGGTCGCTGGGAACAAATGGGCTTGGGAGGAGCATGTGTATCTTCATCTCCTTCCGGCTCAAACTGGCCGTTGGTATTGAAAAAAAACCAGAAAAAAGCAGCAAGAAGGGCTTTTATTGTGAAAAAGAGACTTTTCAAATGCCTGTTCCCCCCTTCCCAGCCTCTCCACTCCCCTCCCCACAGGGAGGTGGGTCTGGGACGAGGCAGAGTTTGAAAACTCACAGCTGAAGTTTGAAGGGTGTCCTCCCGCCCAGGGGGAGCGGAGGCACCCGCTGGCGTGTGGTGCCAGGAACCCAGGAGCCCCTGCAGTGCGGAGCTGGGCAGCGGGGATTGCCGACAGCCCGAGGGGCACCCCTGGGCGACAGCCCCCGGCCGTGATTAATGGCTCGGGGAGAGGAAGCGGGCTGAGGAGTTGCTGAATTTTTTTTTTTTTTAACTGCTATTTTAAAATTTTTTGTATTCTGTGTGGATTCCTGGTGTCGTATGGAGGTGCCACAGGCGGCCGGCACCCGGCTCAGGAGGTGACCGTGTGCTGTGTCGCCCGCAGACGGTGAAGCTCATGAGGAGAAGTGCGCCGGCTGCTGCTGCGAAACATGGTAGGATTTAGGGGTTTCCTTGCTGAGCTGGTAGTGGGAAACAACGCTGGGTTTGCCCAGGGGCGCCAGCCCCATGGGATGAGGTACAACGGGGTATCCTGGATGTCTCCATCCTGGGGGCAGCTTGAGCGGGACCACCCAGAGGGCCCGAGCATGGTGAGGCAAGCAAAGCAGGGAACCGCTACAGCACGTGTCTGTCCTTAAAAGCGTCAGGGATGGACCGAGCAGGTTGTAAGAATGCACTAGGGATGGACAAAGCAGATTGTCGGGATGCCCGTAAAGGCGGTGCCTGGGGCTGCTGTAGCTGAAGCACTGCTGTCAGCCAGGGAGGTGATTACACTCCCTCAGCCAAAACCCACCTCTTCTAAGTGGCCGGGTGGCACTGCTTCAGGCAGGCAAAGAGCGTAGAGTGAAGGCAGCGAAGTGCAGATGGAGATCACGAAGAGCCGCTCTGTGCTTTCTGTTTGGTCCTGACAAAGCACAGCATTTTCATCAAAAAGCCACAAAATCGGCCAGTTTGGCAAGGGAAAACTTCATGTCCCTCCCAAGAAGTGTTGTGCTTCCTCAGCATTAGAAGGCTTATCCACATCTGAAGCATGTTCCAAACCTTAGGGTGGTGTTTAATGTTACCTAGTTTTAGTGCTCCTGTTTGGAACATCCCTTGGCAGACCCATCTGAGCAAGCATGCATCAGCTGAGCTGGGATGGTGCCCCCACGCCCTGTTACCACTGCCCCACCGGGGCACAGGGGGCTGTCATGCCACGGAGTTTGCACTGGGGTGGGGGGCTCTGTCCCTGCTTCGCCACCTCAGCCCTTGCACTGCTTGTGTTGGGCAAGGTTTGCAAACCTGTGATGGATGAGCTGAGGAGGTGCCTGGTGCTGCAACTGGTCATTTGTGTCACTGAAGCATTTTTATGTCCTCAAGAGTGTGCTGATGACTCAGAGCATCGCTGGGGACAATGCTGCTGTGCCAGCCTTCGCTGGAGTGTGTGAGTGTATGTGTATGGGGGACGCTGGTGTCGTGCTTTACACTTTCCATCCTACAGTTTGCATAGGCTGCTTTGGGTTTCTTAATTAATGAACTTCAGCAGCAGGAAAAACAGACAAAACTGGAGCTCATGTCACCCATTTTGGGTTTGGAGATAACTCCTCCCCGTCAAAGGGAAAAGCCAGGCAACTCTCCCCATGTCAGCCCTTTGTCTGCAGTAACATTTTTCTGTACAAGCCTTCACTATGAAGCATTTCAAAGCATGTACAGCCTGAGCCAGGTACCTGATGTGGTCTCCCATGTGAGAGTGGGGTATTCACTTTTTGCCAGGATTTAGGTTTTGCCTTGGAAAGGGAAGGTCTGCTTCTGCAGTCCTTTCCGGGCTCCTGCATTGATTGCTTTGATTTTGCCCATCATCTGGGTTTGCTTTGGGCACCTGCAGGCAGGGCAGTGATGGTCATGAGGAATAAATCCAGGCTATGCCCTAAGCTGATCATCTTGTTGCTTGATTTGCAGCAAAACCCCAAACAAAATGCTTAAGATGATTTTTGACTCCTTTCAAACTCACTAGGAGAGTGACCCCTTGGAGAAAGCCAGAGGGATGCCAGCTGTGGGCTCCCCTGTTGATATGGAGAGCAGGCTTGCAGCCGGCTTCTTGTTGGATCCGGCCGCCGCACATGCCCGACCTGCCGTGGCAGAGAGTGCTGGGGGATGACTGCATTACAGAAACATCTTCTTTCTTCTGGCTTCAAAATCTGTCAGCAACTAGTTTCCAGTTGCTCTGTCGTTTGCCTAGTAAGAGGCAGTCTGAATACGAGGGGCTGATTACACTGTATTAATCCTCTGGCATAGATTCCAAGTGCCTCAACTACCCCTTCTGTTTCTAGTGCTCAATAACTCCAGCACACCTGCAGCTACTTGCCTTGCCCTGAAGGAAAAGCCCCTTTTCTGTGAGCCTGGCTGCACCAATGCTTGCACCATGTTTGCTCTGCTTGCTCCCCGCCATGGATTTTGCTAGGAGAAGAAGCGGGCTCGGGGGTGGCTGCCAGCAGGCTTTGCCCAGGACAGGGTCTGCAGGACACAGGCAGCACTCAGAGCCAAGGGGCAAGCAGTTTTCTTCCCCTTTTTTTCTCTTTCAGATGTAATGGCTTAACAGGAGGAAAATAGGGTTACCTTTCTGCAGCTGAGGCCAGGGCTGGTATGAACAATTCTGTTTTGAAGAAAGCCCACAGGGCTGAAAGGCCCCGCTGTCCTCCTCCTTCTCCCTCCCCTTTGGAATCCCACGAATGCACTTTCCTGCTCTCCAGGAAGGGAGAAAACCTGACAGTCAGCTCAGGGAAACCCAACTGTCTGACTTGGGCAACCTCCACTGAAACTCCAACAAGGGAATCCAGTGCTAGTCCTTGCCAACACCCCAAGGAGGGTTTTGTGAGCCCCCACTGGGCACCAAGCAAGCACTCCTGTTCCCTGGTGCTGGTCCACCAGTTAGAAATGAAAACTGAAAATAAGTGGACCAAAATCCCCCCTCCCCAAAACACATGACCCCTGTTAAAATAAATAAAGCTGAACCAAATGCCGAAATGTGTGAGAGTTTTAGCAGCATTCCAGGCACTCATGAGCAGGATTGGCAAACTCATCAAGAGCAAGAGGAAATAAAATGTGATTTTATTGTAATGTATTCCTCCCGTATTAAACACAGCCCAGAACACACTGCAAGAGGGACATGGCTTTCTAGCACCTTGGCTCTTTGCCTCTGTTGTGTGTGGAGGAGCCACAGCAGCACAGCCCCACTGGGGATGCCAAACCCCAGAGCTGGTGAGCAGCCCAGAGGTGCAGCAAGAGAAGATACCAGGGTGAGGGGAGTTGTGAGGAAGGGGGTCCAGGGCTCCCAGATTCCAGTACTTACATCCCTGGTTTGGAAATCCCAAAGGAGTCATCAGTGTGAGCTATGGGCTGTGGCTGGAACCGAAGTGCTGAGGAGCAGGACTGCCAGTTCCAGAATGCCACAGGAACAAAGCATATTCTTCTTCCCCAGAAGAAACTCAGGGAGTTGGAGGCAGTTTGTGTGTGGGACTTGAAGGGAAGGGGTCCAGCCCACGGGCCACAGGCTGTTACCCTCCTCCAAAGCATCCCCTGTACAACCCCTCACAAACAAAGGCAAGACTGTTCAGAATGAGCGGGGCATGAGGCGCAGATGTTGTACAAAGGCAAGCCACATCTGTTTCGCTGGGGAAGGGGCCCCCTAACTTGCTGGTTCAGCAGGCAGATGGGAAAGCTGCTCTGAAAACTTACGGAGCTGAGTGCAACAGGCTGGCCGGGAAACTGGGACGAAGGGGAGGGGGAAAAGGGAAACCTGGCAGGATCCTGCACGGCAGTGGTGGAGTGAGGGAGCAACAGCCGCCTAAAACTGCTGCTCTCCCTCCTTGGCGTCCCTGCCAGGAATTTCTAGGTTGTGCTGCTCTCATGTAAGTGTGAGGGGTAGAGGAGTGAGCAGAGGGAGAGGATGGAAGATGAGGAGGACTTCCCGTGTCTCGTGAGGATAGCAGGACAGTCATGCATTCAGAGCTGCCCAGGTCCTCACTGTTGTCTGTGAACATGAGATGCTCTTTCAGGTCCTCAGTGATCTGGATGATTTGGGTGCAGGCTGATATCACTTCTAGTGGTGAAAAGTAATGGAGGTGTTTGCACATGCAAATGGCAGCAGACCTGTGCGTCTCAGTGACATGACCTGAAAGACTGCCATCACTCTCTTGCGAGATGTGTCTCCAAGAAGTAGAAGAACCAGATAAGTGCAAGAAGCTGCAGTAAAAGCCCTGACTCTGAACTTAAATAGGAGAAGGATGAGGCATCTGAAAGCTTTTGGTTTGCTTACTTTGAGAAGAAAAAGTGTGGCATCCTGGAGACATTTTATTTTTGTGGTGCTTTGTGTTGACTTCTGGGATTAAACCAGAGTGGTCCTGAGCTGCACTGTACATAGCACCAGCATGAAAAACTCCCTGTGCATCCCTCACAGAGTTGAGTATTAACTGTCTGCAAGCTAAGATTTACACAGTGGCAGGGAGGAGAGTTATGAATCTTTCATTCTGCTCAGTGAAAATCACATGATTTTGGGATAAGGATGGTGTCATCACATGAAAAGCAAGTCCCTGCCGGTACCCTGCAGGGCTTTATTCCACACCAGGTGCAAGACAAGGTGTGTTCTTCTCTGGGCTCCCCCAAACAGCAGCCCTGACCTTGACTGCATCAGCTATACCCAATGTTGTAGTGTCCTCCAGCCAGGTGCTGGCCATCTGTTTCCTTCAAGGTGTGTTCTCTCTTCTGCTCCAGGTCTTCCATCTTCAGAGATGTGGAACAGGACATTTGGGATGCTGGGAGTCTTGCCACTCTTGCAAGCTATGCCTGGAGAGGGCAAGGAGTTTACAAACCCATGTTTCTGCTGTACTTTGCCCCATAACTCGGCTGGGAGCAGTCAGTGCAATGGGAATAGCACTGTTAAATAGAGCAGTTTACAGCTGTGGCTGAAGATTTTGTTCAAAATGGTCCTTTGGATGATGGATGCATGAAAAGGGGCTGTACTCAGCCTATGGCGGTGCAGAGAGGAGCCTCCAGGGCAAGGGGCCTCCCAAAAACCAGAAATAGTTAGTCTGGGTGGGAGGTTTAGAGCAAGAAACAGGACATTTCATCCCTGGGAAGCAAAAAGTTCAAGGGGCTGATGCAGGGCCTGGAGCCAAAGACATGCCAGGCTATTACTGGAGAGAGGCTGTGGAGCTTGAAGGTTTCCAGGTTTTTATAATTTGCTACCCCAAGGCTGTAGTGATAACTGGGAAGAGCTGTGAAAGCAGCATGATTTGAGAAGGTAAAGGTGGTGTGTTGGCACCATCCCTTTGAAGTCAGTGCTCAGACTGAACGGTGCCAACACTGTCTCATCCCTTTATGCTGCTGCTGGAGTGCTGCCCTCTGCTAGTGCAAAGCACGCTTGTCTCGCACTTGGGCTATAAATTATCCCAGAAGCTATGCAGACTGTCCAAAATTTAGCAAAGCGCAGCATGTTTTAAGGTTTCATCCCAGGCAATTTAACTTGGTCATTTTCTGGTTTGGTTTTGGACATGTTGGTGGGAAGGTTTGTGTGCCAGCTCTGAGGGCTTTGCTGACGCTGCATGGAAGGACCCAGCACCATGTGGTGATGTGTCACATTTCCATCTCCCCAGCTTCCGCTGACCCAGTGTTTGCTGTGACTCCGTTTCATAGGCTTTATGGGAGCAATCCCCCTTCCCAGTGCCTGGCTTGAGCTTCCCAAGCCACTTGTGAGGGGCAATGTTTGGAAGTGGGGCTGGAGGAGCACCTTGAGCAGACAGGCGTGGCCTACGTGCCACATCCCTGTCCTGGAGCCAAGCAGGATGGTCTTCAGGGTGTCCATAGAGTGTCGAAATATAGTGGGGTCACAGTTCTCCCCTCTGGAAGGGCATTTTTGAGGAAAAATCCCTGCATCTCTGGAGGAAAAAAACCCCAGACACAAAGCTGGTGTGGGTCTGCTAGGAATTGCAGCCACTTTGATGGATCATGAGGCCAGATGAAGGGCTGTCTGCTCTTCATGTCCTATGGCGATGTGGGTGCAGGTGAGTGTTGGTGGAGCTGTCCCGATGTGCTGGGAGAGCACAGCAGACCTGCCCTCCTGGGGAGCTACTCTGAGCCAGAGGGACCTTTGAGACTGGCAATCATCATTTAATAGCTGTCTTTAGTAAATTCCTACTCTGCGAGCCATCTATCTTCCCTGGGCAGGATAATATAGGAAGGCACTTAGGCACTTGAATGATGGGCGACCGATGCTGCCAAGGATTTCTTCTGCTCAGACTTGTCCAGAGTCACTCTGGGGATGGAGAGGTTTTGTCTCCTCCCATGTCCTCAGCACGGCTGTGGGTCTCCAGCCCATTTGCCATGCCCTTAACAAACCAAAAAAACTGATGCTGCTGGGGAAAACCCTGCTGCACAATATGAAAGAGAAGAGGCTGATGCACTCCCCAATCTGATTGACGCGCCCGCACTCGCATTGCACCCGGAGCTGCCGCGAGCACCATGTGTGGGTGCAAGGCTCTGGAGACGTTCCCAGAGGTGGGGGGCAGGCAGAGGAGGTTTCCCACTTGTTTTTCAAGCAGTCTTTGTTGAAATTGGTCACGGCAGGCTGCACCTCCTGCTGCCCAGGCGGTTTTGCGGTTCATTGGGCGGGCAGCGAGCACGGAGCTGGGAGGGTGAGCACAGCCTTGTGTGTTGCACCCCCCTTGCAGAGCACGCACCCCGCTCAGTGTGCACCCAGATAAATGCACGGGCCCGCTTTTAACCTGCCCATCAGCAAGGTTGCCTTTGGCAAAGTCGTCTGAGCTCGGGAGCCTAGGGCAGGCAAGTGGCCAAGAGTGACATGGCCGTGGCTGAGCCATCCTGGCTCCCTTGGGCACATTTTTGGGATGGTGGGATTTATTGCTGGAGGCGTCTTGCAGTGCCGGCGCTGGGGCAGGAGCACTCTTTTGAATGCCAGAGGAAAGCAGGAATCAATCCAGTTTTCAACAGCCACGTATTTCCATGGCATCTTTCTAGTCTCCGGGCTGTTTCTTACATTCTTGGATAATGAGGTTTGGGGTTTGTTTTTCTTTTCTTTCAAGCTCGACAAAGCCAATTTGATGCACTTTGAAAAGAAATTGGAAACAGGCTTCTCTGCTTCAAATTCTGCCAAGGTTCAAGCATCCTGGGAATACAATGTCAAGGATAACCCTCCCCCACCTCACCGCCAACTACACTTGGAAAGTTTTATCTCCTAGCATCAAAGCTGCACAGCTCTCCACTGTGCCTTCAGAGCCTGGGCTGTGCTGTACATCCCTCTGATGAGTGAGAGTATATATTATTCACTTATTGGCATCCTGGAACAAGTAGTACCTCTCCTAAGCCTTTTTATGGGTTTTGCCTGCTGGGAAAAGGGCCTGACTTCTGGCAAAGACATGCTGTGCTGTCAGTATGTCAGTCTGGCAAAGCAGAGCTGTACGTATGGTTTGCATTTCGGGCTGAATTGAAGCCATAGCTTAAACTGCAGCATTTTTTTACAGCATGGGCTCAGAGAAAGATTCTTTGGGAAAGTATTTACCATAAATGTGGTATTATTTCTGCGATGTTTTATCACCTAGGTTATTATTAAATTTGCAGTATTGACCGCCAGAAATAACACAGAGGCTGTACTTGCACCTTTTTGGTTTCTCTTTGTTGTTGATGTGGCAGGCAAACCCTGAATGGCGCTGGGGAAGTGAGCCTGCGCTGGCCCTCACCCAACTTTGCAGCCCAGGGTTTCAAGTTCAGGGTGGGAAAGCGATGAGGCTCTAACTTGTGGTGCCCAAACCCGAGCTTACTGACAAGGAAGACAAAGTAGGTTTAGACAATAATGAATCCTTAACCACTTGGACTGTAAATGGACTTGACATTAAAAACCCGGCAATCGTTGCCATCCATTTGGCATACTCTGTTCTCCGGCTGTGGGTTAAAAAGGATTTTTCCTGCAGTGTTTTGAAGATCCTCCATGTGGCTCCCACATGCATTCTCCCCCCACGATACCGGACGTTTTGCCAGCCAGGCTTTTTAGATACCCAGGGATGGTATAAGCAATCAGAGGGTTATAATCAGCTGGATAACAAAAACAATCACCCTGAAAATCCTCCATGCTGAAGAAAAGGGTTACAGGGGTTTGTGGTGAGAGTGAGATGGGCTGTGTCTCTCCAGAAGGGTGGGACAGGGGAGGTGCTGGGAAAACATGCCCAAGAAAGCATGGATTGGGAAGGGACTTGACTGGATGCAGATGGGAATACTGAGATTTACAGTTTACCCTACCCTTTGGGATTAATTCCACAGTTATCACTGCTGTTAATTCAGCATACTTTGAGGCCAGAGGAACAGATTGCGAGGCACTTACAGCGATGATTCGAAAGGAATATGGGTATCAGGATACCAGGATCAGTTCTTTATATGCCACAGAGTTATTTTACTATGGTTAAACTAGGATTTAGACATTGCACCTCCCCTAAACTCTTGCTCAGGAGGCCAGACGTGGATTGCAGGTGTTTGGGAAAGACTGTGTGTCTGTACTCTGCAAAATTTCCCTAGAATCTGGGGCATGAAGGTTTTGAGTAGCTGAGCTTGGGTGTTGCCTGTGTCAGTTGGTGTTGGCTGTGGTTCCACAGCAAATCATTATCCCATCCAAGTGGGAGAGAGCTGGGGAGGCGTCACGACCACCTGCTTGACAGAAGTCCTGCTGCCCCTCAGGGTGCTTGGTAGTGCTCATGCTCATGCCCTCCCCAGAAAGGCACTTAAGGCAATGATTTACCCATGTAGTTTGATACCTGGGACAGTTAATGCCAAGCCTCAAATAACTCTGCTAGTGACCTAGGACAGGACATCCCTCTCTGGACAGTCTTATCCTGGACTAGGTCCTTTCCGCTCTGGGAAGAGATAAAGCAGAGGTCCCCAGCAGGTCCCAAAGCCCTGTACTAGACAGCCTCTGGCTCCTGGAAGAGGCTGGTGTAAGCCCTGTCTGAACAAAGGATTCGGCCCAGCAGATATATTTTGCTGCACTACATTGTATTTCTGGGAGAGAAGCAATTAAGTGAGAGCTATAAAGCTGAATCACTCCAAGTGCACCATCAATAGCTCTTATAAACTGCATTAAATCTGCTCAGTCCTTGAAAGAGAGGCCTGGAAGGAACACCCCATGGTTGAGGCCAGTGAGTCGGTGGCTCCTCTTACCCACCCTCGGCTGATGTAGTGTCCTTGCAAGGGATATGGCTCCTCACCAGGGGGCTGTCTGAAGCAGTCCCCCAGGCTGAGGGCATGAACCCTGATGGATTTTAGGATAGTGCTGTGTCAGCTCATAAGCTCATGCACTGGGGTCACCTGGGGCAGCTGCCCCTGGGGCAGGAGTTGTGCTGGTGGTGGGTCCCTGCGGTCAGTAGGAGCCTGTGGTCCTAAAAGCCCCACGGCTGGAAATGCTTCTGCTTGCTCAGCTGCTTTCTGGAAGTCATTCCGGCTGCTGGCTCTCACCTCCCCAGCTTTTTAGCTCTTTTTTCCCAAGCTTTTCCTCTTATAAACAGTCTCTTATCCCTTCTTTGGCAATGTATTGTCCCGCTGTGTCTGCCATGGATATACTTGTGCTTCCAAAATAAATAATTGCAAAAAAAAGTATCCACTTGACCATTGCCTTGATTTCCAATGTGGGTTTGAGCCACTTGGAAATGCCTGTTGAAAGCAGAGAGATGGTGCCAAGGTGCTTTTTGTGGCTCTGGCCTCCTGAAGTGTGTGAGGCTGCCCAAACCTGGGTGAATGAGGCATGGGTGCAGCGTGGCCCAGGGACTGGATTGGCTTGGAGAATCTCACAGTGCTGCCCCACCACTGCCCTCCACCTCAGCCTAAATGGGAATGTCCTGTGCTTAGGGCAGCCCCAGCGCCATATGTATGGGGTTGCTTTAGGCCAAAGGGGAAATATGAATTTGACAATGCAGGGAGACTTGCACAGTGTTTACTTGTAGCTGCCTTTCCAGCCTGTAGAATTGCTGAAGTCACTTCACAGTAGAAAATATAACTAAAAGGGGTGAAAAAAAGCTGTGTATATAAAGGTATAGACACCAGAAGTTAGTAATACATGTTTAAAGGCAGCTCCTTAGTGCTGGGAATCAGAATACCTTAGGTTTCACATATAGCACAGATCATATCATCAACCTATAAGATGGTTTGGGTTGGAGGAACCTTAAAAAGACCTAATGTGAACCCGTCTGTCACGGGCAAGGACACTTTCCACTAGACCAGATTGCTCTGAGTTTCATTCAACCTGGCCTTGAACACTGCAAGGATGGGACCTCCACAGCTTATCTGAGCAACCTGTTTCAATGCCTCAGCACTCTCAGAGTTAAGAGTTTTTTCCTATTATCTAATCTAAACCTACTGTCTTTCAGTTTAGAGTCATTTCCCCTTGTCCTGTCACTCCATGCCCTTGTGAAAAATCCATTTCCAGCTCTCCTGTGGGCCTCTTTAGGCACAGGAAGGTGCTGTAAGTTCTCCCCAGAGCCTTCTCTTCTCCAGGCTGAACAACCCCAAATCTCTCAGCCTGCCTTCATAGGGGAGGTATTCCAGCCCTCCAGGAGTTTGCACCCTTTTTTTAAAACACAGGCAGTCACAGGTCCTGACTGACACTTGGGGCTGCCTTGCTTTTCCCAGACACAGCGATGGGCAGAGCTCCAGAGGCCTTGTCTCGGACATTGAGATATCCAAGTTATGGGTTCAGTGTGCAACCAGGTTAGGAACCAGTGAGGATGTCCAGAGTAAGGTCTTAGGAACTGGAAAGTGTTCACATCTAGACACTTCATTGCTCTGGGGTTTTTTTTGTTTTTGTTGTTGTTTTGGGAGTTTCTAGTTTGTTTTTGTTTTCGTTTTTAAATTTCTTGCGTCTTTAAAGCGGAATATTTGAGCATGAAAAATTCAATGCCCATAGGATGATCTCGTACCTCAGTGCTGCAGACGTGGCAACCTCTGTGTGGGCCCTCCCCACGGGGCCTTTGCTCCGATTTGCTTCTGAAGGGACTGCAGCTTATTGCTGGCACAAATCATGGCACCAGCCATAACCCTCCAGCTACAGCGCTGTGGAGGCAGCGAGCGCTTGTGGAATACCTCTCCCAGGGATCACACAAGCAGAGGGGCTGCTTCTCTAAAGCAAACCCTATTGGGGACCGTGCCTGCAGTTACACTCCAGCATCATTCCACCTTTGTGTCCCCGCAGGCCCAGCGACCGTGGCGAAGGACGGGGATGAAGCCCCCAGCCCCAGCGGCTGTCGTGGTGCTGCTGGCCCTGGCCCTGCTGGCTCTCGTGCACCTGCCCCCACCACCGGCCTGCTCCCTGCTCCCGCTGCCGGCCTCATCCCCCCCAGGGCCCGCAAGGGAGGTGGCTGCCCCCCTGTCTGGAGGACAGGCCCACAGAAAAAGGCTCCCTGTGCCCCTCACTCACCTGCGGCAGGAGCAGGCCCCTGGCCGGAGCAGGAGGCGGCGAGGGGTGGAGAGGGACACTCCCCCATGGCTCTCTGCTGACGACCTCCACAAGATGCGGCTGCTGTCCAGTGGGCAGGTGGTCTCCAAAACCCGCATTCCTGCCCACGGGCAAATCATGCGAGTGGGGCTGCGTGCCGTGGGAGATGCCAAGGGAGATGCCGAGGGGGATGTCTCACCAGCCAGCCCAGAAGGAGACTGCCAGGATGGGCGCTGTGGGCTCATCAAGCGCCCCGGGGACCTGTATGAGGTGCTGGCCTTCCACCTGGACAGGGTGCTGGGGCTGAACCGCAGCCTGCCCGCCGTGGCCCGGCGCTTCACCAGCCGCCTGCTGCCCTACAGCTACACCGACGGCGCCCTGCGCCCCATCATCTGGTGGGCTCCTGACCTCCAGCACCTGGAGGATGCCAACAATGACCAGAACTCCTGCGCCCTGGGATGGCTGCAATACCAGGAGATGCTGCAGCCCCACAGACCGACGCTGGTGGCCGGGGATGCTCCCTGCTCCAGCATCCCACGCAGCGAGTGGAGCCGCCTGGCCCTCTTTGACTTTCTTCTCCAGGTAGGGCTGTGGTGACTGAGGCCACCTGTCCCATCAGCTGTGCCACCTGGGTTCCCCTGCACCTGCACCTCTGTTGTCTGACCATGGTCTCCTTCTGCTCTGTAAGATCACATAGGCTGTGCTTTCTTGGGATGTATTTTCACTCGTCAGCTTATGGGGAGCAGCAGAACTTTGGCCTGAGTACGGTCCATGTTTGGGACTTGCAGGGGAAACACAGGCAGGTTGTGGTGAGTGTGTCCTCATGTGGGCAAGCTTTCTGCTGGTCATTTTGTGCAGATGCTGGCAGAGGCTTGGGACATCCCTAGAGACATCCCTAGGGCATCCCTAGCGACAAGCATCAGCCCCATCACATCCAATTTCAGGGATGTGCTGCTGGCACTGGAAATAAGGAGCCCTGCCCCTTTGGACAACACTGCCTTCCTCCTCCTCGGCATTAATAGTACTTAATCTTCTGTCTGGAAAATCATACCCTGCTGCTACGAGGGATTACAACAGTATCCCAGAGAGTTATCAGGTCTTGGAGAGCAGCTGTGAGAAGGCAAAAGTGATTTCTGTGGAGAAAAAGAAAGCTTGTTTAGGCACCTGGGGGCTGGTTATCAGACAAGAGAAAACTGCCTGAAAGGGCAAGTATTAATATAAAAAAAAGGAAGAAGGGAAGAAAGAAAAAAACCCAAACTACTAAAATGTGTTCTCCTCATTCTTTCTCTTTTTTTATGTGTTTTGGTTTGGGGTTTTCTGGTGGTTTTTTTTTTTTTTTCGGTGAAGCCTGACCATTAATCTTTATAACCTCAACTATGGCTGGCAGAAGTGGAGCAGTTCTGGCTGGGCTTGGAAATATTTTAGCGGAAACAACTGGAGAAATGAGAAGATTAACCAATCCCCTTCTCTTCCCTGGGCCAAAATGCCTCTGAGTGCAGTGGAAAGGCCAAGACTGCAGGAGAAAGTATCTAGTTCTAAGGAGAGTTCCTTCTCAAGGGCTTGAAGCAGTGCAGTGATAAATCTGAGGGCAATCCACAGGTTCTCCTCAAGAATTCTAATGGAATCCTCCCATGCAGAAAAGTCACATAAAGGTAAAGAGTCTGCAGGATATTATAGAAGTGCAGTAGCATCTTTCAGAAGTGGCTTTAGCATCTTGCACCCTTGCTGAGGATGGAGAAGTTGTGAGATTTGAGCCCTGTTGTGCATTGGCATTGAAATCTGGGTAGTTTTCTTCAATTGCTCCTAAAATTGGGCTTCTTCTGTGTTGATTTCTCTTGGTGTTTGCCATAAGGGAACCCCCCACTATGTGCAAAGTTGTACTGGGGGAAAAATGCCGAGCCTGGTAGAAAAGGGGCAGCTGCTGATGGCTTTGTCCTATGCTTTAAAGAGGGTCGAAAGCAAATCAGCTCTGCAGCCACATCCCTGCCCTGGGACACCTTCTTCCCAGGCAGGGGGAGAGCAAGGAAACTTTCCCCAGGGGAAGCCATCTGGGGCTGAATCATAACTGGAAAAACCTATCAGATGCAAGGGGATGCCCCGGGGTGGGCATAAGAGGGGCTGAAGGTGAGCTTCTCACAGGATTTGAGCTTGGGTGGGACAAGGTATGGCTCATGTATTTGTGTTCTAGTAATAATACCAAAATTCTCATGAGTCAGGGCTGTTTAAGCTCTGGAAAGAAGAAATTAATACCAAAAAAGCAGGGGAGGGCCAGGGGAGGAAGGGCTTGTCAGCATGTCAGGGCACTCTCAGCATCTCCACAGCCATCTGATCCCTCTCCTGGGGCTTCACTTGAACACCAGATCTGCCTCCACCTCGCACCTCTGCGGGTCCAGCACACATCCCCCTTGGTTTCACAGGCGCTTGTGGGCGGGTGAGTGGAGCGCTGAGCCTATTTAATGTCCCTGTAAGTTATCTCAGGTTGTCTTCACCTTCTGTGCAGCCTGCAAAATAACACAGCAGGTGAGAGAAATTGGTGTGCTGAGCTCTCCAGAAGGCAGACCAAGGAGATGTGTGGAGGAAATGTGGTATTTTCTTCTTTTTCCATGTGTTTTGTGACAAGATGCTCAAGCACTTTTTAACTGGAGTGTCTCCCAGTGGAGAAATACTGACCTGAGTGCTTCATTAAACCTCAGAAAACAGAGAGGTTTTAGAGGCTCCAGCGTGGGACTAATCCTTCTTCTCAAAGGGTTATGAGTGGAATGGCCGTGGAGATCATAATTCGTGTTTCCTGCAGCATCTTCTCCAGTGCTTGGTCAGTGTTTGGGTTCAGACTGAACTATCTGTCAAAGCACAGCCTGTAATTGTTAAGTTGTGCTAATTACCGGGGTGAAGGGAATAGGCAGCCACTGTGAGTTACTTGGCATCTCGTTGTCACCTGTAGATCCCTTCTGGCTCACTTGAGATCTGCTCCAGCCCTCCCAGTGGCTCCAGGAGCCTCTCTGCACCCCGAGCCTTGCTTCCTGGGCTGGCACCAGCAGCACTGAGCAAGTCAGCGAGTCGGACGTTTTTATGCTGCAACCACAAAATATAGAGATTTTAGATTTTAGATTTATAGATTTTTTGTATATTTAATATGTATTTAAAGGAGCACACACACACACACACACACATATATATAGGGTTTTCTTTGTAAACAGGCCTTGAGAGCGGGAGGAGGTGAGGCAGCTCCCCTGCAGGGCCATGTCAACACACAGCCATGGGGAAGTCTGTTGACAGCCAATGAGGTCCTGTCTCCCCCCAAACCACCCCAGAGGATGTACCAGCTGCTTCTGGCAAAGCTGGGGAAGCTCCATAAATACTGAGGCCGGGTCTGACAGAGAATTATGTCTTTTAAAAGCCCTTCATTCCTCCAAGGGTGTGGTTGAAACTCTGGAAGTTGCCAAGCAGCACCAGGGTTTCTTCAGGGAATTGGGATGGGAAGCTGGAGCCTGGACAACATGGAGCCTTAGCAGCACCTGCAAATGATTAAACAGAAATGTAGCTAAAACAGGTCACCGTGGCCCAACTCAAATGTCAGGCATGCTCTGCGTGTGCACAGACTGCTTTTTCCCTTGCCAATACTTTTCCATTCATCTTTCCATTGAGAGCTGCTCAGGTTACCATAGGGATGGATGAAAGGTTGCATATGTGGCAGGAACCAGATGAAACCATCATCCGAAGCACCAAGACTCGGAAAAAGAAATTCTTTTTGAGGTTTCAGACTCTAGGTTTCCTTGGGTGCTTTTGTTGGGTTTTTTGATTCATTCATCATCGTGTACCATCTTCCCTTCATTTCAGCTGGAAGCACAACCCCTTCACTCTGTGCAGATACAGAATGTGGAGGTACTGGGTATTTGAACTCCATGAGAAAAGCCTGTCACCATCACCTTTGTCATCACCTTCTTCATGCCAAAGGGGTTTTGCATGTGTGCTTCCATTCCTCTCACTCACCAGTGTATGCAGCTTTTCTACTGCACGTCTGCTGAGGATCCCTAGAAATGTTTTATTTTCCTCTGTACAAGAACAGCTCACAACAGGACCTCCCTATCCCAGGCACATGTCCCTGCTAAGGTCCTCAAATGTCTTCTGCAGGTTCACGACCGCCTGGACCGCTACTGCTGTGGGTTTCAGCCAGATCCCTCTGAGCCCTGCGTGGAGGAGATGCTCCACGAGAAGTGTCGGAATCCAGCAGAGCTGGTCCTGGTCCACATCCTGGTATGTCTCCCTGCTGTCCAAGGGCTGCTCTGGGGCTAACATGAAGGTGCCTGGGAGGCACTTGCAGGGCTGAGGTGGTAGCAAAGGGAATGTAGGTCCCATGGTGCTGCTGGGTCCCTGGTGGGAGGTGTGCCCAGGCATAGAGGGACCTAGACTTTGGCATCTGCTTTCCCCCGAATACTCTCAGGCTTTCTCACTGCATTAAGAAGCAGCCTAAACCTCTGCATTGGTGGCTCTCTGCAGTAAGAGAACTCCTCCTTCCCATCCTGCTGGCAGGTCCGGAGGAGCGCGCCGTCCCGCCTGGTGTTCATCGACAACGCGGGCAGGCCACAGCACCCCGAGGAGAAGCTCAACTTCAGGCTCCTGCAAGGCATAGACAGGTAGCAATGTGCAGTGCTGGGCAAGGGCTGAGCTGGCATACATGGGATGTCCAGCAGCCCTGTGTGTTCTCACCTTCTTGCCGCTCCTGGCCGCCCTGCTGGGGCATCCCTGTGAATCAGGGCCACCTCCCACCCAGAACAGGATGGGTGGGTAGGCAGGCTCACAAAAACATCCCGTGTGCCCCTGCCCTGAGACTGACTCTTTATTCTGCTATGGGTGACTGATGGCAGGCTCCAAAGCCTATTTCCCCTCTTTAATTGGCAGCTGCACAAAAATAATGAATAATCAGGTATTTCAGCATTTCTTGCACCATTGCCCATGAGGCATTTTGGCATGCTAGAGGCCTCTTGATTTGGAATTTGTTTGGATCCGTGTCTGATGGAGCTATCCTGCATGCTCATCATGGGCAGAGTTTTAAGTAGGAGGCTCCCCATCCTATGTTCCTCTGGGTAGATGTGCATTTCCTCTTGAAGCATCTTTGCTCTGGTGCTGCCTTCCTCTCTGCTCAGCCTTCCCTGGATAACCCCTTCCCTCCCTGTCCCTTCTGCTCCTCCCCTGCAGCTTCCCGGCGGCGGCGGTGGCCACGCTGCGGTCGGGCAGACTGCAGAGCCTTCTGCTGGAGTCCCTGCGCCTGGACCGGGAGCTCTGGGAGAGCCAGGGCGGCGCCCAGGGGCTGAGACCCCTGCTCCGCACCATTGACGGGCGGGCACGCGCCCTGCTCCGCCACATCCAGGAGCACAGCCTGACGCTGTTTGAGGACTCGCCGCGCTGAACCGACCGCCGGCTGGCTCAGAGTGCCTGCCTTGCACATCCCAGCAGCTCTCATGGACCTCATGCCCTCGGCATGGACGTTATGAGGCTCCGTGCTGGGGCTTGGCTCTCCACAAGGTGTTTCCCCTCACCTTGTAGGATGCTCTGGAGAAGCAGATGGCATCATGGGGAGTAGGAAAGATGGGGGGGAGATGTCTCCTGAGGCAGCCCACAACTGTTTGAGGAAGGCAACTGTCATCAAGCTATGGTCTCAGCGTGGACTTTTGGAGGAAGGGCATATTCATGAGGTTTTTCGGGTGCCTTCACTCACACACACACAAACACACTCAGCAGCTGTGAAAACTTGGACAATTGAACAGCTGACAGGGACCCTGGGAAGAGTTAAAGAAGCAGTGGAAGAAGTCACTGGCAGCCTTTCCGTGGTTTGTACTGGGCTTTTTCATGATGCCTTCACTACTTCCAAAACATCCCAGGCAGAGAGGCAGGGGGAAAGAAGAGGGGAGCTTTCTAAGTGGATTAAACAAAGACAAGACACTAGAGCTGAGCTCTGCCTTACTCCCAGACACACATCTCCTCTTCTGCAGGGACAGAGTGTGAGGCACTGCCTGAAGCTGGGACTAGGCAGGACCCTGGAGCTCAGCAGCACTGGGCAGCAGCTGCCCTCACGTAGCCCGTAGTACCATCCCCAGTGAGAGCCATGTGCTGTGTGCCGTGTGCCATGTGCCATGATCCATGCATGTACCTTGGAAGGCCTGGGCTGCTGCCAAGGCGTGCTCTCAATGTCAGATTTGAAGATTTAAATCTCTCGTTCACTCTTTCCCTTCGCTGTCAGGGGATTAAAGGTGAAACTACCCCACTTCTGAAAAGCACTCCTGGCTGCTCTCTTGGGTATGACTGCATGTAACTCTTCCCCAGGCCTGCAGAAATATGTTTTAACAAAAATGCCAGGCTATTTTAGCAGAAGGCAGTCGAGTGCAAAATGCTTTCTGAGCACGCTGGCACCTCCGGCAGAGCCTGTCCTGCTCCTGTCACCCCTCAGGCTCTTGCCCGGCAGCCCACTGTGATGAAGCACAGCAGCATCCCAGCTAGGCAGGTCCTCAAGTGTCAGGGCTGAGAGATAATTCAAAATCAAAATGAACAGGAGGAAAAAAAGATGCAGGGATGGGCTCTGTCATTCCCTGCAGTGTGTTTCCCACCTGACGCATGCAGTCAGTGTTTGCTTGCCCAGAGCAGTCAGTTCCTGGCCTGTGGGTTTATGGTTTGCCACCAGAAGGCTTTTTAAAGGGGCCTCTGGGAGCAGCTCTCCATTTCTCCAGTGTTACAGGCAGAGCTTCCATGCTTCAGGCACTCAAATTCACTTCTGCCTTTGGAAAGTGTCAGTGAGACTGGCATGGGTGCCCAGCTGCACCTTGGTGCAGCTGTCCCATTGCAATAGCTTTGGGGAACATGGCCACCCATGCAGTGGGAGAGGAAAAGCTGGGTATGGATACTTTCTCTGCTCCATCCTTCTCAGCACTATGTCAGTTTGAGAGCCTGCAAGGGGATGCTTTAACACCCATGCTGATAAGCACAATCAATTGCCTTTGTTCCCCCCTTTCCCTCTTGCTGAAGAGAGGGTGAAGCGAGAAGTGGGTGACATGAATCAACAAGTAAGCATGAGTGCTCTCAGGAAGCATCAGCACTCAGCATCACAGGCACAGCAGCATCCAAAGTGCCATCAGCTTGTTCCTGGAGTCCTGCCCTCCAATTAGCCAGGGAGAGCCTTTCCCCCAGCACTCTCTCCACCCTGTGAGTTATCACCCCACTTGCTGCATCATGGGATGGATGATGCCCATGGAAGCCCCACTAAAGCCTGAATCATGGGGATTTATTATTGGGAGGTGAGCTTAGCTTGTAAGCTTGGAAGAGAACAAAATAACTCATCCTGGGTCCTATGAAAAACCGTACCCAGGCATGGCTGTATAAGAGTACAGGATACTAAATGTAACATAATTAAATCCGAAAAATGTGCTGTGAAAAACTGTGAGGTAACAAGAGCGTTAAGTTAGGATGTGCAGCATCAGTGAGAGTCTTGTTTTTTCTCATTCAAGGGAGAAATTTCATTAAAAGAGAGGTTTTCATCCCATGTAAGCCAAGTTCTAGGCGAAAGTCAAGAGATAGGTGGGGGGACTGTGCAGTGGCCAAAGCTGTGGACTTTGTTGTGCTGGACCAGCAGCTTTTGCCTTGCTTCTGGTTGCATCTGCTCGATCTTAACATTGCACAAGGTAGTGGGGTTGTTTTGCATTTCTCTAGTTGTAACGTGAGTTTGCTGGCTAACCACATGTGGGGACATCTGTAAGCAGTTATACATGTGAATAAAAATCCCTTGTGATTTAACAAAGAGCCATGTATGGATAAATGAGAGAAGCAAAAGCCAAGATCTTGCTGAGACTGATCATTAATCTTCTCTAATTAGTCCGTTTTTCCATGGGCTTGCCTATGTAACCAGCACAGGCTCTGCACTGCGGTCATGGCTGTTCAGAGGAATCCTGTGGACTGCTTGCGTCAGCCTTTACCGTGTCGTGTTGGTTTGCTCCAGCTATCAACGTGTCGTATTTCCTACGATAAACTTACTTTTGTGGTTATAACTACTTTATAGTTATAAATATTCATGTGGGGGCGTGCTTGACAAACGAGATTTCATCTGAGCTGGAGTGCTGTTGTACCCAATTTTACTGCACATCATCACAGATCGTGTTGGGGTGTGGTCGCAAAAAGAGATTGTCCAAACCGGCTGCAGGATGGCTTTGTCTTTAAGAAGGCAGCAGCAGCAGCTAAGCAAGGGGAAAAGCAGTGGAGAAACAAGGGCTCCTTGACGGGGGAAATCCCTGCAGCGCCCTTCCGCTCAGCCTTGGCACCCTTGTGCTCCGAGAACAGCATTTGGGAGCGTGGGCACGCACCTCCACAGAGCTCCACTAGGAGTGAACTGCTTCATTCCACAGTGATCCGAGTGCCATGATCCGTGTTTAACAGCTCTCTGGCTGTGCACAGCCCTTCAGCTGGCAGAAAATGGGGCTGGGGGTTGGAAGGCACAGGCCAGATTGGGTCCAGCCTGCTGAGCACACGCACTCACACGTGCATGTGCAAACGTGCCGTGTCGCTGCTCCTGTTCAGCCTGATCTTAACCCCCCCAAGGCTGGTGATCCCCAGGCACTTCCTGCAGCCTGCTCCAGTGCTTTGCTGGCCTCACCTTCCGTAAACCAAATGCCCATTTGCTGCATTTAAGGGCCGCTTCTTGAGCTGGACACAGGACACTAAATAGCCTTTTCTGCAACTCTGTAGGGACCGCACAGAGCAGCCCCAGCACTCACCGAACCCACCCAGTGGCCAGGGGTGACACCAGTGGGGTGCCACTCAGGCGTGAGATGATGACCCACCCTTGTGCTTCCTTCCCCTTAAGGGTTGTCACTGGTGACGCTCAGAGACCCCACAAGATGCTCTGCAAAACCCACCCAAGCATCCCTGTGCCACACAGGGAAACGTGGGCTGGCTGCTGCCTGAAAGGCGAGAGCTAGCAAGTAAATCCAAATTTATTGTTAAATCTCTGGATATAAAAATAATCTGGCTTTTAGAAGGCAATTTATTTATGCTTTCAGTACTTAAATATTTATGCGAAAAAGGGGAAAAAAGTCTACTCTGACATAGGACTATTGTTGTAGTAACGGTCTTTGAGATTAATGGAAGTAAATTAGCCTGATGTTTTATTTACATCCAGAAAAGCAATAGATAAACTCTCCTTGTGATGGATTTTCTTCATTAGCTGGGCGAACGCCTAAGGTACAGCTCTTGACATTGTTTCTTCCATGCGGTTAGACAAACAGTTTATCAAAAGAGCATAAAATTGTCAGGAAAAGAAGCAGATTAATGGCCAGTAAAGTGAAGATCATTGAATTTATGATATAAGTAGCAGTATGAGCGGAGCTCAAGAAATGGCTTAGTAGATAACCACTGTGTACACACACAGAGAAGTGCTGAGCGCCCCCGGATCTGCCGCATTGTCAGTGTCTGCTTCCCAAATCCCAGTGGGGTGGTCCCCACACTGAAGCTTCCCCTCCCTCCTCCTTCCCTCCTTTTAGGTCTGGGTTTATTCTGTAACTCTCTCATTTGAGCTTGTGAACATACTATTTCATCCCAATTAAAAATCCTTAAGACTTCAGAGATGTTAACCCTATCTTTGTGTCTGTGCTGCTGTAATCATTTCTGCAACCTATTTTGGCAATTTTGGCTGCTTTTATGCCAGCGATAATCATGCCAATATCAACAACAATAGTGTACAGGTCTTATGATTCTTTGTAAAAAATCCCCCTGCATTAGCAGCTTATGGATCCCATATGGCTCTTGCAGCAATTACCTCTGGAAGGATAATTACCTGTCAGATAAGGCAACTGGAAAAAAGGAGACAGGGAACCTGGGAGAAAGGAAACATTCCAGGGGATGGCAGAGGGGCTGTGCTTGTTGGTTCCCAAGGTCTGTGCCCTTCCAGGCTTGGGCTCAGGTTTTCAAGCTTCAGAAGAGGGATTTTGGGTGCAAGGATGACTAGGAAACATGAGTTTAACTGGTGCCATGAATCTTGGGCTCTGAGTGCTGTCTCCAGCAGGTGGCATTGGCTCGACAGGCTGTCTTTTCCCGGTGCTTGCCAAGAGCATCTTAAAAGTTTCATCTCTGGACTGGCTGATTTCAAGCTGCTAAAGCATCATTAATTCTCTAATTCCTTTGCAGCCTAATCTGCCCAGCTGTACTTTATATCTCTTCACCAGCACCACCTTCCCCCCCTCCCATTTTCTCTCTTTCCAACAAAAATCTAGATTTGTGGAAGCAGAGCATTGCTCCACGCTGAGAGCAAGACAGAGCAAGCAGCTGCTTGAAGAACGAAATGCCACAGCACCCAGGGCTCTTCCAACCCTGGTGTGGACCCAAGCATGGACCCTGGTGCACAGCACTGACAGGACTTTTGGACTGAAGATCTCAATTGGTGGTCAAGTCCAGGAGTTTTTCCCTACAGCTATTTTGGACAGCTGCTGCTTTGGTAGGATTGTCTCTGTTGCAGAGAACTCAAAGTTCAGGACATTTTGAATGGGCCCTGCAGCTGTCCCTGGGATGGATTTTAAAAAGATACATCTCTTAGAGCTGTGTGCATCCAACTGGCAGATAACACAAATCCAGCCGTGCTCTGGGGCTTTGAAATCCACTGGTTTGTAAGCAAGGCAAGCCAAAGATGGGAACAGCCTCTCCCAGAAAGAAGTTTTCTATCCCCAGGCTATCACCACGTGGTCCTTGGGGATTTCCCTGGTTTTTTTGCTTCGCTCCTGACTGAAGGACCAGCCTCACTTTTTCTCCTCTTCTGAGCTGAGCCAGTTTTTATTCCCCTGGGCCACACCCAGCATCACTAAACCAAGAGATGATGTGAGTGCAAAGGGATTTCTTGCATCTGGCACCCTGGGGACCCTCCTGGGACCCCCTGCTGCCAGCCACAGGCAGGGTGCTGCTCGTGCCCCCATGCATGGGGTGGTGAGGCAAAGTGTGTCCCTCCAACTTCTGACCATGCCTTGGGTTTGGATACCACATGAGATTTTCCCCTCCTCCTCAGTCCCTGCCCAAGTTGCAGGTTAGGCAATTGGACTCACCATTTTACTTCCTTTCGGGATGGGAGGCTGTAACTGGTGATGTCTCTGCAGAAGGGAGGTTCCTGTGGCAGGAGACATGAGGAAGGACCGAGACATCAGCTCTTTTCTTTCAATCCGAGAGGTTCCTTGCCAATGCCAGGAACTAATATGTCAGTCTGCAGAGGTATTAATGCAGCATATGGGCTGCCTGGCCTTTCCCCAGCTGTCTGGAGGAGGCAGCATGTGGTGATGCCTTCAGGACACACCTAAAGGAGGTGGGTGAAGATTTCTCTTGCTAGGTGCTCAGCGCTGGGAAAGCAAACAGAAATTCTCCATGGACAATGGTTCAATCCTGTCCCCAGGCCAGCCAGATGAGTACGGTGGGGTTTCAAACCAGGTACAGGGTTTGAGAGACCCAAGAGAGAGTCAGCCCAAGGGAAACCTGAGTCCTGACTCTGCAGAGAAATGGAACAGGATGTGCCCATGCAGGGGCATTTCCCTGGCAAGAGGTGAGCACGACTCCACAGTGCTGTTGGCCAGGCTCTCTGCTTGAGCAGGCATAGCACCACCTCTCCCAGTCCTGCTTTTCGAGTGAGTTTTGCTCCCTTGGATTTAATGTTTGGCCATATCCAAGCAGGGATGGAGTTTTTATTGAGGATGAGGTGAGTGCACAGAGCGGAGCAGGCTACACTGTAAATGTTGCCGTATTTTTGCCTGCGTTTGATTTTAATTGCCCATTCTGGGCATCTGGGAAAGCTTGGAGTAAGCAAAGCATGTTACATCCCAGGGCTCTTTGTGTACATAAACAATTGGAGGTTTATTGCCTTGACCTTCCCTGAAACAAGTTCTTGGCTCCTCTGAGTTAAATCTTGCGGGGAAAAAAGGGATCTAATAAGCTGAGCTGCAGATCTGGGCTTCTAGGAAGTGCATCCATGTGCCAACAAGATACCAGGAGGCTGAGATTTGCCACAACTGGGACAAATCTTTTTTAATGGCTTTTGTTCAGTTCACCGGGGTCTGCCAGCTCTGCTCCTTGCCAACAGTAAATAGTCTGGGAGCAGGGAATTGGTGATTATATTAAATTTAAGGAAATTCAGCATGGTTTTACTTGATTTGGAGTGTGGGGGAGATGTGGCACAACATCTATGCACAGAATGGACAGGTTAGGTCAGACACTTCCTGCTTTATTGTCTGAGCATGAAACATGGCATCACAGGGAAAGAGCCATAATTAGGTGTTCAGGAAGAGTTCATCCCGCCCAGTCGAGTCGAAGTTGTAAACTGAGAGGGCAGAGATCAAAGGCTTCTACTGAAGGCCAGAGCAATTTGCTGAGGAGCTTACCTGGATGGCAGCACTCAGTGCCCGGGCAGGGGCATCCTATCAGCTGCAGCCTCTTCCCTGCCTTAGTTTTCACTCCTCTTCCAGAAATGGGAGACAACCAACGGGTGGGAGATATCTCTACTTCAGCTGGGCATGGCCTTTTCAAGCCTGATCACCGTTCAAGAGGTAGGAAAAAAAGCTGCAAAAAGGCACAGCCATGCGTCTCTGGTGACAGCCCCTGGGTGGGCAATGTGGCTTCACGTTCTGGGGCTCCACTCCAGCCCAGTCCCAGGCTGTGCAGAGAGAAAATCTGCTCAGTCCTTCTCTTCCTCTCCCACCTGGTGATGCTTTTGCACTTACTCTTCTAAAAAATCTCGTCTTCCTGAGGCGTTTTGATTGCTCTAGGTAGAGGCTGCCCTTTTTATGCCTGCAGTGTTATCCCTTCCCTGCCCCTGCCTGCTGGAGCTGCCTCTTGCACGCTCCACAAAGCAGCCAGGCACTGTCTTCTGTTTTAATTGCTTTTGCCCACGTCCTGGCTTGCCCTCACATTAGCTTTAGGGCATGTGGGGTAGGGGAAGGGCTTGGAAATAGGGAACATTTGGGTGCTGAGAGGCAGGGGAAGGAGGGTAAGCAGGTACCCGCTGGCTCGGTGGATTCAAGCCCTGGTGTGGTGGGAGCAGGTGTGTCAATGCAGGCACCTGCATGGATATGGGCAATAATTTCTCTGTCTTTGCAGAGCTACGGCCTTGAAGTTTGCCTCTTTTATTCTGTAGGGACCACTGACTGCAGAAAACAGATGCCATCTGTCCACCGTGCCTTGTAAATCAGATTTTAATCATCTCAGGGAGAGGTCTGTCTCCAGCTGAGTGCTGCAAAGCAGGTCTGCAGGAGCTACTCTGCAAAATTTACATTTCTGAGATAGGTTAGTGATTAGGGCCCCAGCTTCATACCGGGGAGGCTGAAATCCAATTTCTCCCCCTCTCACAGATTTCCTGGCTGATGGTGGAAAATAGCTTAGGCCAGGCCTGAACTGATGAGGTGAGTGCAGATCTGTTTCTCACCTCCCAGCTGTGACCTCCCTCCCCAACACGCTCACTCTGCAGCGTATCTGCATCCAGCGCAGGCACACAGGCTCCCGTAATGAAGGACACCACTGAGTCAGGACCAAGAGAGGCACCTCCGAGATCCAGTTTTGCTCCATGGAAAGTGAAGCCACAGATTGCAGAGGCACTGGTGTTGGAGCTGCTGCCTCCTCTGGCGCTGCCAGTGCCTGATTCACACCAGCTACAGGCTTGCCTGGTGGATAACACGTGTGTTCCAAGGGCTGCCGCAGAAGGTTGCAGTGGGCAGCGGGGGAGAGAGCCAGGGAGGGAAATGGCGCAAGATCTGACTCTGTCTGATCTTGTACAGCCCTTACACGGTTCTGTAAGGCAAATGGTGTATTCCTGCAATAATAAAAGTGCGCTGCCAAGGATGGTCACAAGTACAGGTGAGCTGTCCTTGTCCCTTTTTTCAAACCATTATATATTACAAAATCATTGCTGGTGTTACAGGGAGGCTGCAAAGCAACCTCTTTGTGAGTAACAAATCAATAATTTGTTTTCTTCTTCCTTGTATGAAAACAATACCATAAAATCATGTTGGTTTATTAAAAAGGCAATACCCTCTGAGCACAAATGGCAAGGCTGATCACAGCCTGTCCGTGGGGAGATACAGCTCTTTTATCTGCATGCTCTGTGGACTTACTTTTCGAAAAAGAGCTTAGCAAAGCCTCTAAAAACATGGTTATTTGTTAGTTGGCATTGCCAAGTTTTGACCCCCATCAGAGGAACCCGCAGGGGCAGATCAGACGGAGCCCAGCGTTACCTGCTGGAAGCTTTGAAACAAATCTCTGCCCCTTCTCCTCTGTCCTCAAAAAGGAGATTTGCCAGGCAGGATGGCTCCTCACAGCTGTCCCAGGCCACTCACCCCTGCCGTTTTACACAAAAGAAGAGCATCCTCCCAGGCTGTGTATCATCACATTGCAAGAGGGTGGTTTGAGCAGCCATATCCTGGGACGAGTCAAGTCCTGTCAGCTCATCAAAACCCAAATCTAATGGTTATAATGATGCAACCATTAATTTTTTGAGTGTGATGCCATTAGAGTTTAAGCTTTTGCAAGGGTACAGGAGAAGAAATGTGCCTCCTGTCAGCATCTTCTGGCACACTGCAGAAGCAAACCTGAATCCTGGGTTCACACGAGTCAGGGCAGCCATTATTCATTTTGCACAAAATCTTTTCCCCCCACCTCTGCAGAGCAGTGGAGGTTGCAGCTGGGCCACTCATTAATTAATTGGATGGGGTGAGGGCACAAAGGCAGCATAGCTTGTGTGGAAGCCATTTAATAGGGAATCAGCAAAGGAAATGCCTCGTTGTCCCCTCACCTTCCTGCCCCTTACACACCCTCAGGGAGTTGTTCTGCACGGTATCTCCATGGAGGTGCTTGGGCTGGAGCTCTCTAAAGGTTTGGGCAGGGCTCATGAGGCTGGTATGAGGTGTCTGGTGAGCAAATTCTGGAACTAAGGGCATCAAAGCTAATTTGTAAAAATGGGCTAATAAGGGGCAGTGTGGTACCCAGCTAATGGGGAGAGTCCAGGCCCCACTGCATTAGCCCCCCACAGTGCTGGGATTCATTTTAATCGGCACTTAGATAACAGACAGGAAGAGAAAATATTCCCCATCTTTTTTTCCATTAAGATTAAATCATTCATTCAGCCAACACCCTAATGAGGCACCAACAGACGTGTAATGAATAAATATTTTAAAAATGGTTAACTTAAACATTAAAAAACACCCTCATCTCTGTTCTGTAGGTAGTGTTTGTGGAACTAGGCTGGAGTGGGGAGAAGGTGAAACTCCCCCTTTCCAGAAGAGCAAAGGAGACTGCAGATGAAACCAATTCTTGAGCTGGTTTCTAATGAGCCTGCTGCAGCTTTTCCAGGTGAATCAAAGAAATTAAAATCCTTGAGCAAAACAAGTATTTCCATTAAAGTCCTATTAGTCTTCCTGTTCCCTAATCTTCCCCCCAAATCCTTATCCCCGACCCAGATGCTCAGCCCAGTCTCCATTACGAGGATGCTGGGACTGAGGGGTCACACCTATTTCCAGGTGAGACTGTGTTGTCAGGAGGATGTTGGGGCCATCACCTTACTGGATCCCAGGGAGCCCTCACCGAGGCTGGCTTTGTCCTACGTCCTTCCAAGAGATCTTTCACTTGTGACCCTTCTTGCAAGCACCATCATTTCTCCTTTCTTTCTTCCTCTGCAAAGGAAGAGAATTTAGAGATTAAATCCCGCTGAGAAATTAAAAAAATCATAGGTCCCTTGAGACACAAAGTACAGCTAAACCCAACTGCATAAGCAGGGAAACAGCTTTTCTACATGTTGGGGGAAGTTTGGCAGGTAGGAAAATATTTCTCAGCTGAACACTCTCCCCCTGGTTTGGATTAATAGCTTGGGTCCAACTTCACTACTCCCATAACAAATAAATCTTAAAACATAACTAGTCCAAGAGAAGAAGTATCTGCTGGATGTCTTTTCAATGCCGTATTTTTTTCCTCTGTAAAGCATTCCTCTTTTAAAAGCTCCCTGGCTCTTCACAGCTTATTTTCCTTGGATTTTATAGAGATGTCAATATCAAACACATGCAGACAGCTCAGCTTCCAGGTGGCAACATACACAAGATACATGTGATGAAAAGTACAAGGCAGGATGTTCCCAGAAAAACAGTGTTTAATTTACTGCTTGTGAATTATCCAAGAGGAGACCCAGACTTTTTTTTTTACATAGTCAGCTATTGTTCAAAATTATTTGACACTCTGCAAGCCCCCACCACCAGTGTCCGCAGCCCCTCTGCAACCATTCCTGTCACAGGCTTCTTCTGCCCAAGGGGATGGAGGTTTACATGGCTTTTTCCCCATGGTTTTGGAATCTTCTTCAGCTCCAGAGAGGACCCTATGCCGAGATTAAGTTGCCATTGTGTTGGAGCACTGGGGGAAGTTATTAAACAAGAACTCAAAGTATCATTTGTACTTCTCCTAAACTAATAAACAATAGATGTTCCCTTCAAAGGAAAAGGAACAGTTAATAAAACACTCACAAGCTCTGTCTTGCAACCCAAATAAAATCCCAGCAAGATGCCAAAGAAATCCTTAAACCCAAGCATTGAACTCCATGTTGAAACATCAGCCCCCCAGTGTGAGAGGAATATGTCCATTTCCTCAATGTGCCTCGGAAGAGACAGAGCTTGGAAGGCTTAATCTTTCACTTTTGCCATCAGGTAGAACAAAACGTTTCACCTAAAACCTGGTACTTACAAATCAGGTCCTTGAATGCCTGCACAGAAGTCCTCAAGCAGTTCTCAGCTCCAAGTGTGGAATGAGTTTGGAGAAAATTTTATCTCCATTTTAGCAAAACAGAGCAAAACATGTTCTACTCCACGATTTTTTTTTACAGTCCCCTCAAATCAAGCCCTTAATCAGGTGTCTTTTTTTATTCATTGCACTGTCTCTGAAGGTGGGAGGAAAGAAAGTAAATGTGGAGGATAAAGGGGAACGTAAGTGGCTCCACTGAGATAACCCTCTTGTGTGGCAGAGGTCCTCTCTCTGGGTAGAGAGCTTGAAACACCTAGAGGAGGAAACAACTCTCATAAATGATGGGGAGCAAGGCCAGCATACCCACAGGTTCTCCACAGTCCTTCGACCTGGCCAGGAAACAGTAGAAGAGGACAGGGAAGCTGCCACCAAATGCAGAGAGGCTTTAATCCCACTTTTGCAAAGAGTCCAAGAGCAAACTTTTGAGGTGGGAGGTGACGCACCAGTCCCACCCAGACCTGGCAAAGGACTACTTGGTCCTTTCCCTGGCTTGGTGCTACTCTGCTGGCACCAGGGGAGTGGCTGATGAGAGCTGGCAGGAGCCTGGGCACATGTTTGAAAGCCAGAGAGAAACGGGAAAGACGTGGCATTAAATTATGATGGCTTGGGACCAGCTGGAACTGTCGATCTGAGTTAACTGAGGAGAAAATGGCTCACAGCTCAGGGACAAGGCAACCTGGGGGGCTTGGCAGGGGACACCAGATGAAAACCACCACCATGTGCCAACCCCCTGCTCTTTCCCAGCCTCGGCCCTGGAGCATCACCCTGGTGTCACCACGGATGCAGCTTGGATAATGGGAAACAGAGCGAGCCCACTGTCAGCAGCATTTTCTTTTGAAGCCCTGCCATCACATGTGGGATCCCAGACTGACAGAGTTTGAGCTTCCTTCTTAGCTAAATTGAGAAATTAATTACCCCGAGCCACACCTCCAAGTGAACAATGGCAGCTTGGTCCTGGTGATGCCTGGTCTCAAGCAACTAAAATCGAGCTCAGCGGAGCAGTCCAGCACCTCATCGCTTGGTGTGCTGTAGGACCATGGTTTCCAGCAGGCAGGATGTTAAAAGAAACACTGTACATTGAGCTCTGAAATACCTGGAGCTCTTGGTGGCTCCAGAGAGCTGGGCTGGGGTAGCAGCAGGTGCACATCAGGTGGGTGTAGAGGTACCAGTGTGGTTATTTAAATGCTTTAAATGGAAACGGACAAAACCTATTAAAACAAATTGCACTGGGGTTGTGTTTCTTGTTGCCTCTGCTTCAAGCTGTAGATTTGCAATTAGTTTGCATTTATGGATAGTTTACATTTTTAAAGCTTTTCAAAGCACTTCAGCTTAAAAACATGCATTTCCAGTCTGTTTTGATTTCGTGGCAAGGAACAGGCTCCCCTGCGAGTCGGGGAGCTTCAGAGTTAAACAATAAATGGATCCCTTTCACAGTCACTTTCAGATTTCCCCTTCTGCTGTATATCCCTGCAAAGGCAAGGAGGCTCCCAAGGCAGTCCAGGTGGCTGGAGCCCCCCACTATGGCAGAGCCTCAGCAAAGGTGGCTGTGCCTGCAGTGCTGCACACGTATTGCATGGAGCTCCGGGCTGGTCTCTTTCCTGGTAAGCAATGACATTCAAGGGCTTGATTTTCGTTTATTCCACTGCAACCCATGTGGGTTGCATACATGAAGGCAAAGGGTATGGAAAAAGCTATCAGACCAGAACAGGGATAAAAAGGGAAAAGCTCCATGCAGCTACAGCTGGATGCACTGACTGCACCTGGCTGTGGTCAGGCACGTGTGCTTGCTCCTGAAGCTATTGATCACCTTATGGTGATCTGATCTTCCTACAGATTATATGGGATTGGCTGTAAGGTACTCTTTAATTCCACCAAGCAGAGAGGGTTTCCAGGTAAATAGCCTGTCTGGCCTGGAGCAGCACACACTGAGGGGCACTACTGCTCCACGTGGGTTATTTTGTGGGTCTTTTCCCCCACTGAAATGTTACTGCTTTGAAAGAGAGCTGAGAAAGAGCCAAAATCCTTGCCTAGAACTGTGCAGCTTGTGTGTGGTGCTCACCTAGGTGAGCATCACCTGAGCTACTGCTGAGGATGCATCAAACTGGCCACCAATATGCTCTTGCTTTTTATGGGATAAGGATTAACTCAGCAGGAGCAGGGAAAGAGCAATGGTGCTCACCTTGGGAAAAACCACACAGGCAGCTGCATCCATCACAGCCTGCCACCCTCTCCTACACCACAGCTACAGTAAGTGTACTCTGCTGGTCAGAGATTTCCTAAACCTGGGCTGTAAGAAATAAGTTGGGTTTTTTTCTGAGGAGAACACTCCTAAATTAGGACCTTGCTCAGAAAGGTGGTGACACCAAAAGGAGAAGATGCAATGTAGAGAATGAAGCGAATTGCTCTTCGGTAGTTTTCTGCCTACAAGCTTTGCAGCTCAGTTTTGGGAGGAACAGGCTGCCCTGAGACTTCCACCAAAAATTCTGCACTACAGACAGGCACTATCAGGTCAGCCCCACCAATTTCCTAGCCCTTCCTCTAGCCTGGGAAAAGGAAAATGGTCTAAATAAGCCACTGTTTAATCAGAAAACCCCCTCTAGACCCTAATGAATTGTTGAAAATTGTTTCAAAACCAGCTTTGAATGAAAAGATAGCTCTGGAATTTAGGTATTTCATCGAAAAGTCTCCCTAATAGAGTTTAGTTCTTTGGTTTGGTTTGGTTTGTTTGGGTTTTTTTGTGGAGGAAGGAAAAGTTGTCAGAGAAACAAAATGCTTCTCACAGAAGCAGTTGGGACATGTGACTGTGGTGTTTGGCCCTTTGGAGCTGCAGCAGAAATCTCTTTGTCCCCTTTCTCCAAGAACACTGCATCTTCCTGGCATCAGCATTAACCAGAGGATGTCCTATAGAGTCACCTCCTGCCCAAAATCTGGCAAGTGAGAGGTGGGAAAAGAAGAAGAACCCAAAGCATCTGAAACTCTCACTCCCAGAAAACTGAATCCCATTCTTCCCCCTGAACAAAAGGCATTTCAAATCGCTCCTCTGAAGCATCATCACCATCCTGGAGGAAGGAATTTGGAGGAAGAAGAAGGTTTGGTTTGTTTTCACAGCTGAAAAAAAACCCCACAGCTGGGTCTGAAGCTGAGAAGTATTCAAGTGTGGAGGAAAGCACCTTTCTCTGTCAGAAGGAAATAGATGAAAAAAAATTATGAAATATGGAGGGCAGCACTCATCTTCCCTTGTCCTGCACAAGTGATGCTGTCAGGGGCTTCCTGGCCACAGCTGGAGACACACAGGTGTTTTCTCATTAAGCTCTCCCCCTGCTCCCCTCTGCCTGAAGTCCAGCTCAAGTTTTTCATCTTCTAATGGCAAAACAGAAGATGGAATCTAGAGAAGAGCAAATAAAAAGGGCAAAGTAATGGAGAATGATATAAATCCTTGAAACAGAGGAGCAGGATTGGGAAGAGGGCTTGTACAAACAGCATATCTTGGAGTCCCTAGCTGAAACAAAAGGCTTGGACCTACAGTCCTCTGCTGGTGTCTCACCTAAAAAACAGAGATCTTCCAGTAATTCACTCCAGATTACAGCTCCCCACATGCCACCTCCCTCTCCTCCATGTTTCTTGGAGTGAGAATCCCACAAAAAACCCAGACACATTTCATGAAAACCTCGGCCAGATGGCCACCAGTGCCTCTACCCTGCTAGGCAGCTTGAGCAGCAGCCTGAGCCTGTGTCTCCTCAGCCAGGTCTGTCACGCCTTGCCACCCACACAAGCAGACCTGGCCCCTGGGGCTGGCAGGGTAGGGAGAGGCCAGTGTAGCATGGGTGAAATCACCCTAAAGCAGGAGATCCATCAGAGTCCACACAGCAGCTGCTGCCCCAGCACCTATTTGTGGATAGCAACAGGGACCTGGCAGGTTTTTGCCAGGCAGACTGCAGAAGCAGGAGGAATTGACTCATCACAGAAACATCACACCGCTAGCAACATCCACAGGATAACACTGTTGGAAATCCACAGTGGGAAAACATTGCTGCTGGGGATGGAACGCCTGCAGACCGTCCCACCTCCATCCACCTGACCCACACGCTGGCTGCCTCTTGCCAGAGGCTGGGATAATACTAAAGCAAGGAGAGACAAAGGAGCAGAGGGTCTCTAGGGCAGAGAAGGGAGATGTTACCCTGAGTGGATCTGTCGGTGGATGCCACATTATGCACACAGAGACACGGCTAAGCCAGAAGGTAAATCAGGCAATTGGAGCGAGCTGTTTGAATACACACCCAACAAAGGGAAACTCAATTAAATTTTAAAGGCAACACATTTGAAAACGGCAGGACTAAGCTGCATTTAAAGGTGGCGAGCGTTGCCAAGTCATTTCGAGCAAACAGGAGGCTATTCCATGCATCTGTTTGAACGTGCCAACAATTAATTTAGTAATCAGCACGTTCTGAAGGGACAACTTGAGAAGGTGACAAGCAGGGCTAGGCCTTCAATCAGGGTAAATTCACCACGGCGTTCTATGTCGCAGCCAGCCCCACGCTAGCAGAGGGTTTGGCTGAAAGGCCCCCAGGAGGGACATGCTGGGGGAGGTGACTTCTCTTACATAAGGACGGTGATGTGCCTCACACACGTGCAGATGGTGATGCTTCTCATACCACCCACAGCACAGATGGACTGTCAGTCATCACACTGAAAGCCATTCCAGGAGTGTGCCTACCCCAAGTCCAGCAGGGAAAAACTAAGCGCTCTTTTATCCACTAAACCTACCCTGCCCTACACCGGCATAGACACAAGAAACAAAAATATTATAGAAATAAGTCTGCTATTTATACAGCTCAGCAGAACAGATACAGCAATAAAGATGCTGAAGTTACCCTTTAGTTCAAAGCAAGTTAAATGATGGTGTGCTTACAGAGTTCCTTTCACCCAGGATCTCAGAGAGCAACAACCTCCTTGCTGTGGCCTTGGACCAACTCCTGCTCTGAGGAGGCTAAAGGCTTGTGTGAGGGCCCTTGCCACTCCACCTGGAGTGAATGTGCCTCTGCCTCACAGCCATCTACACCAACAGCCTACAGGGCGTTGAAATGAATAATATCCTAAGTGTCTTCACTTAATTTGGGTCCTGTGAGGTGTTGGTGTCTTGGGACAAGAGACATCCACAGGTCCCAGAGTGCTAGACATGCAAAGCTTCAAGAGATGGGGGCAGAAAAGTGGCCTGAAATGGAAGAAAGAATAAAAATTTTAAAAATCAATAGACAGCTTTAACAAATATTTGTCATACATTTACCTTGAGTAATGTATTTAGCTGTTATGAATTGAGGTGATAAAGTCAAAAAAAGGCACTTTGCATTATTTCTTACCAGAATCTTCTAAAAATGGACTGGTTTCTTCTGCAAACATATTTCATAAACTGTCTTTCAGAGAGCTTGGTTTTTTAAATTTTCCTTGCCTCCACAGTAGTTCTTTAAAGTCACAAGTTACTGCTCTTAAGAGTTATAATTTCCTTAAGAAAAGGATCTGTCAAAAAAGAATCAGGAGAGGGGAGAGGAAGGAGACAGAAAAAATCTCAGTGTGAACTTCACAGACCCAAGTACTTTGATTAACTACCCCCAGTCACCTGGAGGTGTAAAACTCACCCTGGGTGACCAGCCAGGACTGCAACCAGCCCATCAGTGCCTGCCCCTACCACCCACGGGGGTATTACCATCAACCTGCAGCTCCTGCTCCAACACCTCACGGATCCAAGTGCTCCATTCAGTTCCTCTTCATCCTCACACGTGTCAGTGAGAGCCCTCCCACCACCGCAGCCACTGGCTGGTCCTTGCCCTTGGGCTAATTAAAAGGAGATACGAAACTGCAGCCAGAGGAAATCCTCCTGGATGATCCATCTCTGCAAGCACGGAAAAGCCCAGCAGCAGCAGCGAGTACAGGACCAGCATCCTGCACTGCCTCCAAAGGGTTCTGGATTTAATCCCAGCTATTTCCCTTCTTCCAGGACAGCGTGGCCAGACAGCACCAGAGAGCATAATGTATTCGCTCTGGGAGCAGAAGCAAATGATGCAGTGGTAGAAGTTCCAAGTCTCTTGCACAAAGCAACTTGTCAAAAGGAGCCCCACAAGCTCACCCAAGGAAGAAGCTCTCCTGGAAACAGACTAATCCAGCTCCAGCCCTGCCTTCCTGTGCACAGAGAGTCTGCATTCACTGTAGGACAGAACTTCAAATGACGCCAGGCAAGCATTCCTTCTGATCCATCAAGAAGTGGCACTGACAGAGAAGCAAGGGAAACAAAGAGCCCATGGGACAGGGGAGGACTGGGGGTGAGAAATGGAACGGGCCTGCAAGGCACTGATGGCAAAATTATTAAAAGAAAGAAAATCTACAGTGGAAAGATGCCAGCACTCCAGAGCAGTTCTTGAGGTAGTATAAATCAGCATAACATTACTGTGCCCTATTTATGACAGCTACAGGCTGGACCAGGGGCTCTCAGTGCTGTGTGCTCTGGCAGAGGAGGAATTCAGGTACAGCAGTGAGGTGCCAGCACAGACACACACACACTGGGCACGTATTGGAGGCAAATGGCAACATCACCAGCACAACCTCAGTGTTCAGCTATCTCAGAACTCGAAAAGGAAAATTCCCCTCATTTTCTTTCCGCCTCATAAAGTACTCATAGCACTGATGAGGAAGACAGAACCTGAATGCACATTTGTGGAAAGCACATTTGATTATCTTCTGGAAAAAATGAGTCTCTCTCTCAACACGAGAGACTGTTTCTTGCCAGAGTTAAGAGCACAGAGACCCACATATATGATACTTCATTGCTCTGTAGCCAATTCTGTTGATTAGTCATTAGGATATGAGAAGAAAATAGTTAATGTGCTGTAACCAATCTGCAAATGTTATAAAATCTGCAATCATATGGAACTAATTTTAAGTGAAATGGGATGATCTACAAATTACAGACAAAGGATTACTACAAAAGGCACAGAGAAAAGCAGGCAGGAAGGCAACAAGCAGATCAATATCCTGTTGAGGATGAACAATGGTTAGGAGAACACAGGCAGCTCACACACCCAAAGAAAATTACTTTTGAGAACTGATACAAAATGAATGCTGACTAAATGTCAGATGTCTGAAGACTCATTCACTGCCAAGTAGGATACCAACAATACCACCTTTGCAACAGCCAGCGGCATGGCCACTGGCCACAGGGCTACCTTCAGCTTGAATGGATGCGGGGAAGCAGGACTGCTGCAAAACCCTTCTGTGAGTGGGAGCTCATCAGACAGTGGGTTCCTGGGGAGCAACAGGTCCTGGAGGCTTCTCTGAACAGCTTGCTTTCACTGCCATCCTTTAGGAAGTTTTTCTCACCTCAGCTCTGACATATATGACATGGAATGTGCAGCCACATGGAGACTTCGGGGCACAGCTTGAATACTCACTTCAGCAAGAAGCCCATTTTGTCCTAAGAAAACAACAATGGGAATATTCCGGTGCCCCTTTAAAATATCAAGGCAAAAACTATTAGTTGGCAAGGTTACAACTGCAAAGCGAATGCAGACTTTGGGACTCATGTTCTGTTTCTTCCCCTCCTTTAAATCATAAACATGTCTGAAAACAAAACGAGACATAATGAAAATAAATATACAGAAGTAGCACTTGCCCGAAGGTCCAATGTTGTGCTGTGCAGTTCTGCTCATTTTTCAATCCTTCTGTTTCTTGTCTGAATTTGTACAGCCCTGTTTTACTCCCCCTCTCTCTAGAACCCATATTAATAATCCTGCCTTGAGACGCTCATCTATCAGCCCAGAAAGCAAGACATTTATCCTACTCTTCAAATGTCCATCCAGACCTCGGGAGGAAGGTGTGGACTGGGGAGGGAGAGAAGAAAGCACTTTTCCTGTTGCTTCAACACTGGTGATCAACTATAGAGGACGCTAACAGCTATCAGGGAAACATCTCACAGTCCTGCCCCTTTCTTTCTCCCCTCCTCAAGAGCTGCACTTGGGACTCAAGAGCCATTTTTCAAAGACAGTGCCATTTAGGGTACCCAGCTAAAGCAGATCTGAGCAGGATCAGGTCGAAAGCAGTCAGTGTGTTACCCTGGCAATGAAGCCAGATTCTGATCTCAGGGAAAATGAATGTAAGTCTAGAACAAACTACTCCCCTCACTGGAATAACAGAGGTGTGAGTGTCATCAGCCTGATCCCTGCCACGTGCTCTGGCCAGCCCCATGCCCTGGCACCACCTACCTATTCCCTGCCTGACTCTGCTTCCTTCCACCAACATGCAGGAACACCTGTGCACAGAAAGCTTCCCCTTGCCACCACCTGCCTATTCCCTAGCAAAGCATGTACCTATTAGTAGCTATTATCAACAGATTATTCTGATCAAACACCAAGAAAAAAGGATTTTCTTGAGCAGATTGTTTTAAGTGCAATCTGTTCCCCATCACCTCTCCCAAATCACCCCACTCCTTTCTCACACACCTATACAAAACTCACAAAATGAAAACTCCTAAAACACAGTAAATTATTTTATCTACTCCATCCCTTCTATCTGTTACTACAACCTTCTGCAATAGGGGTGCAGGAAAATCTGATTTTAGATATGAAGTTGACATTGTAGTCTCATTCTCTTCAGTCAAAATATGAAAAATAAAAAGCTACACATACTCATTTTATCACAGCAATGGACAAATCTATCACAGTAATACTTTTGACAAATAACAAAATGCAAAAAAGTATTGAGGAGGTTTACAGCAGTTTAATGAAGGCTCTCGTACAAAATCTTGAACTCAAAGTTACAGTCAAGAGCTACTGAAAAAAATAACTTACAATGAAAAAGCTGATGCGAATTGCCCACTTAGCCATGGAATTAACTGCACTTGAACGCTGTGCTTAAATAGTCACCACACAATAGGAACAAATTTAAATCACGACCAAGGTACACACAATTCACTTCCATTCTGTTTTCAATTACATGTATTCAGCATGTAATTTAACCTCTGGAAGTTACTCTGAAGAACACAGAGGTTTCTCTTTTTTTTTTTTCCCAAACACTCACTGGAAATAAATACCATTGAAAGAATACATGTGGAGTGCAATAAAATGGACACTTAGGCACTGGTACAGTCTAGTCCTCTTCAGCCCTCTACAAACTACAAGACGAGAAGTTTTAAACCACAGATGGAGTGGAGAGCAGGTTAGAGCTGTACAGGTAGTGCAGCAGGTTAGGTACTACACAAGAGCACGTCTGCAAAAGGTCCCAGGAGATTTTTGTTGAAGATGCAGCGTATCCACACTAGGTATATCGTGAAGGGCTTAATGTTTTCTGAGAAGGTGTGATTCTGATGGGACAATATATAAGGCATGTAAGTGTTTTCCCCTTGCTCTTGTATCCACACTTCGTATTTTACTTCTCTGACCTTGAGATACCTCAGATTCCAGGGGATCTGCCAGGACACGGCAAGTTTAGCTTCACTCGTGCCCTGGACAGAAGCCTGACACTTAGCATCCCTCACTTTGCCAGGGTAGAGGCTACCAGACCACTTCTGCTTCTTGGGTCCGGGCTTAGACTTCACAGTCTGCCTAATCACATGTATGAGAGATGGGATGTTCACCTTTGTGTCCTGGTAGGCACGGAACAGCCACTCGGGGTTGCGGCAGCAGAGGTGCCGCGGCACCTCCGTGCTCTTAATGATGCGCTCCTGCTCGGCTTTGTCCAGATGAGCAATCCCACCCTGATCCCAAGGTCTGTCCGGGTAGGTTACGGTGTCTTCCCTGTCGGTGTTCTGCCAGGCAATGTACTGCAGGTCCATGCCAGGAAGAGTTGCCAGGGTTTTGTAAGGGGTGTAGTGCTCAGGGTTGATAGCATATGGGAAGAGCTCCACCACCGTGGCCCCTCTTGGCAGGAAGAGCGACATGACTAATTGGGCCCCATGCATGCTGACCAGCATGGACGCATTGCTGATCAACTGGACGATGTCAGAAAATGAATGCTCCTCCAGAGAGACAGAAATGGTTTTCATCTGAAACTCCTGAGCGAGAGCCAGGATTAGTTCTGCCTCATTTAGGATAAGTCTGTTGATTGTCCGACTGAAAACTACAATGTACTCCTCACTGGAGCTTTCCTCCAAGCTGATGTTCAGTTTCTGCATCATGAATTTGGTGAACTGCCTGATCTCATTACCAGAAACCAAGATGTTAGCCTTTGGCCCTTGTGGCTGGACAAATCCGTACTGGTACCAGGTGGTGATTTTGGATAGCCCCACATAGGACTTGGTAAAGCAGAGGAGCCTGCCCAGGGTTTTAAGCTCCTCCCTGAGGAGTGGCTGCTTGTTACTCAGCAACTTGTACAGGTCAAAGTGAACACCTTCACTCCATCCTTCCATGAAGAAGAGTCGTGCCTCCAGACCTAAGTCGGAGAACTGCTGCATGGTGTAATAGATGGGGAGGAGGTCGTCATGAAAGACGTGCATCAGGTTGTCTGGGTTGAACCTGTTGGCGATCAGCGCCACATCAGGCACGAAGACTGGCTTTGGCATAAATTTCAACGCAGCAGCTGGCAGCTCCACAAAGTTGAAGTACTGGGTGTTGTGATCTTCCACAGAGGAGAGGTCGAGCAGAGCTGGCTGGAACCTCCGGGAGCCCAGGTTGGGCAGCATGACAGAGGAGTTGCTGTGGAAGTAGACAAACTCCTCAGCCTCGGTAGAGTAGCAGAGGGACTCAAAGCGGCAGATGCGGTCGGTGTGCATCCTGCCAGTGCACACCATCCTGGTACCATTCTCCACCAGGGCCTGCAGAGCTGCATGGTAGTCAATCTGAGCCTCAGAAAGTTCCTGAGACTGGCGCATGAGGACCAACTCCTCTTCCACCATGGCGGCATGCTCGCAGAGTTTGATGTGTTTCCACAGCACAGCAGCGAGGACAGACACGAGCAGGGCATTGAACACAGCTGCTATGTTCATTCTGTAGTTAGATCCTAGCAGGATGACAGGTGGGGAATGCAGTGGAGAGGGAACACATCATTAACACTCTTTGACATGGTGAGGGCAAAGACCTGTGGAAAATGAAACAAGAAAGGAACCATTTAAACATCAGGTTTACAGCTCCACCATAAATCATATTTTATGGACTATTCGGGAGAGTTTAGGCTTCTTTCAGTAATTTTTCCCCCTTCCAGGGAATGAGAAGAAAAAAGAAAAAAGTGCCAAAGCTCTCCCCAAAACTGTAACAAATACAAAGCAAACAGAACTGGGAGCTGCTCTACAGGAAGGCTCCTCTCTCATTTTCATTTCTATGCTTTTGAGAAAGAAAATGTGAAAGAGTTTAAGGATGAGCTCTATGCAGATCTGTTAGGAAGAAAAGTATGTTCTCTGGGACCCTGGATCACTCTGCTTTTTGCAGACCACTCCCAGAATGAGAGGAAATAGAGCACAGCAATCATTGGGCCACCTGGAGAGGACTTGGAGACCAAGCTCCTCCTCCTGCTCTTTATGGCTGAGAGCACTCAGCAGTGCTTCCCACCTTCACCGTGCAGGCAGCGATAGCTCGAGGAGTATTGCCAGGACAGATTCCGCTTCACTCCACGTGGAATGCGAACTAGTGAACATCACATTCCATTTCATTTTATCCAGGGGTGGGGGAAGGACTTGCAGGTCTCTGGACTGCCCAGTGGGAGAATCGCGAGTCACTTGGGCGTTGCTTTGGCTGCAATCCAGGATCAATCTAGGAACTGCAATCGTCTTCCAAAAGAAATATTGGCATGGGAGAGAGGAGAGCTCTGCTCTTTATGAGAGGAACTGATGTGTCATTAAAGCAATCAAACCTTCATTTAGTGAGTCTGGCTCGCACCAGCACAGCCAACCCTTATACAAATGATAAGCTAATGCATTTGAAGGGTTTCACTGTTGGCATTTTCTCATCCCAACCTGAGAACCTTTTCTGTGCTGCTCCAAGGCCTCCCTGATTCTTTTCTGTTAGAGCCTGCCACTGTTTTCTTTCTATGCAGAAACACTACTGGCTTATATCAGAGTATTGATTATAATTTCAACTGTGAACTTCAATTGAGGTATTGATTCACCTACAGAATTTATGGGCTTCAATTTTCATTATTGTCCTGGGTTGCAATATATTCTATTACCATCTTCATGAGCTGTGAAACCAGGTGGGGCAGTGTTTCTTTGCCTCCTCCCTCCGGACCATCTTCTGTTAACGGGAGCATTTGTGCTTTGCCAAAGGACTCATAGATAACGGACTCCAAACCATCTCCTGTTAATGGGCCCATCAGTGCCTCACCACCCCATTGTGAGATGCTCTGCCTGGGAGGGGGCACTGAACATTTCCCACCTGGATATAATCAGAGGTTTTTCAGGCACAAGGGAGCTTTTTTCTGCTGGACTTCCAGAGGACGAGAGGCTGCATCACTGGACCTTCAGGCAAGGACCAGGCCCTTTTCCACGGGACCGCTGTTTTCACCGGAGCTGCTGCACCCACCCTGCTCACCGGGAGCCACCAGTGCTGCTGCCGGCTGTGACCAGCACTGCTCCAGGAGGGGAAGCTGCCTGGCAGCCGAGAAGGCTGCACTCGGTGACTGTGCTGTTATAACTGCCAAAGTCATTGCTGTTCATTGTTTTGGTTTATATCTATAAATTAGTAAAGAACTGTTATTCCTATTTCTCATATCCTTGCCTGAAAGCCCCTTAATTTCAAAGTTATAATAATCCGGAGGGAAGGGGGTTGCATTTCCCATTTCAAAGGGGGTTTCTGCCTCACTTAAACAGACGCCTGTCTTTCAAACCAAGACAATTATGTATCAAGATTCACTGCTAGTTGGGCTGTAAATAATTGCACCCATGACTCATGGGGAATTTTAGGAAGGGAAATTTCTGATTAGTATTTACCCCACTAGATTGTTTCTATCTGCTGTTTTTAAAGGTAGCAATTTTAAGCTTCCTTTGGTACAAGTTTGCTGTAGGGGAAAAAAAAGCAATGTCTCAAGCACATGTTCTGACATCCCAAGCATCCTTTAGCATTTTAACTAAGAGACACTTCTTACATGGCAAAGTGGAGGAAGTTAGCCAGCCATATTTGGGACCAAACCAAACACCTCCTCTACTGCCAAAGGAGTTCCTTTGAATAGAGATACTGCAACCTAAAAGCTTGATCCTGCAACTTGGAATTAAATGGAGAATCATTCATGGAACTCAATGAAGTCCAAAGGGATTCCTACACCTCGTGAGAGCCCAACATCTGTCTTAGGAAGAACTGAAGGTGCATGGGAGTCTGAATAATGCCAAAGAAACGAGTGCTAGCTGAAAGCCACACAAATTCAAGAGGTGATCTCTGGGTATCTGAGCAACAAATTCATTTCAATCTCTAGCTACTCAAACGAAACAGAAATCCACCTCCTTGGCAAGTGGTCTGAAAAACTCCTTCATCTAGAAACTCCCTAAAAGCAAGCAGCAAATTAAAAATGTGTTGTTTTGATTTCAACCACGGAAAAAAAAAGGAAAAGGACCTAGATCTGATTATCAGGGCAGGATCAACTCTCCATAAACCACACCCCAAAGATGCTTCTCTATCTCATTCTTCATACTCATTCATCTCTTCAGCCAGTCTCAATCGAGAGAGGCATGAAGGACTGTGATAAACCCTTTTCTAACACTTAGCCTTTGTTCCCACCACAGCAATTTTAACCGGGTCTTGTCCTGGGTGCCACAGATATCCTGCACAGAAAAATGATGGCTGTCACATCACATCTCACTCTGTCCTCTGTCAACAGGGGATGACTGCCGCTCCCGACGGCTTCGCAACTCTCAGCCACGGCTATTCCATGAACAGCCTGGAATGGAAACCCACTGGGGACAGTAGTACATCACCCAGTTAGGTTCTGCTAATGCAATCAAACCAGTTTTCAGGAAGAGAAATTTTTCATGGGGACAAATCCTAAATTATTTTGTTGGTACCGACTTTCAAAGCTTTATTTTACTTCTTCGCTGTCTTTGAAAGATGTCTAATTATATCATCCAACTCTGTACATAACCTCTCCACTACAAACCTCTCATCTTGTGAGCACAGCTTTAAGTGACTTCAACAGCATCACCAAGGAAAGGATGGAGCCCCAGCAGCCATGTGCAAAGCCTGATAACCAGTACATGGAGGAGACCTTTAACAAGCAAGTCCTCTGCTGCAAGCACACACCTAAAGGAAGGCCAGTACACAGGCATTGGGAAAGCTAACTTCCGTGGGTCAGAAGAACAAAGCACCTACAAGTTCAATGGAGTCAATGCAAGTTGCAACAACTTGGCAGAGGAGGGAAAATCACATGGCTTCTTTATTATTCCATTATGGCGAGGTGAGTGTGTATGTGTGGGTGTTTCAAAGGCATAAGAAGCCCACATCCATAAAAACACCACTGATACCACCAGCATTTCACAGGCATTTTAGTCGTAGAGAGCTCTGCTGACCATTACAAACCCCTTGAGTCAAACAGGCCTCTTTGAAAACAGCCTGTTCAAATGTTTCACCCCTGACTGATTTGTTCTCTCCCCTCCAGCCCCAAGGGAAGGGCATAAGATGAACTTCAGAGATGTAGCCAATGTTCAGAGGTTAGCAATTTTCATTTCAGACTCTGCCACAGCAATACCTGCTAAATGGGTAGGAATTAACAACTCAGCTTTTTAGTAAAAATCACCTGCAAGGCCCTCTTCCACCTCTTCTCTCACTGCAGCTCTTTCACTTCCCTGCACTAAGCTGAAGTGAGTGTATGTGCTTTAGCCAACCAGGTGTCAGGAATATATGCTAAATGTTAGCAATGCTAAAATAATCCATCTTCATTTCTGTTCCTCATTGCCAATTCCTAAATCCTGGTTCACGCTGCTTGGGAGAAAGCTGCTTTTGATGGAAATGAACAAGGGGATGTGGACAGGAAGGGGTGTCGCAGGCAGAAATGAAAAGAGAATTTCACAGGTACTGAGAGAACTGTCTTAATTCTTTGCCTGTTTTCCCACATTTTATCATCCACCTTTTTTTCAATCTGACACTTTCAGTGAAAACAGACCTTCAAGAACTGTAATTTTTGGTCCCTCGGGGAATGATAGAGCATAAATAGTAACAAAAATCCCCCCTGTTTGCCTTTACATACCCAGTAGAGGCTGCACTGAGGGAGTAAAGGCAAGCAATCACTCTCCATGTCCTCTGGTTCCTCAGTCCCCCAAGCTGAGATCAGTCATAAAGTGCTGTCAGCAGCAGTAGACATGGGATAGGAAACTTTCCCAGGAGGCAGAGGGTAACAACGAAACAGGTGAAAGCATTTTGTTTTCCACCTGAAGAGAGCTGCTTTATGATAAAATAAACTTTTTTTACTAAATCTCCCTCACAAAATGGATCTAGAGCTGCCACTCCCACAGTGTTACCAGAGAACATCCTAAGAACAGAAAGGCACTTGCAGAAGCAGCAGGCCAGACACACTGCTACTTTTCTTAAGAGCAGAGTGCTCTGGGCTGCTTCTTTCTACATAGAGGGCAGTCTCTTGGCCAGTCACCCCCCGAGCTGCTCACAGACTCTGTCCTCCCCATCCCTACCACATTCATCCACCCTCTCACTTCCCAGTGACACTGGGATAACCAGGGCTCTGCTCCACGTGAGTGATACGCCCCAGTTAACAAAGAAATCACATGGACTGACATTTTTCCACTTTCTGCTTTGAAATGCTAAAGCACCATCCTTCAGCACCAGGAGACACGACAGCTGATAGACCAGAGCCAAGCCAGAAGAGACGTGCACGTAAAAGCTACACAGAGCTTCTTGCTGCCAAGCTGGCAGAGGGCAGTGATGTCCCATGGGAGGGGATGGGATGTGCCCTTCAGGACTCCCAAGAGGAGTGGGCTGCAGGGGAGCAGCAGGAGTGAGAGAGGGAGGCAGAAGAGGCAGATTTCCCTGGCAGTGATGCTGACAAGGCAGGGGGCAGCAGACTTAGAGCCAGACATGGGGAGTTCAACAAAAACACCAGTGTGGGGGCAGCTCAAGACTGTCCAATGGAATTAAGAGCATATCCTGAGGCTTGCAGCTCAGCCACAATGGATGCTGCTCTACCAGCTAAGAGCCTGTGGGAGGGACTCTATTTTTGGTCAGCTCATCTTTACTCTTTTTCCAAGAGTTCACAGGCATGAAGAGCTTACCCCATTTTCTTCTTCCGCCCCCACTCACTTAGCAAAAGCATCGCAGTTTTATTCTCACAGCCCAGCTACTTCTCCTCTAACTAGCACTGGCTGCTAGTGACCAGGTGAAGTCTTCAGGAACATTCATCTGGTGTGTTCAGCAGGCACTTCTGGCAAAGCCCTCCAGCATCTTGCAGGTCCCTAATACTCTCATGCAAGTTTGGACACAGCAGCACCTTCTGCCTGTTAGCTACAGGTCATCTGATGTATTAAACATCCTCAGGAAGCGGTAAGGACACAGGAAGCATAGATGGAGATACTGTTCTCCATCTCCTGTTAACATGTCTAGGAGATCAGAGTGGGTGGGATGAGAGAGAGGAATTTCCACTAACAGGCAGCTGGCATAAAGAACTGTTTTGATTCATTTAGGAGACGAGTTCTGTTGTTCTTTTTTTAATAGTGAAGCTACAGTAGGATGAATCACTAAAGCTATTAATATGATGGACAGTGTTCCAAATCTCTCCATTTTAAAAATTGCAATCTAGGTAAGAAATAGGGAGAAAAGCTACAAAATCTACATTAAAAAACCCCAACTACAAAAAAGACAAACATACACTACTAAGACCCCCAAAGGGAAAAACCAAGAGCTTGATTAGAGAGAACAAGGGTGACCAGCATGCCTAAAGAGGGGTCACCTATTCCTGCAGGTATTAAAAAAAATGAGAAGTGCTGTTTTTGTCTATTTAGGCCTCGACGAGCTTTTGTTACCAACGGCCCGAACATTTTCCAGGCCAGTGTTCAGCTTCCCAGAGCTACAGTGGGCTAAAAAGCCTCATAAAATGGAAAAACAAAAAGCACGAAGGAGACACGTTTCCAGAGAGCATCACTACTCTGTGCACAGAGAGAAATGCCTCCTCATGGAGGCCAACTTGGCTTTGGCCCAGCTGGTCAGCTCCTGTGCACAGCCTGCCAGTGGTGGCAGGGTGTCCAGACAGAACCATCTCCACAGTTCCCAGAAACACGACACAACTGGAAGTGGACTGGGGCTGCCCTTGCCAGAGGACAGCAAAGGAGTTAGGGCAGAGCTGCATGGGCAGGAAATGAGCTTCTGGTTATGGTAACATAGTGGGAGGGGTAGGAGCAGATATTCACTCCCCTAGGACATTTTCCCCATAAGCACTTCCTACCCCTGGATCCATCTCTTGCTAGACTGGCTTTCCAGGACCAGTACAGGAAAAGCAAAGCATGCAAACACGGCACTTCACACTCCCTCTGCAAAATGTCTTCTGTTCTTTCTCCCATCCCTGATGCAAGAAGCTTAGCTAAGGATTCAGTGTATATAACACAGGCAGTTTTAAATACCTACTTCATTCATGCTCAAAGCAGAAGTTGCTAGAAGGCAACTTTCCCAAATGGAAGGAGGGGGAGTTGGGATTCAGCAGCCAAGAATTTGCTTTTATTCTCATCTCTGTCACAGATTCCCACAGAACTACAAGCAAGTCAATCCCCACAGCCCAAAAAGCTGTTATCATCTTATTCACTCTATTTATTTAATGAGATACATATATCTTTCACAGTACATAGCACATTAAAGAAAGGATGGTACACTGAATGATTGATATACTGGAACATTTTCTTTGTAAAAAGCAGCCAACTGTAGAAGTGCTGACTTTTTAAACAGGAAAAGAGCAGATTCTTGTAGAGGGAGTAAGCCCAGCAGTTAAAGATAAAAATATCATTAATAAAGCCTGATACAAAGAGGGGACATGAAAAATAAGAATATCTTGACTACACAGTCTCAAGAAGAATGTTAAAAATAGAGCTTTATTAAAAAAAATTAAAATCAAAATATTACAATATACTTTAAAAACCCCTGTCTTATAAAAACCTTATCTATAGATAGCTGTGATCAAAATTAAGTCTATCTTCAGTTTTTACGGTTTAGCATAATTGAGGAATAGAAAGCAAAACTGTAATTCTTTCTATATGAGACTGCAACCAAGCAGACTGAGGCTCTGTGCAATGGTCCCTACTGCAAACGTACCTTCAATATGAACAGGAGAAGACAGGTGGCTACAGGACACCTACCAGCTGCACTTATGGATAGAAAACCTAAGTTTTCTTCCATTTAATTTCAGAGTCTGTGAGAGCTGGGACAGGAAGAGATCCAACATGACTTTCACAATGACTAGAAGCCATTGATTTAATATTTGTTGATACTCCTATCTTGATCTACAAAATAACAGGTTAAAAAATTCCAACGCTAAGCAGTCAGTGCATAGAAGCAAGCCACAAAGCTGAGCTAAAAGTATAAATCGAAAAAGAGTACTTCTTGGGCTTTAAAGATCTGAATTTCCAAGTTCTCTCCTCCATCCATAATGGAGTATGAAATCCTTTCCACACACAAAATCCCAGATCTCCAGAAAATTCCCCTAAATAAGATGCATTTCTGATAAACAATTCTGAGGCATGAGATGTAAGAAAAATGAGCTAAAAAGATGAAGAAAAAGAAATGAAGGTATTTCCCTCAGCCCTCAAGTCTTGTTCACCTTCTGAGAGTCCCAAGCCTAAAGATGAAAACCCAAGTTACTCAAAATAACCATGGCTAGACAGAGGGGAAAGCTTAACAGAGTTCATTGCAGCGGATCTTTGTTCACCCGAGTATCCCGTTGAAACCTATCTGGTTACATTGTCATTAACAGCCCTATCCTTCGAGTAAAAAACCTCTCGTTTTGCCTGGTCTCTTGCTATTATTCTGTAAGCAAGATACCTTTGTCAGAAAAAAAGTGTCAAGAGAGCAGCAGGTTTATCTTACTGGAGTGGTCTGCCTAAAGCAAAGACGGAGCAGGAGTGGCTGAAGGGAAAATTTACTAATGCTGCAAAACCGAATTTAAAAGAATACGATGCAAAATCCCAAGGTACCGAACAAGAGGATCTTCAGGCACTCCAGCTATGCCTCTAGGCTTTAGCTGCCATTTGTCATTCTCTGTATTTTATCTATCCTTTCTTTCTCTGCTCTCCAGCGGGCAGAGTACCTGCGTTTTTTGGATACTGGGACTGGTGCTTCGCAGCATTTACAGCCTGAGCCCTCCCCGCTCTCCATCAGCATGGTGCCTAGGACCGCTCCTGTGTGCTGCAAATTCTAAGCAGGAGCCAAAATTGTTCGGAGCACAGCGCAGCCAATAAGAACAGTGAAAATCCCTCCTTGGTTACAACAAACTCCACATTAGCACGTTTTTAGGAGAGGGTAAAGAAAAAAAAGTAATCCCATAGCAGCACCTGTCCAGCAAGACACACATTTCTGCAAACCTACAGAATTTAGTCCGTATCAGAGATGTTTTCCCCGTGAGACTTTTGTTTAAAAATGATAAAGCAAACCACTAGTCAAACAAAGAGGGACTACAAAGCTGTAGGATTACAAATGAACTACTGACTCTCTCTCACATATGTACACACATAGAGGAGGGATTCAGAGTGAACTTGCAGGGAAGGGGGGAGTGAGGAGATATCAAAAACATGCTAACCTCCCCCCTCTGCTCAGTACACTGCAACCAGGACTGCCAACAAAACTGAATTCAGAGCCGTATGTGATCAGCACAGCAAACACAGCACAGTTACAATGACACCCACCAAAGAAACGCAGTAATTCAGAGCATCTGCAACCCTCTTAGTGCGGGAAGTACTATCTCTGGCAGATCAGTGTTTCAGCACATGCACGCATACCTGGTGTTGCTAAATAACAGGAAATGCTATCCGGTGCCTCTCTTTCACAGGAGAAAGAAAAAAGAAGACACCTTAAAGCTATGCTTTGCAGGGAAACGAGCACTCTCCAGTCCTCTTCTTTCCTCACCACCACAAAGAAAAAGCAAAAATCCCATCTAAGAGCTCTCAGCACCGTAACCCGTGCACCATCTGCAGCCTGAGCTACCTTTCTCCCCCAAGTCTGAGCATGCTCTGTCTGCCGGCAGTGTCCTATCGCTCCAGCTGGCTCACCTCAATTTGTTAGCCTCCCAGAGGTCAGCCTTGCATGCAGGATGATTTGCTGCAGTATTCCTGCAAATCCCCGACGGGCGGCCACACTGAAACAAACACCACCGTGCTGTTTCACGGAGCTGAGCATGTCTTGGGAGACAGGCGGCAAACTGGTTTGGGGAGGGGGGACACACGCATTTTAGAAATCCTGCTTTTGAGGATCATTAATGCCACTGCTACACCAAACACTTCACACAAAAGAAGAAAACAACAGGAGAGAAAGGAAAAAATGCCCCTTGATAGAGGACGTGAAAGCCTTTTGTCATGCTTTCTAGTAATTCCCTTGGCACCAGGGAAGCAATTTCCCAGCTGTGATGGTCAGCAAATGGCTTAGAATTGAACAAGGCTGTGATTGCCCTCCTTCAGAGACCCGGGGAACAGTATTTTCAAACTAAAGTAATTTTTTATGGTGGGAACAAGTAATTCCTAAACACAAAGGCACCGAAATCATGCAGGAGCTTGTAAGAGAATCTCCTACTGCACACAAGCTCATGGAGGTGAGTCCCTTACACCAACCTTCAGCGCAGAGCTTGAACCTGTGGGGACCGAGCAGCTTCATGAAGATGGCAAACCAGACAGTACTGACTGGGAACATTTCCAGTTCTCATCCCCCCATGGGATCTACATGCAGATCAGAGCCCACCAAAAGGCTCATGGCAGGAAGTCATACCACTAAACACAGGAGGGAGATCCCAGGCCTGCAGGGACACTCTTGCAGGCAGATCACAAGCAAACACACTCTCTGCAAACGTGTTGACTGTGTGTTTGCAGGACACATCTTGTTGAATATCTGTCTGTGAGGATTTTCCCTGTGAGACTTAACAGGTAAAATAAGAAGGATGAAAAAGAAGAAAAGTTCTCTAACAACTCTTCCCACACACTCAAGGTGGTCTTTGAACTACGGCACGAGCCTATGTCCTTAGAGGATCTCAGAGAGACACTGGTCAGTCCCATCTGCCTGGGGGAAATATATAATAAAAAAAGAGCAAAGAGAAGAGAGCCCACCCAGTGCCCTCAGCCTGTCCTATTGGGACTAAGGAAATCCAGAGTCATCTTTCTCTTTTTAAGGTCATCTCATTGTCCTGTTCTCCCTCTAAATACAAAGATGTTGCCTTGTGTGGAACAGGTCTGGTATTTTTCCTCTGAATTTTGAAACTCTAGGAGTGGAGTTAGATTTGGAGCCAACTTCACTTGAGAAAACACATCTTGACTTTGTGTTTTTTGCGCTTCAGACAGCTCCACTGCATGACCTGCCTTCCACTGATGCTAAGAGGAGCCTTTCCACTGACCCCACAGATCATGGTTAGCAGCTTTATCAGTAGGACCCCTGATAACCCAGACACACAGTGTTGGTCTCTTTAACTTAGACAAGCTTTTAATTTACTGGAGAAGAAAGGACAACATATACAGACTGGTCTTCTATTTATGAATAAGCTTATTCTCTACCTCTGGAATGAGTTATATTAATGGATTTCTTAGGTACAATTTATCACATTGCACAGAATTAGAGAGTTTAACCCCCGTCCTAAAGAGGGTCCTGTTCTCAATCTGCCACATCACAAAGTACAAAACTTCATCATTAAGGGGTGGGGGAGGAACCATAATCAAATAATTCCAGCAACTGTGAAATAATAACTGTCCATTACTATTGCACCAGGAGGCACTAAGTGTGGCAGTCCCAAGCTCTTCACAGTCAGCACCTACTACAAGCTGGTAAGGTTTGAATAGGAGGTCTTGGCTCAGAACTAAGCATTTGATAAATATTTAATATCCCTCATAAAGTTGCAGCCTTCAAAAACAACACTACATTTTAGAACTCCTAAAAAGCAGTACAGCACAAATAAAACTCATCAAACTGGCAAGAAAGTCTGAATAGATCCCTCTTGGTTTAGGGCTGACAAAGAGCAGGTAAATCATTATTTACTGAATCTTTGCCTTGCACATATATGTTGCAAGGGTTCCTCCGTCACTCTGAGTCACAGCATTTATTATTTATAGTCCCAGAAGGACGCTCTATAAGAAATTGTTCTTCCTGCAGTGCTTTTGAACCAAAAGTGCATTTCGGTTTGAGAGCACAAAAAAAAATTATGCCTGAACTAATAAAAAAAGTCTTTGTACTGATAAATACAAAAGGAGACAAAGGAAGCATTTGGTATCTGGACACCAAGACTGGGACTTCACACTGAGAGGATGACATTTTGATTCTGCAGAAGCTAACACTAAAACTCACGTTGAAAGGACCAGAACGTCAGCCAAATATTGAAAGTTCCTAAGCAAGAATATACTCCGACAGTGTAAAAGGTATTTTTCTGAAGAATATCTCAAGGGCCAAACCCCACTTTGCTCAACTCCTTCAAGAATGACATACTCCTAAGGCTTAAGAGACGAAGGATGCAAGTTTTACATAAATATTAGGTTTAAAAAGGTTTAAGTATGATCAAACATATTTAACACACACACACATACACACAGAGCTTACATGTCTTGACATCAACCTGACAAATTCATAGGTATTTATTCTCCTCTGCAGATATGGGCATGCTTTATACATATAAAATATATACTTGCTTGCTATCTGAATTTGTTATATGCAAAACTATTCACTCTAATAACCCCTCTATCCCTATGAGGAACCACCCCAGCAGCATTGCAGGGACACACTGGCCTGCTCCTGCAGCTGTATGCAGTGTGTGCAGAGAGGAATGGTGTGGGAGAGTCACCTGCCAGTTCCCAAGGCAGGAGATGGCTTTGGTAGCTGCTCTGATTCAAGTTAGGTGTCACTTGTGCTCTTCCAAGTTCCCATTTTGCCATCAGTAAAGACAGGTCAGCAGGGTGACAGAGATAAACCAGTTCCCTCTCCTACAGCTTTGCCAACTGCGCACCTGCAAATGTAATTAGTGCCAATGTGTCTGCAGGGGAATCTGAGATAATTCATGCTCATAAGAGCAGTTTGGTAAGTAAATGATGTTCATCAAGACTGACATGACAAAGCAAGGGTAAAACACTGCCTGAGATCCCTGGGTATGGCCTCACCCTAGTGCTTCCCACAGCTGCTATTTCTTCACTGTTTCTGCCCAGGCAGTGGGAAGATCATGTGCCCTCTCTCAGAGGACACTTCAATATTAAGCCACAACCTCACCTGAAGAAACACATCTCCCATTTTACAGATAGAAAGACTGAAACCGTCAGTTGGATCTGGATGGGATGCATCACACCAGCATCCATTAATATGGGAGCAGCTTCCTGTGAAAAATCCACCAACAATCAAAACCTCTTGTCTACTCCAAGGTTGTATTCATGGGCTTCAGGGCTCAAGACAGAAGCTGGGGCCTCCAAAACCACAGGTGACAGAATAAACATGGTAAAGGACAGAGATGAATAAGTTACCAGCTCTGTCACTATTGCTCTCAAAGAGCTGCTAGAGGAGTAGCCACAAGCCTGACATGCTCTGCTCCCCACACACCCTCCTCCCATCTTCTATTCCCATCATACTTGCAGTGCAGAGGGTCCAGGGGCCTCCTGCATGCCTGAGAAACCCGCCCTGGACCCACAGTTTAGGCTCAAGCTGGAAGCCCTGTCAGAACGACTTGTCCTGGGAATTTTGGAGGAAAAAGAAGAGAGCCCCTTTTCCTGTCTGTTGAGACAAACAGGGCAGTCATAACCAGCAAGTCTTACATGTCTTATGAAATGAAGATGTTAATATCACAGCAAAACACAGGTCTTGAAAGTAAAAACACCCCTGAATGTAAACATCAGAGGGGTGCCAAGGTATGGAAAAGAAGAGACATAACAGAAACACAAAATTTGCTTTTCATGAACTGTCAGGCACTTAGATCTATAGGGGTGAATAGATAATAACACTGTGGAAGTATCCAAAGGATAGGGCTTAAGATGTCCAAGAATTTACCTGCCTTCACTGGGTTATGCAACTAGTTTGCAAGTGGGCTGCAGTTGTTCCGGAATTGATGAGAACATCTCGGTTCATAAGCAGGATTACAGGAGGGCTTTGAGGATTGGGGTACAGGACTTTGATGGTCTTCGTGGGTGCCTTCCCAATCAAAATATTCTATGATAGGACTGTTCCCTGAGCTGCCTTTGTTCTAACCTTCCACTTTTTCTATGTTCAGAGACTTTGTGTTTTCTTAAAAACCTTGAGAATCCAAACCTACAAACCAAAGTCCTAGTACTTCACGGAAAGAACTCCACAAGGAAGCAGTAGCAGCATCTACAGTCTTGATCAAAACAGCAGTTTCGATCCAAGCTGGAGCATGTGCTTCAATTAGCCAGTCTCTGACAAATGCCTGGAAGTAGCTAGAACAGCAGCATGACAGGAATACAGTTCAGAGCCAAGCTAAAGGAGAATCTAAATCAAATCAAGGGAAATAAAAAGGTTTACTGCCATTTTGAGTCCCATAATTGCAAACAGATTGTTTTGCTTCCAACGCCCCCTTCAGCCACACCTGTACAACACATCCTGACATTTTAAAGGATGCAGCCACAAGACAACCCAGCCCTATTCCTAGGACAACAGTGTAATATTAACAACAGATAGGAGCACAGTTATCACAGGACACCCTTCCTGTAGTGTAATCATTTAGACTGATGCTAAGGGAGCACAAAACATCCATGTTTTGCGTGGGGAGCATATCCCAGGGGTGCTGATAGTCACATGAAATTTCAGAACAGAGCATTAGTTCTCAAAAATCATAAAATAACTTATACAGGAGGTAAAAAAACCAGGGTGTTTCCTGACAGCATAGGCCATAGGACTGAAAAATATCTGCTGGCCAATTAAAAAATATCCTAAAAATTGGGTTTTGATTAGTACTTAAATATCCCAGTCTGATCTTCCCCACGGAAAAGAATTCTTACCGCGTCCCTCATCTGATTACAGTATCATCAGAATGCCCAGATGAGAAGCAGTAACACATGGCTGCAGGCCAGGTGTTTACTGTTTCAAATGTTGCTCTGAGGGCTACTGCTGCTACTGACAGGAGGGAGAAGAAAGCAAATGAATCATCTTTCTCATCTTCAACATGAACCACTGCACACAATAGGGAAAGTGTGATGAATAAACTGAATTAATTGTAAAAACCCATTTCAACTCCTCCAGGTGTCATATGCAACAATTTACAGTTTAATACCTAAGAAGAGCTTCTTCATGCCCTCAGCAGCTTGAAAATTCATGGAAAGACTATTGAATCTAGGCATATTTATCAAGGACACAGCAGCAAAAAGAAGAAGTCCAAGCCTGACTTGATGGGAAATTTTTGTATTGGATTTGCTGTTGTATTTATTTGAATAGTAATAAAAACCAAGGTGATTAATTTTTGCCCCATTTTTTCCCATCAATAAATCAATGTATCATTCCCCTAAAAGCTCTCATTGTGACCCACTTGTGTGGAGGTTTTAACACCCCCATAAATAGATGATATGACATTCAATACACAGAAGAAGGTGAAAGTTTCAGAGAAAAGGCAGGAAGTATCTGTTGAAAGAGGAACACCCGCAAAACGACTGACACAGATGCTATTCACTTGTGGCCCTTCAATGATGGGAGATTCCTTACCCAACCCTGCCACAGCAGCTCATTTCTGTTCCCTTCCTTCCTACCAGCAAGATCTGCTGCCTCTGTTGCATCAAATGCTGAGTCAAGTCTTTGGCAACGAGAATTGCTTCAAATAACTGAAGTGTAACCTGACTGCCACTGAGAGAAGAGCAACATCAGCTCGATAAACCAACTGCTGTTTAAGACAGTTGGTCCAGTTAAAAACATCTGCCCTCATTCATTTTGTACAGCTCTGGATCCATGTGCTGATATTTGCAAAGCCAAGAATAGAGTGGTCTTTCAGCTACTTTACAGAGTATTTCAAGACATCAAGGGCTCTCCAGCTAGCTTCCTACATCAAGATGTGCTTTTCCACCTCTAGGCTTCTGCTGGCATTGATGCAGCCATTCCCACAGAAGCCACCTAGCACAGGGAGGGCTAGAGCAGAACCCTCACACTGGCAAAGCATTCCCAAGATGAGCCATAGTAAAGGCATGGGTGCTATCACACCCATCAGCCTCAAAGAGGAAGGTTCTTGTGACCTTGAAGACAAGACTAAAATATACATATGTATTGGCCACAGGCAGTGAATCCTATCCCAGATCTGGAGAAGTCAGAGATAGAGGACATTTACAACCTTCCTGCCTTGGCTCATCCTGCTTCACCCCTTCTATGGCAGAATGATGTGCTTATAATCCGTCCTGAAGGCTGACAGGAGCAAACTGCTGAGGTAGCCAACCCTTCTTTCCAGGCAAAGGGATTAAAGTTACAGCACAAAAAGCTTCTCTTGCAACTATGAAGACTCAAATCTGCATCTGTATTACTGCAGCAAGCATGTGAAAGGAGAAAGCACTGAAGTCAGGGACTGAGGACTGACTAGAAAACAACTATCTTGCTAAGTGACTTACAGTTACACAAAATAATCACCATTTCTTTACCATTGAGGTGATGAAATATACCAAACTAAAGTCTAAAATATACTGAAATAAAAACCCTCTCCTCTCATTTGCTTGAATATATTTAATGCTTAAAAATAAGCCTGTACGTAAGAGTCCTGTGTTCCAATGGGACAACACATGCACATAAATTAAGCAAGGACTAGAGAACTTTGTGTATAATAGCTTGCCTTGTGACCTCTGTGCCAAGTACATATATATTTGTATATAATACATATGTATGACTGTTGCAAAATTCATATAAAAGATTACAATTAAGACAGAGACTACATATTTCTTCTAAGTTTATACTCCCATTAAAAGATGATTAATCAGTGGTTTTATAAATCCAAAGAAATTAATTTCAATGAGCTGCTAGCTTCCCAGCTTTAGCTTTATACTTTGACACAACCATAACAGAGTCAGAAGCCAAGATGCTGCAAAGCCATATATAAATGTGTGAGGAACTGTCCCAGGCAACCTTACAGGAGAAGGGAAGGTGAGAGCAACTCCAATCTTCATTTTCTATTAACTCTCAGGTCTCTACAGGAACATGAGTAACAACCTAAGTAGTAAAGAACAAACAGCCAGAAGCAAGGAGCAGAGGTAAGAACAAATCATTAAAAAGTGATAAGCACCGAGGCCCTAACTTAGCTAAAGGCAGTAAAAATGCAGACACACAGAGAAAACCACATCATGCCTCCTCAAAATGAAACTGGTCATATCGTTTTAGTGCTGAGTAAGTGACAGCCTCAGTGCAACACCACAGTGTCTGCTAGAAAGGACAGCATTTCATCTGTGTGCTTAGAGGTCTGATAACCTATTTTCCCAGGTGTGTGTCTCACTCCTTCTAAAAGAGATAATTACACAGCAAATTAATCTTTGTGCACCTTTTTATTTTCCAGCGATCCTCCTCTTCCCTCCCACCACTCCTCCTATCTGTTGTGAAATGTAAGCAGGAAAATATTGAAATTAAAATTGAAATAAATGACAACAGCAGGAACAGCCTGAGTCTGGTTTGGCTCACAAAAGTGAGTTTATGATACAGTTGAGTCAGTGCAAAAAAAGAGGTCATGAAAGTGCTGTAATACACCTTTCTGGAGAGGGCTTTTTGTCCACATAGCTACAGATGAAAGCCTCATCTGCTCAGGGAAACTAATTTTCCAGTGCAAAGGTATTTCAACTCACAAACCACCACCATCCCACTCAATTTACATTACATGTGGCCAGATGGGAGAGGGGAAAACAACAGCAAAGTAAGACACGAAGCAATTCGCAACTCACTCATTTCCAATGCAGCAAAGGCTTACCAGTGAATGTTCCGTGTGACGGACTGTGGTCATTCTGTAGCTACAGCTGACTGACCCCTTGCCAGAAGCACATGCAAAAGCCCATCACATCCAGGGAATCACTGACAATACACAGTGCATTCCTCTTCTGAAGGGGCAGTGCAGCCCCTACACACAAACTCAGGAGGGCTTTTTTTCCTGGGACAGAAGCAGTTGATTTCAAATTCCTTCAAGGCATTTCCAAAATATGTTACACAGACTGTGCTTAAGTATTTCATTGGTCACCTGTGATTCGGAACTCACATACAGCTTAAAACTGCATGAGTCTCTGAGCTTAGAGAAACCAAGGTCTAAACTCTCAGTTGAGTACCACTCTTAGAACAAAACATTCACACTCGTACACCAATGAAGAGAACTGAACTGCCAAAAGTAAGTGTTATCCAGAGAACAGTATGCAAAATTGAGCCCTAAAACATAATGGGTGAAATTTTAGCACCAGAAGACATTAAAAACTCACAGCATGGCTTTGAGAAGAATGTAGCAGAAACATCCCAGTCTGGTTTAGAAGACAGGGAGCTCTGAGAAGGGAGAACAAAGATTACTTTTCAGTGTTGTAAGAATTCTCAAGAGATATCTTACAGTTTACTATCAGAGAGCACAACTAGATGAGTAAGAAAGATCTGTGAGTAAGCCCACTCTATACAAGAAGTACATAGAGCATAACCAAGAAACTCATTATAACTCCTTGACATCATTAAAGCACGGTCCTAATACACAGCTCTAAGCTGAAGAAAGAGATGGTTCCCTGAAACAGAAGTAGCCTACGCCAAATTTACACAACAAGGACTTCCAGTCAAGGACTCAAATCCTGTAATTCAGCTCCTCTTTGCTTCTTGAGCAGCAAAGAAGCCAGCAGATCAGACTTTAGAGACATCTTTCCCTGCTAATTACATGATAACAGTTTAAAACAGAGATTGTATCACACCCACTGTCTCTCAAGAGCAAAAATACATGTGTAATCAAATTGTTAAGGTAAAACAGTAAAAAGATGGAAAGACAATTAACACCACATACAAAGAAACCTCTGAAACTGAAAAAAAATGAACCGCTTTCACTGAGAATTACATTTTCTCAGTTGAACTTTGGCAAGTAAGCTGGATGGTACAAAAACCACTTTTTCATAAATACAAGAAATCCCTTCTGTTATCAAATAAACTCTTATTCCTCTCATCCTTAATCCCAAGCTCCATATATGCCACCTCCACACAAGAACCAAGAAATCCTTGTTTAGTATCAAAATGCCCCCTTGGCCCCTTTTCATGCACGTGTGGCCTTCAGAACATCTAGCAGATGAAGAAGGGACTCCTGGATGCAACTGAGCAGAGAAGTCCAGCTGCCAGTGAGTACTGAGATCTCTGTTGCAGTTTTATAAGGCAGCGTCAAAAGCCAGAGGAGAGGAGGACACTTGCATGTCTGTTTTGAAAGGAAAAGGTGAAACATCTTACAGTGGAAAAGGGAAACATCAGTTGGTTTGGATGTGAGAATTGTGCAGCACAGACTCTCACAGGTATGACAAAACAAGCTTTGGAGCCCGAGATGGTCAAAAGGCAATGAAAGCTGGAGGCAGGATGGGAAAAGTTTGTGAAACTTTTCAGCTGACACTGGAAAAAGCTTGAAGAGATGAAGGGGCAAATTACTAAGCTCTTTGCTTAGATGGCATTTGTAAGGAAAACTTCCAAGTTAACTCCCAACAGCCAACTATACTTAAACTCAGGTGTGTCTCTTCTCAAACTTAAATAAAACGACCCAAAAGAATAAAGACGACCTAGGACTGAAATGAAGGAAAGAAAGAGAAGAAACAAGCAGGAGGGGAATAGAGAACAAAAAGAAAACACACTTGGACAAAGGATGTACAACAGAAGAATGTGCAACCTCCAAAGACTACTCTAGGAATAAAAAAGACCAGACGGGGAGATAATCTTTTTGATGTGTATTTATCAATAAAATACCAATAAATTTCCAGTCATGAGCTTGAGACCTCATTGTAATGTATGAAGTAAACAAAATTACTTAAAACACAAGAGATGAATGTGAGAATTTCAGTGCCAGCTGCAATGCTGTGGGATCCGTTGGTGGTAATTCAGTGAAGCCGATGCTGTAAAATCGGTGCATCAGGAAAACTCAGCCTCCATCTCTCTTTTAGAGTCTCAAGGATGCAAGAGGAATGACATCTAATCCACTACCAAAAAACCCCTAATAAAAACATTTTCATCTGTACACAAAAATTATATATCACCTCCCAGTTAGAAATCAAGCTCAAATGAGGAAAAATAGATGACTTCACACTACCAGGAATATGTGGACAGCAACCAGAGCACAGAATACACTGCATCCTCAGAAAGAACACATAACATCAAATACAAAGACGCAAGAAACATGGCATGAAAATGAACTAAAGAGGAGGAAAGAAAACAGAACCAAAAAGAGTATTTCCACTAAAGGACAACCAGAAAAAGAACCAGATAGAGAAAAGATCATAGCATCATAACATCATAGAATATACTGAGTTGGAAGGGACCCATAAGGATCGAGTCCAACCCTTGGTCCCATGCAGAACATCCCAAGCATCACCATATGACCGAGAGCATTGTCTAAATGCTTCTCTAACTCGGTCAGGCTTGGTGCTGGGACCACTTCCCTGGGGAGCCTCTTCCAGTGTTCAGCCACCCTTTGGGCGAAAAACTGATATCCAGCCTAAACCTCCCCTGACTCAGCTTCAGGCCATTTCCTCGGGTCCTATCACTGGTCACGAGAATGAAGAGATCTGTAGCTGCCTCTCCTCTTCCCCTCCTGAGGATGCTGAAGACCACAGTGAGGTCTCAAACCAAGTGACCTCAGCCACTCCTCACCAGGCTTCCCCTACAGACCCTTTACCATCCCTGTGGCCCTCCTTTGGACACTCTCTAATGGCTTAATGTCTTCTTTACATTGTGGCACCCAAACCTGCCCCCAGCACTTGAGGTGAGGCTGCCCCAGTGCAGAGCAGAGCGGGACAATCCCCTCCCTTGGCCACCTCGCGATGTTGTGCCTGATGCACCTCAGAATATTGTTGGCCCTCCTGGCTGAATTGTAAATTATTGAAAATTTATACATATTTTGCTGTTTGCTAGGGAGGAAAAGTTATGCACTCCCCTGTAATATCCTCAGTCTCTTCTACTGCTTCCACCCTGCCAGGCTGAGGTGTTGCAGTGCTGTATCACCTGCTACAAACAAGGCATTCTGCTCATGGTTAGCAGACATGGGCAGAGTGTGAAAAGTGAGGAGGAGAAGTGGAGGGATGGACTGCAAGGTAGCAAACACCAAACCATCAGTTTGTAAGGTAGCAAACCATCAGTTTGTAAGGTAGCAAACACCATCTACATCAGTTACACTGTTGAGGCAAGGACAGAAACACAGAACAGCAACACCTGCACTACTCTCAGACCGCTCTTCCAGGGGACAGGAAAAGGCTCATTTTCTTATCCCACTTCAAGCCACTGCAACAAGTCAAGCCTCCTTTCACAGAATGAGCTTTGCTTACCCCACACTGGATGGTGCCAGGTATATACACCCAATGGAAGCCATGCTTCTGCTTAGATTTAAGGATGTGCCTAACTCCCAGCTGGATCAGCACTTTCAACCACACATCCTTGTGGGCCAAGGATTTGCGTTCTCACACATCTTTAAACTTTCCAGGACATGTCATCTATCATTCTGACTGTGATAAAGGATGGCAACACCCTGCTCGTTTATCTTGCTCTCAGTACACTGCAGAAAACAGAAATATAGATTTTTTTACAACAAGGTGGAGGATACAGATATCACTCTCCCTCTCTGATAATTCAACTATAGCATAACATCATCAGGTTTAAATCAGAAAAAGGGAGAAAAGACTTGCGGAAGGAAAAAAAAAAGTGTGGGAAGCAACATTTACTGCAAAAAAAAACCAAACAAAAAAATCTGTTTACAGATCACATCTGAGAAGAACATTTCTATTAAATGTGATTTCAGAAGAATTGACAAGGATAAATCCATGTGCAGCTCCCAGTATTTCAGCCTAAACGTGAAAAAACACACATTATTCTGAGTTTATGAAGGGCTTAGTTTTATCAGTACTATTTATACACATTTTCCTAGTTTATTTCAGACATATTGCAAGATTTTAAACCAACAGACTTGAGTGCTCACTGATTTTAAAAGACAACAGCTCCCTAATTTTTAACATGTTTCTAAATTATATATGGGCTGTGTAACTCCTCCAGACAAATGAACTCTGATAAATTATGTTCTGCCTCTAGCCAGGTGCTTCAAGTAATCTCCACCCTCCCACCTTTTCATCACGTGAAGTAAAGATGAAGACTGCACAACGTCAGTCACGCTGCAGATCTGTTCAGACGCCGCCTCTACCTGAAACAAAACAATCCATGTGCTGAGATCCTCATCAGTCTGCATTACCAGAAGCTGAATTTTTTGCTACAATGGGCTCAGGCAGGTCCTGAGAGGGTGCTGACTAGAACACATGCTCCACAGCCAGCATTATGCCAGACTGCATCCAGCTCCTCTCACAAGCTTCTCCTGTTGGGATTGCTCTCCCTCCTAGCTGACTTTCTCTTTTATGCCTGGCTAAGTGATTTTGGCTGCACTTGTGGTCTGCAATACATTTAACGAACAGCACAGTGTGCTCCATGACCTGGCTGCTCCCGAGCCACGTGCCTGCGGGAATGCTGCCTGCAGCATGAAGGCCACTGCATGCGCTTGAGCACACACGCCCCATTTCGGACCCGCTTCATTACCCTTTTCTCAGCAAGCTTGCCCAGAGTTAATTTAATGCGTTTAAGGACTGAAGACCAGCTTTGCCACCCTGCAGTGCTATCAAACATGTTACAGGCAGAGGATTTGGCCATATTCCATCTATGGGGTTTCCTTCAAAGTCCACTTCCTCTGAAAACAGCTGAGCTGGTGCTATAGCAGTACGAGAAGAGTGCTTCATCCAACACAGACCACCACCACCACGGAGAGCTGCTGTGTCTTTACAGTGACCCTTGCATACCCAATCCGTCCCCTATGACAGCACAGGAGTGGGATCACTTCCAAGTCTCAAATCTCCTTAATCTGATACTCTAAGAACAAGACTGGAGTACACAACAGTGGTCCCTACATTCAGGTTCTACTGGCCAGGCCAGCTTAATACGACGTCTCTCTCTACTGCTACAGAAGGGCACTCGCAGTCCCCAGACCAGGAAGTAGCATCAAGAAGTCACAGGAGTAACTAGAGGCAAGTAAATGCTTTCCAGCTTCTTCCTCAGCAAGAGTCCCCTGAGCTTGGGGACTGTCATCTTGAGATCCAAATTCCCATGGCAGAAAGCTTTTTCCTTTTCAAGGGTGACTTCCAACTTCATCAACATTCAGGCCGGATGTAACGAGCTGGAGGCCCAGTATACCCAGCACAGCTTTGAGAGAGAAGGAGGGAGTCTGTTTAGAGCCACACTTGGACGTGCCTTTGCAGTGCAATCCCACCTCTGTCTACAAACGGGCTCACTCCCAACCCATTCAGAAATACCTGTACCATGCTTTCTACCAGCACTATATAAACGAAAAACCTTGAAAGTTCAAACGCAAATCACTTCTTTTCTGATCTGGCCAATTAAAAAATGACAAATGACAACAAGTTGTGAAATTTATTTTGTCACCAGCCTGTAAGTGCTACTTGGAGCTTCAGACTGTGGCAGAAAAAAATGAAGAACAAAACTGAAGTGCTTATGGCTTGTTTGGATTCTGGTTTACAAAGTACTGCATTATCTTCGTCAGTGTGTGAGGAAATGCAATTGCACTGTGGACCTCTACATCAAAAACATCTACTTTAATTAATTATTTGAGCATTATATCAGCAAGAAAAGAATTACTGTCATTATTTCAGAGCTGCTTATTGCTTTTATACATGTGATCTGTCTGCAAAGGTTAATACTAATTCGTCAAAAATCTAAGTTCATTTTACTACAGAATTATTACGGTATTCGGATTTAGAATTAGCAGATTGAGATACTATGGTTATTAGGATACTTAATGGTATCCTAATAAATAAAAAAATGTTCTGAGATCTTTCCAAAGAGGGACTGGATAAGGATTGAGGAGTAAAGGAGGAAGAAAAGGCTGCAATTTAAGTAGGTGTGAGATTGTCTACAGATGGAGAGTTAAGAACAGAGAAAGACTGAGGAGCCCAATGTCAAAGAAAAAAAAAATCAACAACAAAACTACAGGGGGACTTCCAAGACCTTCCAAGTAAAATTACAGTACTTTAGGTGCACTTAGACGCACTTGGTTTAAAGTTCACTCATTCACCATTCTTAACTAAAAAAGTCACCCATAAATACCAGAAATAAAAGCCCACCAATCAAAAGCAATCAAAGTTACATTTTTAAAGCTGGCTCTGCCCCTCTGTTCTTCCCTCCAGGCTTCCAGCTTCCCATCTCAGGGCTGTCAGTAGCTGTCAGCGGATCATATGAGAAATTCATCTGAACATACAACATAACTTGACAGGCAATACATCAGAAAACCTAGATGTGACAACAGCAAATTCCACCAGATGGTCCTGGATCATATCTATCTATTTAAAAAAACTCTGACAGAAAAAAATCCTAACCACACATAAGCAGAGCTTCTGAGGAATGAAAAAAAAAAAAAATCTGGTATATGCACTGTTTCACCCTTTGTCCTAACCATGCCAGAAAAGGAGATACACAACAGCTCCAGCTTGTCCTCAACAGTTTGTCCTGTCATTAATATCTATATGTATATTTCATCCTCCTCCCCAAAGAAAATACTTCTAAATAAAGATGTCTCTTCATTAAAGGCAGTATGCCTACTAATAATGCTGCTTTTCAATTGAGAAAATTCTGTCAATGACTCCGGAGCCTGGTCTTGCTCCAGGAACACCAAAACCATGTGGTTAGCCGTGGCAGTAGCTGCAAGAAGCACATTCAAGACTCCTTGTTTGCCACCCTTCCCATCTCCCTGTTGCTCTTGCAGGCAACAGATCCTGTTTGGGTTCAGGCTGCCTACAAACCTCATCAGCCTCTGCAGCGACCCTTTTAGGAGGGAACTTGCATTGCCTTGTCCACTGTCAGTCATGCAGGTCAAACACTGACTGTCCAGACCCACCGTCAATCCAGGTAAAACTGCCTTTGATACACAAGAATCCCAAACCACATTCGGGCAAGCACAGCCTGCTCTGGCCTCAGGCCTACATGAAACAGTGCTGTGGCAGGCACAGGGCCAGGATCGGGACACTGCCACCCTCTGAGAGATCAGCACAGTGCCATGGCACAAAACACCAGGTTCGGAAGCAGCTCTATGGCTATTTCACTGAAGCTGTCACTGCTCTTCAGGTGAGCACTACCAGCCACAACAGCAGCTCTGCTGTGACAAAAGTGACAAGCCTATGAAATGCAAATCAAACTGGAGCAGGCTGTCACTGCTCAAGTGAGACCCTCAGGGACACCATTCCTTGCTCCTGTTCTGCCCCTGCCTTCAGTAGCTGTGTGCAGATACAAGTTTTGCCCTGTGAAAAGTAGTTGTGTGTAACTGCAAAAAACTACCACGTATCCTTGTCCTCCCAATTACACATGCTTGGAAGTAAAAGATATTTAGTCAAATACAGTTTGAATTGTAAATCAAATAGACATGAATCTGAATGCATAGAGGGAAGAAAGATGGTGTAGGATATGGTGTTCTTTTATCATCATTTAATAGGACAGGATAGTGCTCCAAAGTCCTTTGGAAATCTGACAGTTGCTTTGGATACAAAGCTGTGACTGTGGCAGAAAGCAGATCTACTCCCTGTCAGTGCACAAGCTGCACTCCACAGCTCAGGGCTGAGGAAATCTCTCTTCAGGCCACTGTGGCAAAATCAGTTCCGATCAAGAAACCAGACCGATCCTTTAACCAAGGAGTAGTTCTGTATATCACACATACCTTTTTCCTTTCCCTACGGATAGCTCCTTCCATTATAGACTCTTTTGCTGTTAATCAAAGTGCACCCATTTCCCCAGTGAGAAACACCTGTGTGTGAGATTACTCCAGTGCACTGGTGGGGAACTGGGCTCAAGTCCTGCTTCAAAAACTGCAGGTGAGCGGACTGGCTCCAGAGGTTAATAATGAAAAGGGCCTTCTTAGCAATGGATGATGGCTACTCCCAGATTTCTAAAGAAGCAGTTTATTGTCTCCATCTAATCTATTTTACAATTATCCCCTTTAGCACAGAGAGAAAGCTACTTTTACATCACGGACCTGAGAACAAAAGGCTTATGAAAAAGCCAATTCACCCCTCCTCCTTGAACTTCCACAAGGAATATCTGATTTTTCACTCTGCCTTTGTCATTTTGACCTAAAAGTCAGTGACATTTTCAAGTTTTGTTGTTGTGCACCAGTGGGGTTTCAAATACTGCAGAAGAACATAATTACATTTACAGACACTTTTGACTGCAACTTAAATGTTGCAACAGCTATAATAGTCTCTTAGAGATAAGAAAAATAGGCATTTAGCTCAAAACGTATGTTCTGATTAAACTGAAAATGGTCACCACCTTTTTACTGGAGTGACTTTTGGCATCTAAAAGTTTCTTCTATAAATACTAGACTATGATTTTCCAAACCATCAACTTCCTACAGAGAGAAAAATACACATCTTACTATTTAATCGTTCTCAGCTGAAATACTGTAAAAGAGAAGAAATAACATGTATTTGATAAAATTGATAGAAAGTCACTTCCTCCCATTCTGATATTTAATTATATCTCATTAGAAAAGCAAAAAATAGTGCAAATCAAAGTCTATGAATCAGCTGTTTACTTTATTTATTTATAGGCATTTATATAGCGCTTATCACCATAGCAACCAGGAACCTTTTTTTCTTCTTGATCAAAGGAAAAGTTGTCATTTCAAAATGTGATCCTTTGATGTCACAGTGCAAATAGGTACTTAGGTCTTGTGGTGCAAACACTTTAGGCAGGTGCCTGAAGTACGTGAGTCAAGTACATGGCCTGAAGCACCAAGTCAAAGGTGTGATGAAAGAGACAGAAACAGAGAAAGGGAAAATGAAAGGAAAGGAACCATGAAACAAGTGAGAAAAAGGGAAAGACGGAAAGAGTAAAGGCCTTTCCTATGAAAATGCACAGTGCACTGTGTCCCACAATAAGCCAAGATTACCCCAGTGCTTTTTACCTGTAATAACAAGTGACTGGTTCATGGAGAACAGTCCAATTAATGAAGACCAACCAACACATTCCAAATTTACGCTGAGGACACTGGTGAATATTCTTAAGCAAGGATTTCTAAAAGGATAGTAGCTTAAAAATGAGGCTGCAGAGAGCTGTCTCCCTTTTGAGAGCAGAGAAGTCAGACTTTGACTACTATTCTTTTCTGATCCTTTACCCATTACCAAGTTCCCAGAGAATTAATAGACCTTTTTAAAAATGCCATCTGCTCACAAAACATCAAAGAAATGTGTAAATTGGAACACTACTCCTGCATACACCACTATAGAATGAATTACTAGGTAGGTCCTGCAATTGCAGTTTCCTCATGATACTGCTGGGAACTACTTTTCCGGCCCCCCAAAGAGACTGAAACTGGTTTTACACTATTTCATCTGGTTGCTTCCCACCATTGTAGAGAGGATACACATACACACACAACACAGTATTTCAGATTCTTTTTAAAGCTAATGAATTTCTAATTAGGACAGAAAGAATTAAAAAAAAGGTATCTTTGGCTTGTTTTCATTTTGTTATGTAAGAGGCATTATCATGAAGATTTCCTCAAGACACCAGTATGTGAAGTTATTATCTTCAAGTCTGTATTTAGCTTGATCCTAACTTCTTCATAAGCCAATATCGTCCAAAGCAGTTAACTAAGGAGCGTTCAGTTGTTCCTAAACTAAACACATAAATCTTTACTCAAGACTGGTGGTTATTTTGTAGCCTTTTTTTATACTGTATTCTAAATAGGGCAGAAGCTGCATGTATGACAGCAGGAAAAGTGACAAGTTCCTTATCTGGAAAAGCACCAGCAGGCACTGTTATCAGAGCAGACCAGCTCTTTTAAAGTGGATTGATGAAGCTATTTTTAAAAACACCTAATAACATCACAGAGGAGACTCTGATCTCTGCAAAGGTGAGCCGCACAGCTCGATACTCCTGGGAGGCAGCTAATGAAACTGAAGCTTGTCATACACAGCCTGCGTCCAGTAATTGCTTTGAACACTCGCAGTTGAGACTCCCCCATGCTGAGCTCGATGCCCCGCTCACAGCTTGTGCCAAACACAGGCGGAGCCGGGCGCTGCCTGGCCATGACCAGGTGTTAGCGGCCCTCTCTCCCCTGCCCGTGCCAGCAGGCCCAATCTGCCTGCTTGGAAGGCAAAGAAAGAAAACTACTTTCTTCCAGCCCCTCACACCTACCAGGTGGCTTCCAGCGCAGGGAGAGACAGCTGTGTAGGGAAGGTGGCAGAGTGGTGTCAGAGCAGGCAGTGTGCTGATGGAGAAGGGAACATGTTCTACCATAGAAGGTGAAGGAAAGGAGAAGGAAGAGGGTCCCATGCCATGCCTTCATCCAGCACGGCAGAACCACAACCAAATGCTAACCCTCAGTCAGTGCTCTGTGCAAAGTCCCTTAGAGACAGCCATTGGCTTCCCCAGGAAGGTAGCCAGCAAAACAGGGGGAGCATCACTCCTCTTCCCCAAAGCTCCACTGACCCTTCCTAGCTTGCTCTTCCCTGAGCTTTGGGAACCCACAGACCCACTCTACCTCTCAATGTGAACCACAACACTGAATTCTGCAGCCACCCGGGAACATAAGCTAAGAAAATACCATCCCACAGCGTGAGAAGGTTCTTTGTCCTCTCGAAGAAATTTTATCTGCATAGCTGAGGACCTCTGATCTGGTTCTGGCTCTGTGATGTTTAATGCACTCCTTTGCGCCACCTTCTTTTTCATGATTCTTCCTGCCTCCCACTACTTCCTAGAAAAATCCACTCCTTCACAGCCTAGATACACCCTGACTGGAAAAGCCATTTTAAATAGAAAGCAGTTTTTTCTGCTGAGAAAAGTAATCTCTCATCATTTGATAGTTTTACTCGTGGAAGAACTCTAAGCCTCTATGTTTTAAAACACCTCCTATGTTAGAGCACAGGCCAGACACATTAAAAACTCTGGGGAGCAGCAACTGAATGTGGGCTGCTGTCACAGGGAACATTTAAACCCACAGCACTTCTGGAACACTTCAAAGCAATGATTGTTAAGAGAAAGAGGGTGAGAAAAAAGGGAATAAGAATATTCCGTTTCCAGGTGATTGAAGCAAACCTCAGTAAGTTCACAATGAGATGCAACTCAGGAGATTGGAAATTTAACTAGAAAGAGATTTCCATACAGTCAATCCATTTTGCACATTGCTTAATAAAGAATAGGCTCTAAGTAATTAGTCCTGAAACATTACCCAGGCACCTAGACAGCACATTCATGGCACACTTCACAAGTGCTGGAAGCTGAACTCCAGCTCTGATGACAGCTAATTAAAACACAAAAGTGAGACTCCAAGTAAAACTGCCACCTCGCAATCTATAAACCGTTCAAAATGCACTCTGGCAGAAAAGCAGACTGCAAGGCAGCCTTCCTGTATCTAGTTCACGCATTTGGTACCTACCATGGTTTTGAAAATGACATTGCAAAATAAACACCCTGTCTTACAGCTGATGTGCTTAGTGTAAGTCAGATTTGTTTCACAGAGAATGTCTTTGCAGATAATAAGAGCTCTTCTGGTTCCCACCTAAGTCAAGGCTTGAGCTAACAAGCCAGTCCATCAGTTCAAATGTTTTGAGATCGCTCTTAAAAGAAGCCGTTTCTGTTTTATTACCGAAGTCAGCAGTCACCGCTTAAAGTCAGCATTTGTCAATAGTTACTCAACTATGGCACTAGTGTGAAAACACTGATATGTTCCCTTGGCTTGAGCAGTTGTTCAGACACAGTCCTTATTCTCATCGCCAGAGGAGAGCGTGCCTCTCCAATTTACTTATTTTTCCAAACATGCAGCCTTTATCTTCATAGCCCATTTAAACACTGGGTTAACTGAGGGGGGCTGGAAGGAAGAAAGGGGACCTAGCAGACACCGGTGAGCCCGACCTCGGAACATGCAAGTGCAATGCATCCAGAGCTGATGCAGGCAAGCGAAACTTTTCCACCATGCTTAGTCAGCACGCAATAATTAAAAAGCTGCAGGATGTGATAAACCCGGCATCCGTATCCATTGGGGCCAAACTCACAAAGTCATTGCTAAGCTTTCAAAGCCGAAGACAGGTGTCGGGGAAGGGAGGAAGTCCCAAGGCACTCAGCCATCAAGGAAAACTGTCAGAAGAACATAATTACTTCTTTACCTGCCCCAGTAGGCTTTAAACCTGCAGCGCCTTTGACCTCTGGGGAGGTTATGAGAGCTGTAATTGAACAGCTGCCTGCAAGAGCAGGCACCGCTCACCCTCACCGCGGGCTGTCGGGCCGGACCGCTCTCGCTGCCCGGCTGCGCGGAGGTGCCCACGGCCGCGGCGCCAGCCCCGCTCCGAGAGGGTTCCCTGGCTTGTCCGCCTCCTCGCCGTGGGGTCGCCACGACCACGAGGGACACGGCCCCGCTCCCCCCGCTTCCCCATCGCCCGCTCTCCCTTCGGGAAGGAGGCGGCGGCGGCATGCCCCCCCGAACCGCCCCCTGAGGGTGCCCGGGCCGGCCCCCGCCCCGCGGCCGCCCCGCGCCGCCTCACCT
>VZRR01005955.1:0-67223 GCA_013398015.1 Oreocharis arfaki | reverse complement strand
AGGCGGCGGCCGCGCATGCCCGGTGCGGGCGAAGGGCATTGTGGAGGCTGCAGTTCGCGGGGCCCTCAGGGCAGGCGCTCTGCCCGGGCTCTCCGTGCACACCCTGCCCCTGCTCCTGTCCCCGCTCTTGCCCGGGCGCTCAGTGCACACCCTGTCCCTGCTCCTGTCCCGCGTTCAGCGCACACCCTGCCCCCGTCCTGCTCGGGGGTGTTCCGCGCACACCCTGCACCCGGTCCCAGCTCCCACCCCTGCTCCCACTCCAGCCCGGCGGGTTCTCCTCCCGGCTGTCTTCCGGGGCTGCCCAGCCCTTGCCTCCTCGGCTCATCGGTTTCCTGGAGCCTTCTGGTTTTCCCAGCCGTCTGCGTTGCCCACCTGCAGTTCGTCGTCCTTCTCCGAGATCTCCTCCAGCCTCCACAGAATCATAAAATCATCGAATCATCGAGGCTGAGAGAGACCTTTAAGATCATCCAGTCCAAGTGTCTACCCAGCACTACCATTGTAACCCCTAAACCACTTCACCCAGCACCAGATCCAAGTGTCTCTTGAACACCTCCAGGGATGCTGACTTCAACACACCCCTGGGCAATCTATTCCAATGCCTGACCACCCTAACAGTGAAAAATTTGCTTCTAATATCTCCTCTGAATCTCCCCCATCCCAGCTTAAGGCCATTTCCTCTAGTCCTCTCACTCTAGGCATGGCAGAATAGACCGGCCCCCACCTGACTGCAACCTCCCTTCAGGTGGTTGTAGAGAGCCATGAGGTGCCCCCCAAGCCTCCACTTCTGCCACCTCCCCGCACTGTCCTTCCCCTGTCCCTCTGGCTCCCTTCCTCACCCTCTGCTCTCCCTGCCCGACAGGCTCCTCCCTTGCTTGCTGCCCCCACTCCCTGCCCTCTTCCACTCAGAAGAAGGTGCTGAAGGAGAGGGCAGCCATCCTTACGATGAGTACATGGCTCCGAACCCACCAGGAAAACATGACAGATAGCAGGCAGCTGCATCCTTAGTGGAGGAAGGTTCCTTCAGGGAACCAGGGAACCAGGGAACCAGGGAAATTGTGACAGCAGTGGCAGGTCCCATTCACATGGTGGGGTTTGCTAAGGTCAGGCTTCACCAGAGCAACCCAGAGACCATCACAGCTTGAATAAACCACCGAGAGCATGCTGAGCCTGCAACAAGAGGTTGAATCGCCTGAGCAGGTGGACACGTGTGTGTAACAGCACCTCTGCTCCCAGCCTCTCCCAAAGTCAATGGGGCTTTTGTCATTCACTTCATTGAGGCTTTTGTTTCTCATGGGAGCTTCCCATTTCCAGGCCCGTACAGAACTCTCACTCAATGGGAAGGACAGATAGTGCTTTGGTAGCGTCTTTCACATTAGCTGTTGTTTGTATGCATAACCAAATGCTCCCAGAGTGACAGGACTGTTAAACGTGCATGCAGGAATTTAATATAAAAGTTTAACTGTTGAAAAGTTTGCTCCTGAAAAGCTGATAGCCATTTGGGGGAAATCAAATCTAACAGCTTTGTACTCCTTCCTCCAGCCTCTTTTTCCTGCCTTACAGATTTTGTAGCTAATGATCTGAAGAATTAACTTGGGTTACAAGAGATACACACAAGAACTGAGGGTTTTCAGGAATGCTTGTTGCTGCTTAAAGTTTAATTTCGTTACAGTCTCTATGAGTTCTAGTGTTGAGCTCCCATGGACTGACAAGGCAAATGTCAAGCTTCTGAGATTTGTTTTTCAGTTTGTTCAAGAACTATTACACTAATGAAATCCATTGCATGAGATCCCATTTACTCTGTTTCTCATTAAGTTTCTGAGTTATAATCCAGTCTTGGAGAGACTTCTGAGTGCCGGACCCCCATCCCTTTAACTAGAGCAACAGTGCCAAATAATCATTATCATCACAATTTTCATTATCTCATTGGAATTTTCACTGGAATAAAAAGTCACTATTTCAACAGTGTTTAGAGATGTCTATTAATCTTCCCAAAGCATTTGTGAGTAGAAATCCTGACTAAGATTTCACAAATACCTGCTTGCATATTCACATAAATATCATCTGCAGTGCCACTTTTCCTCCTTGTTATGAGATATTTAATGCACCAGTCAAAAGCCAGACACTACAGTAATTTGAATCAAGTGGCCAGTCACGTATCACAGACAATGAATGGCCAAAGACACAGACATAATCGTTCAAAAAAATAAAGAACACCCATAAGCTGGAATGTGTTTCTATGAAATATTCATAGGGATGTGGTGATTTATTGTCATGTCTGCTTCGGAATAACCTGCAATGGGAAAAAGAGCATCATCTGATAAACTTTTCACGCAAACAATTAATTCATTATTCCTGGAGTAAGAAGTTTGTAGACCTGCATCTGTTTAGGTCCATCATCTTGGACATAAGGGGTAGGGATGCATTATCCTTAATGCAAGGTTTTGAAGGGGATACCTATAGGAAGCAGTGTGAATGTGCTAATGGCAGAGACAGGCCCTTCAGGTGCCCAAGCATAGGTGCCTAGTGCAATTTTGGATGGTTTAGGTTGCTCAAGACATCTGCATAGGGTTGGTAGATAAAACATGGGATCTATAAGAAGTCTCTGCTTGGCCTGAACTTGAGCTTCAGCATAGTGTCACACAGTTATATGACCCAAATAATTTCTGATGTGACCATTCAGGGAATATTTTGGCTTTTACTGACACAGGAAGAGGACGGTCTCACAACTGGGAGGTGGAACAGTTGAGCCACCCTTTACAGTTCAACAGACAGAGCTGTATCTCCAGCCTGAAGCAAACATTGGGATGTTTCCAACTCATACGTCCTCTCCTCACATCACCTTCTACACTTGGACTATAGCTGTCTCTGTATGTGCAGCCTCTTTGAAGGAGAAGATATCACAAGGCTGAGTCGTGGAACCTGACTCCACCCAGCAGAGCCACTGATGTGCATGTTCGTGGACATCAACAAATTGGACTGCAGTACTCCCAGCCTTGCTCAGCTGAAGTCAAGTAAATCCACTGGTTTCTTTGTTGTGTGTCTGTGTGATGCTGCCTCAGCTTTTTTGGCCATTTACCTAATGCCTCTGCTCCGCCTTGCTTTTCACTACCTCTACGTGCTGCTCAAATTCTGTGCGCTTGTGCCCTTAACCTTTCTACAGCAGGACAGAGAGAAGGATCTACACAAGTTGTTGGTAGGATCTTGCTGGCATTTAGCCACTCAGATTTTTTTAAATGTCAGCTTTGTAAAATGCATTCGGTGGGGGTAGTGGGACACGCAAGCCCGAGGGATTACACCACAGTCTGCCTGTGGTATAACCACAGCTCAGCAGAGCTTGCGGGCCAGCCAGCCAGTATGTAAAACTGGATGAGCACCAGTGATTCCAGTCTTGTAAGAGGTAATAAGCAACATCTGTGGAGTGTGCTACTGCCTAATCATCCTGACAAGGAAAACTGTTTCAGCCAAAAACATCAGTGAAGCCATTTGGGGTTGAAGGCACCATGGAAGTCTCTGCACATCCGCTCGGCATATGCTAAGTGCAAGCAGCAGAGAGAGCTGAACGAGGGACTTTTAAAGTGCTATATGCCTCAAACCTCTCTTACAAATTCATGTAATTCACTAAAGAAGTTATACATATTCATGTCATTCTACCTCAGGACTATCAATTTGTTTGGAGGGGATAAACGCTTTCTTGCCTCCAAAGAGCTAGATTTCATTAAACTGTCTCTCTTTTCGAAAAAGCAAGCAGTGACCCCAATCTCTGCAGTACCTGGCAGCCAGTAATAGCTGTATCATGATCAGTATCTGCCCTCTAGTAGCAATTTTTCACACACTGATATCGAACACATGCAGGAGTAGAAAAAGAAATAAATCTGCTGCTGAGCAACGCTGCCACTGAAATGACTTGTGCCTACGAGGCGGTGAGGACACTGGGTGTTCTGAAAGTACAGCTCTGATCCCGGTGTTTCACACCTTGAGCCCAAGGGCTGGGTAATTGCTGGTGTTGCCAAAGAAGGTTAAGTCTTTGTTCATCTTGTTGCAGGTAAAATGAGGTGAAATGAGCCCACGTGCTGTTTTGCAAGTAAGCAAACGTGACTGTTCTATACAAAGGGAGATTAAAAAAAAACTTCTAAGTATGACAGTTAAAGCTAGCCACTAGTTTCATAGTGATATTCAGAGAACAAAAAGACCCTCCAGTCACACAAGCAGGGCACCAACCCCTGCTTCTGCTGCTAGCAGTCGGATCCCTCTGAGCACAGAAGTGAGCAGCATGTGGCAATCTGCACTAGCATGACAGCAAAGCAGCGGACAGAGTAGCTCTTTCCGAGCTCTTCCTGAAGTGGTGACAGCTTCTGCTTGGTTTTTGGAGTGGTCTGCTTAGTTTGGAATGCAGGACAGTTAGATAAGCAAACACCTGATTTATTTAGCCATTCACTTGTTTAACAACACGGTACAGGCAAACTATTAAGAAATAAGGATTTTTTCCTTAAAACAGAAAATCCATTTACATATGGACTTGAAGTAGATGTTCCTGTTAAATACAGAAAAAGACTTGCACTAATCTAATACCGTGACTAAATATGAATCTCCACAATACAAAAAAGGAATAGGTGGGTACTAGTGACAATGAATAAAAAAGACAGGAAAATGGAGAAATCCAATGACAGTCGGCATCGACAGATGGGCCAAAAGCTCCCTTGTACGACAAAATGACTGGCTCATGAAGTATTAGCAACTATCCAAAACTGGGAAAGTGTGAAAATCTTGTTGCTGTATAAATTATCTAAGACACTCCTGCCAATTACAGACTTGCTGTGAGGAAGAGAGACATTGGTAATCATGACAGTGACTGTGTTCGAGTGTCATGTGAATATTCTCGGGCAATTATTCAAATCAATCATTTCTTGTCCGTGTAGAAAAGATTTATCACTCTTAGTACCTCTTGTCACTCAGCGACCGAATTGATGGTGCTCTGCTATTTGTGGTGTTCTGTAGTCTGCCTATTTAAGGTGACAGCACTGTCATGTATTTAACTGCTGAGCTGTCCAGCAGAAAATGGGAGAGCATGGGCCCAGAATCCATGAGAAACATAACACAGGTCGTAAGAGATCAGTTCCCTTCTGCACTGAGCAATGTCCAACCCAGAGGCATTTTTGGAAGTGGCAGGAGCAATACTGGCTGTTGCCACTGGCAGGGCATGAGAGGACTCCAGATGCAGGGGGAATGAGATCCATTTAATCTCTCTTCTTCCACACGGGACATTTATGAGACCTGCTAGCCATGTCTTGTCATGACAAATCCTCCAACATCGGTGCCTGGCACCCCTGTCATTGAGAATGGCTCCCATATTTGATGATGTTCCCGCCTCTTGCTTTCCCAGCCCTGTGTGCTCTGACCCACTCTCTCACACCTGCTGTTCTGTATGGAGAGGGACTCCTATCACCACAACTTCTTCCATCCTCCCACCCTTCTGGCAGGAATTCCTCTAACAGAGGACTGTGTCCTGCTTCCATGAGAATTACTGTTGATAAGAGACATGACTGAAAATGCGCAATGTCTCTGTGTGTTCACCACACTGTGACTACATAAATTTTGGCCTTTGACTTGGCTTGATACATCTGGTCTTACCTTACTTTTTGTATATCGTGAGGTATGATTTATCAATTCATTTTTTGTTTTTAATTAATATGCCTATCTATTCCTTATGCCTCTTCCTGTAAACTGTCCATCTATAAAGGCTGATTTCAGCCTGTTGTCACAAGGGGATGCATTAAGGCTGCAGATCTGCCTTTGCAAAGCCTTAAGCACCTGATTTTGTAAATTCAATAAAATGCCATCTACCTGTTACTGCTAAAAGTACCCTGTATCAGCTGGGTTTCAGTACCACAGGGCTTCCCTGCTTCTCTTTGAGAAATAAAACCAACACCAGCAAATGGTAACTTGAAACGGAATTTGTTCTTTAATAAAATAACAAAACAAAGTCTTCACAGAGGAGTAGTTTCCTTTTTTCTACATGTAAGTGTTTGTAACAAAATAAAAGACCGTTTAGCTCTTCAGGCTGGCGATAACAAATAAAGATGTGGTTCACCTCGACTTTCACATGCTGTGTCTCTCTTTTCAAAGAGCTTCTTTCCTTTATTCATGAGCTCTTTGGGGACAGGATTTTTAACAGTTCTTTCTGCCAACTTGTGGTTAGCAGAGTATTTGCTTTCCTCTTTTTTTTTTTTTTAAGCATGTGTTGTGGCTCCCAAGTATCCATCTGTAACTCTCAGAAAAATATCTGGTAGCTTGTGGCTAGAATATATTTTGGGATGCCTAGTTTGTCACTGCTTAGCTCAGAGGCTGAAGTTTAAACTGACACCTGAAATTCACCAAGATGAGCAGTCCTTTGGAGACCATCTCTTCAGCCATCTCTTCCAGGCCACCCTGCTGAAATCCTGAGAGATTACTGACATTGGTATTGAGCCATCACACAGGAGAGAATTTTGATTTTTTTTGCTTTAAGACTGCTTATGCCACAGATCATCCTCACTTCCTGGACCCCTTCTGCACCTCTAATGAGCTATGATGCCCTTCATTCACATAAGGTTTTGGCAGGCATATCCTATTTTTAGGAAGTGATTTTACAGGAAAGGAAACTGTTTTATGTCGTACACCTCCATAGAAAAAGTATGAGGTCTGGACATAGAAGATAAATATCCATGCTTCACTTGAAGGTTGAACTGTGGCAGCAGTCCAGCCTCTTGCTCTTTGTACCTGCTTTTTGCAAGACGTAGCATAGCCTAACTTTTGTCACCTTCATTTAATGACACACGAATATGAAAACAATGAGGCATTATACCTCCTTTCAAGAGTGCTGCTTTCCACTGGCTGCAGCTGAGAGTTGTGTCCATCCTGAAAAACAATGGGAAACATCAAGCCTAATGTTAAGAAATCCTTGCTTTTCACCCCAGTCTTCCTTCTGGACAACCACTTTCATCTTCAGCAAATTTTTTTGGTTTTGCATGCATGCATAACCATTCTGGTTCCAAATCCAAGTGGGGATGAGTTACAATGATTCCTCTGCTCCGTAATCCCCACTTCCCCCTGCCTGGGAAGTGATGGTCGTTCCATCCTTCTCCCAGCTGCAGAGGAGTCTGGACTGGATGGCTCCTGCCTAAAAGGGTTCAGATCTTTCTTCTTAGTGAGAGCAAATGCTCTCTTTATCTCCTCTTCTGAGGGCCAGACTGTGACTGAGAATGGAAACTGGTTGTCCTGCTTTTCTAGGTGATCCTGATCCAGGCCAGCCAGAAGGCAAGCATGCCCACTGCCAATCCTTGTGTGGCATTGCTTTCAAGAGGGAATGTTTGGTCCCAGTGAACTTTCCCATAACTTAACTAGAACCTTGTCCTCCTTGACAGCAGCCCTAGGTACTGCAGAAGTGAATTGGGAGGGCCAGGCCAGGTAATAAAGCTGGCTCCCCTTGCTGGATTCTGCCTGCCCCAGGAAGTATGTTCCTATGAACTCAATTTTTAACTAGCACAGCAAAATAAATGAAAACAAGGCAAAGAATAATGCTCCACTTCTCTGGGAGCACAGGGCCTCAAGGATGCAACATGAATTCAGCAGCTGTCTGTTTGCTGGAGAATTCATATGTAGGATGAAAAAGAACTCTCCAGGGGGACAGCAACACAGGTACTCTTTTCTCACCTCTTTTTTCCTTTCCTTTCTTTTCTTTTCATTTTCTTTTTTCTCTTTCTTTTCTTTTAGTGGAAAACATAGAACATTTGCCTGCATATTTGAGGAGGGAGTTTGGCTCCTTGCATTCATGTCACAGCAAGACAGAGCGTCTCTCAGACAGGATCATTTCCCTACTCTTTCAAAGTGCCACTGTCTGTGAGCGTGCCCCAGCTCTCCCCTCATGCGCTTTGTGCTGACAGAAAAATCATCATCCGTCTGAAGCTTCTCCATCTCCCTGCAGCTACAGCCCCTTGTGAGCTGTGGCTGCCTTCCCCCTGCTCCCTCACTTACAGATGACACATCCCATCTCATTTGTATTATTAAAATGATTTCCACAGGGTCACCTTCTGCTTCACGCCTGAAATGATATAGAAAATTAAGCTCTTCCTCTTGTGCCACTTGGATTTAAATTGTAGATTTTAAATCTGCCCTCACTTCTCGATCCTCTAATTTTCCACAGGCAGCACCACTGCAGCGGCAGCTCCTAGTGACTGCATTAGATGTTAAAAAAAAAGAAATCACAGGCGCATCGACTCGTATGATGTTACGATGAGTGGGGTGGATAATAACAAACATGCAGTACTCCAGTCACCCACTGGGTCTCTTTCCATTTTCTTCACAGAAAACCTAAACAACCCGCTGTGTGGAGTATGAAAAAGGTTGTATCAAAAGAACATCTGCACATTAGCGTAGTGATTAGCTTGTAGAGTAGCGCCCAGTGGTGAAAGGGCTTTTATCTTCCTTTCCACACACAAAAACGCTGTGTCACGTGAAGGGATGCTTACACTGAAGCCAGACCTGATGTCTGTTGAGACTTCTCAAGCATTTAATCAAAAATATTTCCTTGCAGGTGAGTTTGGCAAAAGACATTGGGCTGTTCAAAATAAAGTGCTGGATTTTTTTAGGAAGTGTAATTGCAATCCCTGTGTTTCACAGGCAAGGATGCTGCCAGGAATGAGTAATTTTTGGTATGGGATGCAAACAATACAGTAAATATGCAAACCAATACTTCGTAAATTGTGTCTTTCACTTAAGCTTGATTTAAATGTGTGAATTCTTTGCAGCTTTCTGGTATTTCCCAGTCTTTACCATTGTCTTTCCTTATTACAGGTCTGAAAGAAGCTGCTGCCATATGGAGAGCTGGAGCAGCCAAGAGTTATATTCACCAGCAATGCACCATTCAAAGCATTTAGAAGCTGCCAGTCCTCATGGTCCTAGACCAAAGCTAACCTTTGTAGCAGCAGCATTAGGTTTTCTTGCTTCTTTTTCCAAGTCAGGTGGTGTTGGCACTCTCTTGTGAAGAACACTGGGTCAGATGGTCTGAGGGGTTGTTCCTGATGGCAATTCATGTGCTAACTCAGATGCAGCTGCATCCCCAAATTACATTCAGTTTAGGGGACAGAATAATCCTCTGCATTTTTTCACTGTGTGTGGTGCAGATCTGATGGGTCTCACCTGAGTGTTGGAGCAGGGATGGAAGAAAGGAGGAGCTCTTTCTCAGAGCGAGTGACTGAGCTATTCCACAGAGGGGGCTACACAATAAAAATTAATCCAACTCTTTCATAGTGGCTAGTGACTAAATACACGACTGTTTAAAGAAGCACTGGGCCGTCTGTTCAGCCTTCCTTGCAGCATATCCTTCTATCCAGGGCAGACTCCAGAATGTGGTTGGAGGGTGAGACAGGACAGAGACACTAGAAAGATGAAAGCTGTTGGATTAGCATTTTTGTCCTAGGGCTGTAGTAGAAATCTTTAGTAAGCAAAGCCCAGGCATGAAAATCACATTGTAGCTTGAAGGTGAAGTTCAATTTTGAGCCGAAATTCACCCCCTTTAGCGGTCTCAAGGCCAAAGTATGCACAGAGACTCTGTAAGTCCTGTTTTCAGGGTGTTAGCAGCACGAAGATCCCTCTGCTGGTTCCTCTGTACGTGAATGAATTGGATCCAGCGCACAAGCACAAGCTCACATCAGAGCGCTGCTGTAGGTCATGTTTGAAGATGACCTTACCAGTTCCAAAGTCAAAGATTGAAAGAAAACCTGACTGGAGGAGTGCTGACACATTCTGAAAATTTGGAGGTGAAAGGGATCTGAGCCTAGGGAAGTTGCTGAAGCTTCTGGAGAAGCTTTCCCTGGCAGGACACTTTCCTCTAGGAAGATTGCAACACACCAGGGTGGTCCAACACAGGACCCCCACGGAAGGCGATAGAGGTCTTTTAATAAACTAAGTGTTACAAATGTAAAATTGCAAAATATCACTCTTTTCCGTGGAAACCTCAAGGCATGTTCCCATCTTTGAATCTAACTTGTAGACTGGATTCCTGTTCTGTTTCCTTTTACCAGACACAGTGATATTCTTCAGTCTTCATAAAGAAGGTCTATGCAAACTCTTCTGCGCTGTAAACATCTGATTCTACTGATGGGACTGTTATAAACAAATTTGTGCTACAGAACATTTCTTCAAATAGACAGCAGATGTAATGTATGACTATGATAGTTATAGTCCAAGCCTTTAAACTGTGGCTTTGGTTCTAGGATCATTAACTCCTGGTAGGATTACCCACCAAAATGGTCTTAGTTCTCTAGTCACCACACAATCTGCTCACAGAGAGTCTTCCTGTAGAATGAGGAACGGAATAAGGACAGCACTCTGAGACCAGGCAGCCTCAGACAGTAATGCCCCCTACTGATATTTGAACAATTCCAGGGGAAAGAGACATGTCAAAGAGCTGGCAATGGCAGCAAGGCTGATACAAGCAGCAAGGCCACGTGTGAGGAGCAGCTTGACAGGCAGCTTGAGGCTCCGGACAATTACATGCCTAGCACGGAGGAAAGTAACTGCTCAGAAAAAAATCATAATTTGAGAAAAGGCTGGTTTGAAGATCTTGTATTTTAGGGTGAAGGAGTTTCAGTAGCTGAAAGTTAAACTTTGGCATTTCAGCTGCTGCAGAAGCCCATGGCCTGTCTCATCCAGGCCAGGGGAACTGTGGGCATGGGCTGCTTGGGAGCTGCCAGGGCACCATGAGCACAGCTCACACCGAGACGTTTGCAGACATACATCATGGTCCATATTACAGACCATGGTCACCTCACTTGGAGGGAAATTGGTCTGGGATGGCAGTGATGTGACTAAGGTGTAATCACATACAGGTAGGCAAATGGCTTCCTTTTAAATTAGGGTTTCTGTAATGCCTGAGTCCTCTGACAAGCCTAGAAGTTATAATCCTTTACAGCCAAATCCTGACAGCAATTTCATTGCCTATGAACCACTACTTGTAACAGCTTTACTGAAATTTGGTGTTTGAAACTTGGGTTGTTCTGTGTTATGTTCCATTATTATATATAGAGCAGGTGTTTCCAGTGCTTCCAAAGAAAAATATTTTATGTTTTATGCTGAGTATCTGTAGCCTGGAGTTACAAACTTGTATTTTTAAAATCAAAATAGAGCTCAGGTATTTGAGCAAAAAGACTACTGTTTAGTTTCCTCATCTTCCCAGGACCAAAGGCAGCCATTCTGTTACATCCACTGAGAGATGGCCTCGGCTCAGAAGAGCACTCCTGTAAACTTCCTGCGAGGTGCAATTGACTCTGTGGCTCAGTAGAAGTTGCTGTACTTCCATCTACACACCTTCAGCATGCCTTAAATCATCCCAGAAGCCACATCTGTGCAAAAAGTACAAGGATGAGTATGTAACTTGCGTGTCACACATATATCCATGGTCTAGGAGGGAAGAACAGCCTCCTCAGCCACAGAAAAGCTGTTTGCTCTCTGGTGATCAGGGCAAGGAATTTCAGGCAATGTAGTCCTGTGGACTGGGAGCCTCAGGGCAAGAGACAGGTCCTGTCTCTGGTGCTACCCTTAGGTGAGTTACTTCCTACTGTAGACACAGCCTGTGTTTCCAAACAGCTTCTTCCTGCCTATAGACTTGCTTAGAGAATAAAGGTAACTTCCTGCTGAGTTTGCTGTGGCAGCCTGTCAGCATCAGACGAAGACAGCGTTTGCAAAAGTAACAAGACACCTTAAGAAATCTGAAAAGTGAGGTTGGATTTTACCACTACCCAAAAAACACAGTGTGCCCTTGGGAATACATTCAGACAGTGAAATCCAGTTTCCTTATCATGTGCAGTAAACGCTGTGAAGTTAAAACCCTCAGTGGCTTCTTATGCTTTTATCACTGGATTTATGTCAGCAAAATAGCATGGAAAGTGTATTCAAGTGGTTATTATGCACCACTCTGATCAGGCCACATGAAGTTGTATCTGGCACCTTGTTTGCAAAGGAAATCTGCTTTTGATGGCAACTAATGTATGGTTAATTTGCTACATTAGCATGTGATAATTAATACGCAGGGCTTATGATGTATTACAACTACATCTTAGTATGCATGCATGCAAATAGACACATAATACATCAGTGTGTTAAATGAAGGCATCTCTAGGACAGAAGGTGATATAAACAAATCTAAGCAGAAGTTTTGGACACAGAATGAGGGCTGCATAATGAGTGCCTCAATTTACAGTCCAATAACATATTATATATTCCTCCGCACACCCTGAACAGTGTGCATATATTAAAATCTCTAATCTGTCTACTTTCATATTCCTGAATATATTACGACTTTCTGTGGTTCTTTCTTTTTAGATTGCACAATCCAGGGTCAATTAAATAGTTGCAGCTTGAAGATGCACACTGTGGCTGTGTCAGAGCAGGACATCTCATCACTCTCAGTTTTGTGCACCTGTAACCATGGTGACTTTGTGGCTGCAGCTTTCCCCAGACTTGGTGTAACCTGGGGTGGATAAAGGCATGCTTCTCCGTCTGGTGCGGATGTCACGTACAGGATCTCTTAGGATACATTTTTAATTACTATGTTCTCTTAATTACTCCTTCTGATTTCCCTGGTGAATTGCCTTTCTCGAGTTTCAGTGACTCGTTGTGAAACCAAGTGATATCTTTGCTGTCTTCAGTTAAGAAAACTCGTCCCAGACCTCTGCACCATCTCAAGGACAACACTTGCCTGAAAAGCAATGCAACCTGGTGCTTTGTGCTTGTGCCCACCGACCAAACGCGACGTTTTACAAGCGCAGATTTCCTTCCCTCGGCTGCTGGCCTTGCCAAACCGCACTGGAGAGTGCGGCCGTGCTGCCCGAAGTGGCCTCTGAGGGCAGCCCTGCTTTGGCTGAGCTCAAGGTCAGCTCCACCGTAACATCTCCTCTCAGGGAGGTGCAAGGACCACATGGAGGTGACCCCAGCAAGAGTGCAAAGGTGACACATGATGGAGTGTAAGGACAAGGGAGGGTCTCATCACCCCCTTGGCCATTTGGTTCCCTCCACAGCTGTCAGGCACTCTGGAGATAGACTCGTGTGCCTGTGGGACGTGGTGCCATGGAAAAGCTGTCTTGGATGTGCTTGGGGGAGGGGGGGGGGCAGAATCTGTGGGGGGCTCAGCACACACATCCCACTCACTGGGAGCTACAGGCAGCAGTCTGTAAGTCTGCAGTGTGTAAATCTCACCAGCCCCTGCTGAGAGGGTGCTTAGCCAGGCAGTGTCCCCTCTCACCACACTTTTTCAATTGCTCTGCTACAGCACATTGTGCTGGGACCAAACAACTCTAGATTTAGCCTTTTATTTGACAAGTTGCATCACTAAGACCTGTCATCTATCCCTTTTGAGTAATCACTTCTCCTGGTGTGTTAAACCCACCCCTGGGCAGAGGTCCAGGCAGCATAAGCCCTGCGTCCCGGGCAGGTGACATGGACCATACACACATTTTACAGCCACACAGCATGGGACTGAGCAGCTGGGCAGGGGCAGTGCCAGACTGTAGGGGTGTTTTCTCTCAGTATTCCTGGGGGGCTTGTTTTCAACTTGGCCTTCATGAACTGGGAGGGCACCTTACACCGTAGGTTAATCAGCATTTAACAGAGCACCCATGTATTCTTCCACTTAAACTGCACTAAACACAAGCAGTAACTGCACTTTTTTCTTTTTCCTACCTGGGCAGTAATAAATCTTCTTTTCATGAGGTCATCCTTAGCTGAGCCATCTCTGTAAATAGCTGAGCCATTGAGGTGCATTATTTATCACCGTCAGATGTTTAGCACACGAAACCGAGCGGCGGGCAGCAATCGGATCACCTTCTCACTCAGACGGGATGAGGGGGATTTATGGTCAAAAGCTGTGCCATGGAAAGAACACACAGTACTTGTTAATTAAGGACGAGAAGTTGAAGACCAGTACTGCTGCATTTCTGACAGAGGGCAGCATTGAGTTTTTTATCGTATAAAATAAAAACCCAACAAAACACTCCTTGGCTCTCCGGTGATTGCGCAGTTCAGAAAGAAGAAAAGCTTATCACTTACACTTAAAAAAAAAACGTGCCATCAACTGGCTTTTAACTAAAATTTCCTTTTAAAGCTGGCTATTTTTTGATACTGTTTTGGTAGGGCAGGGTTGGGGTTGTTTGCTCACAGCCTCATGGAAAATGCTGCTTTCTGGTCTGCCCCTTGCTGGGGCTTTGCTGCTTCTCCTCTGCCCAAGACCGTGAAAGTCACCAGAACTAGGTACTGCCTGGACAGCCTTGTAAGGCAAACATGTCCTGTAACACGCAGCTGCTGTTCCCCTGTTTTGGGGGCCTATGGAAAGGAAGGATCTAGGGGCACTCAGGAATCATCTGGGGAGCCACCAGCTCCTGCTGCAGACAGCAGTTTTATGAACCAGCTTCGGACTTGAGTTCCTTTCTGCCTAATAGCCCCTGTTTTCTCCTGAGTTTTAATAAGACCAGAGAGCTGTGAGGGCATCCCCACAGCTGCAGCAGGAGGGGATGCTGCTGAATGGCACCCTGGGCAAATGGCTGGGCTCAGGAAGTTCTGAAGGGAGGATTTAGCTGGTGCAGTGTTTATAGACACTGTCTCTACCTCTCTGTGTTCTATTAGAAACACACCTTTTTTCTTTTCCCTGCCAGCAAAGAATCAATTAATTCAATTCCTGAGCAATGTAATTTATGATTAGAAACAGTCCCTGATGTGGGAATTTATAGCAAAGCCTGTATGTAACTTTCTAATGTTCCCAGCCTGTTGCATCTCTGGGCCCTGGCTGTACCTCCATTTGTAATTGAAAGAAGGCAATTGCTGTATGAAATTGCTGGAGGAGTGGGTGCACCACGAACTTGAGGATCGGTTGGAAACGCCCACTGAGGAAACATTTTCCAGTAAATGTGGATGTTTCCCAAAAACGGTGGGTGTGAGAGTGTGTGTGTTATGTGTTGCAATACCACCTCCCTGTAGGCATTTTCATTATAAGTTTGGGAGAGAACTGCTGCATATTCCATCTTTGCCCTGTCTCATTGATATTCATTCATTCTCTGGTGGGCTTAATGTTGCTGTCTGCACAGGGGAAAAAATTAAAATAACAAGACAAGGAAATAATAGAAGAAGGAGGTGATTCTTTTTTAAACCTTTCTCACGAGTGAAGACAAGGATTCATTCGTCCCGAGCCTTTGTTCTGGGAGCCCTCGGCACAGCAGTTGTCGGAGCAGGTAGCAGGAACAAGGTATTCAAATGCCTCAGAATACATCTATAAATCATGTCACCACTTTTCTCTGCAGGAGCCAAAGAGTAGGAGGGAAGAGGGATGAGAACAGCGAACAGATCAAACAAGCAACCTTCGGAGAAGACATCAGCCTCACGATGATCCTTGGCATGATGTGAGCATCTTTGAGGGTTCCTGTAGGTAGTTTTATTTGTCTAAAATAAGATGGACCATAACCAAATATTTATGTGCCTCTCGAGTGGCTTTCAAAATATTTAAAGTTCTTTGCTCATGTGGATGGAAAGTCTTCAAAGGAGCACAAGTCCTCTTGACTTGCAAGATGATACGAGCACCTATGTCACATGTCTGCTTTTGGAAATACTTGCAGTACAGCCAAGGCAGGCTGATGGATATTGTCCAGCTGTTCCGGCAGGCAGAAGTTGTGCTACCCCTCCAGGGCAAAGGATATTTGGACAAGGAAAGGGAAATGAGGATATTCCTGCCTCGCCCAGCCCTGATTGCCTTAGGAAGGATGCAAATGTCTGTACAGCTTTACCTGGAGGTCAAACAGGACCTGATCAGGCCAGGGTCTGTGGAGGGAAGCTCAGCTGTCAGGTCTCACACGCTGCAGATGAGGGTCCTGGGACCACTCCTTGCTCCTCTGCTGTAGGCTGGGGCCAGGCAGTGGGGTTGCTCCCCAGCCCTGGTACCCCTCACGCCAGACAGCCTAACATGGGCACTCCTGACTGTCTGTGGAGCTGGTGGGCAGTCACCGTGGGGGGAGAGGCTGCTGTGCCCCCTTTCTGACTCCTTGGGCCCATCATCTCCCTTCCATCCTCTGCACATTGCCAGTTACTGTCCTTCTGCTGTAATCTCTGCCAGACCTCACTCCATGTCTGGTAACCCCTTGTGGCCCAAGGTGTGTCCCTGGCTGCCATTGCTCTCCCTTTGATCACTGCCCACCCCACAAGGACCTTGAGCAATTATGTGCTCAGAGCAACATGACATTTTGGCTGTAGCTTCCAAGCATTTGCCTACTTCGTAAGGGATCTTTGGGTGAAATCCTTGCAGGTCTGCTGCTTTCACCTCTGGACTGCAGTATTTGTACAGAGAGGTTCATGACAGGCTTTATGGGTCTGGTTTTATGGGTTTTCAGGTGCCGTGCTTCATTTGTGCTTTCACCTCCCCTGTCTGCCTTTCCATAAATGCGTGTCTGGGCTGTGGAGTGAAAAGCTGTTGAAGCTCATGTTAAACACACCGTCTCCTTATGTGCCTTAATTACTCCAGCTCAAGACCAACTCACGATAGCTGAAATTTGAACCTGCTTATATTTGCCCCCAGAAGGAGAGCAGATGACCCACTTTTATCCTTTGAGCTGTGCAGGAATGGAGAGATCAGAGGCACCAAGAGTTCAACCACGTCTACAACTGTTCATGGCACTACCATGATGCTTTCTGTCAGATCCACAAGGACTGAGCTTTGCAGAGACCAAACTCAGCAACTCTGTTTATCTTCTGTGCAAATCCAGAATACTACTGGTTATCTTAACATTAACCTACCAGATTTTAAACTTTGTGTGGAAAGAAACCTTCTAAAGGTGGCAAATCCTTGCAGTTTTGTTGCCAACATCCTTTAATGACCTGCAGCATTCCAGATGCAGGTAATTTTTACTACATCAAATGCTAGCAAACACAAATTTTAAGCAGCAAAATGCTGCCTTTTGAGCTGCTGTTCTAAATTAAGCATCTTGTAAGCCCCAAACAAGCAAAAAAATTATGCTTTCCTATTTCATATCTCACCTCAAGATGACTGAAGCATTTATGGAGTGCTCATAACATACTATGGGGTTGTAGTAGCAAGCAAAGCAAACTGGGCCACAGAAGAGCTGTAATGCCAGAGGAAAGCAAAACAGCACCATTGAGCAGATGATTTCATGCCTGGAAGAACAACCCAAAATCCACGCTTGGAGAGCACGGAGGCCGTGCACAGTCCAGTCCAGTGCAAGGGCTAAGGGTAGGGTACAAACCTTTAGCAGACAGCAAATCACCATTTTGTGTATGAGCTGCCTCCACACCGAGGTGGGGAAAGCCTTGAAGGTTCCTCCCCTGGCCAGCCCGGGCATGTGGCTGTGTGTTTCATCCTGCCTGGCATTCAAGTGGTGGGTGCCAGCAGGAAAATGCATAAGGGCATTAAGCCAACTTCCTGAGAACATGCCACTGCTTCACCCTGCAGCCAACAACAGCGACCACCTTCAGTGCAACAAACCCAGCTTTGCTTCTGCAGCTATGTCCCTCACATGCTCCAGGGTGCAGGACTTTGCCTCTGCAACCTGCTGGAACAGGTGTGCCACCGTAACTGGGAGATATTCAGATACAGGATGGCTTGAGGCAGTGGAAACGATGGGAAAGAAGAAGGAAAAATCTTCTGAGGGGAAACATCTGTTCTCTTTACCATTAGCTACAAGTGGTACCTTTTTAATTATTGAGATGCTGGAGCTGGCAGAGGTTGTGAATTGACTTGGTAATTATTTAGAAGAGCCCCAGTTGCTGGCAAGGATTCCCATGTAGTCATTTTCTAACTGGATAGAGGGAGAAATAAACTCTTCAAGTATTTATTATTATTACAGCCTGTCAATTATGAAGATTTATTCATTCCTGCTGAGCTACCTCGAGACTTGGCTTTATCACTTCACTGCTGCTGCCACGACACTATTATATATGTGAAAATGTGAAGGTGAGGCATGCTTTTTGAAGTTAGACACAATTCATCTTCCTGAGTTTTGACAGCTCCCCACCATGTACAAGATAACACTGTCTAACACGTCAGCCACGGCAGTACAGCCTGCTTTTCTCAGGTTTGATTCAGCACAGCTTCTTAGCTCACACACTGTAACATCTTTAAGCAAGTTGAAAGTGCAATGAGATCCAGTCTTAGTGTTTTCCACAGCTATCCAGACCACTGTATAAACACCCTGGTCCATTGGGCTCATGTGCTGCTGAGGTTGTGTTTAAGCTCATTGAAGTCGGGATTTGAAGATGGTAAATTCTCCATCTTTCAGGTCAGTCAGGTCCTGAATTTAGGGCAGATTGACCAAGATCTTTAGGAAATGTGGGGATGTTGGTGTCTTGTTCTGTGTAGCTCATTTAAGCCTGTTCATGGATGCAGTGGAGGCTCAGCACAAAGCTATTGTTTTCTGGTCCAAGAAGGAAGTGGCTTATGATGCCATTTCCCTTGGGATTTTTGTCCTTTCCCTTTCCCTTTCCTTTTCTTCCCCTCCCCTCCTCTCCCCTCCCCCCTTTTTTAAAAAAACCAAAGCAGCAGCCTTTTATGGTTTTGTTGAGTGAGGGGCAGATTTATTGGGGCAGAATTAAGGAGATAAAAGAATGGGAGTCCCCATCGTTCAGACCTCAGTTGGAGATGCTATGCCTCAGGAAAACCTTCCCCATAGCTTTCTCCCCGGTTCCCTGTCTGCCTGCACGGCTGCCCGTCGCACTGCTTGCACCGCTCCCCAGGGTGCGCGCTCTCTGGCTGGCAGGTGATTCCAAAATTTGCTTTCACAGGCTTTATTTTGAGAGCCATCTGAAAGGCATGGACTGTCTGTGAGGATTTGAAGCCTTGCTGTATTATGTGCTGTAGCCAGGATACAGAGGGTGCCAGCCGTGAGCCTTGAATGCGTGGGACCCCTCCAGTCCCACCCCAAATCAGGGACCGAGGTCCTGGGCAGGGGATTTGCCATAAAAATGCTCTTTGCAGTCTCATCCCAAGCAACTGCGACAATTTGGGGCCATCTGCAGATTTGCCACCTCAGTGCTCACCTCTTTTCCAGATCATTAAGGCCTGCATTAAACACCACCGGCCTTCAGAACGAATTTGCGAGTCACTCCTACAGCTAGCTGGGAAAATGATCCCAGCTCCTTATTTTCTGCATCCATCTCTGTTTTGCCATGCTTTCCCTCACAAGACAGGGCGATTCTCCAGTCAGGGTTATGCAAGGTGTGTCAGTCAGGATCCCTCACATCCTGTGCAAAATCAGGGCTGGAATTTCTACACGAGCCTTTGGGGAGGAGCGGGTGTTGCTACCGTGCTCGCTGGCTTCCCAGCTGTGCTGCAAGGTCTTTGCTGTCCGTGTCAAGGTTGTGCCATGCAACTCTTCCAGAGGCATGGGAGAGGCATTTGGGGAAGTTTTTGCCATTGCTGCTGGCCTGCTCTGCGGCTTTTTGCAGGAAGCTGGGCTGCACCTGCAATCTGGGGTAGGCAGAACCTGGAAAGAAAAGATATAAACACCAAAACCAGAGCCACTGCCAGGCCAGGCAATTAGTTTTATTTATGCAAACACGCCTCCCCACTGTAGTTTTTGCTTCCCTGGCGCATGTTCATTTTTCTTCCTCCTCTCTTCTTCTCAGAACGTTGTGGGGCCATGAGTTTCCCAGGCTTTTCCTCCGGCTGCCCACCAGCCCTGCTGCTGGGTTGGCACAAGCCTGATGCCCTCGTGCAGCAGCCCCAGGGCTGCTGTGTGATAGCCAAGGCAGGTGTGCCGTGGGGGTCTGCACTCTGCACCCCGTGTTTCTCCCCACCTGCCAGTTTTGGGGAGCTGGTCCTGAGCTTGCTGTGAGGGACAGGTAGCTCATTAAACTGCTCACTGTGGTATGCAGCATTCCCACTCAGCAAGGTCATCATTGCCACCTCAAGCCATTCCTGCCACCTGAGGGAGAGGCGGGGGAGAGCCTGTTGGGAAGCCTTCCTGTGTGCTAAACCGTGCTTGCTGGAAGTACACCATGGGATACAGCCCTGAGGAGGCAGAACAGCCTGGAGCCAGCCTCAGATTACATCTTCCTTTCCACCAGCTTCTAAAGAGAGGCACACAACCCCAGTCAGACGGTTTGTACCTTAACACGTGGGATGGATGGCAATCACATCCTTTCCTGCCTTCCCTGGTTGCCAGTGCAGACACCTGGCAGCTCCATGGTTGGCTGGGGCATCGCTTCATCCCAGATCTCAGCCATGAGCCTGGACACAGGCAAAGCACAATCCTTTCTTCCCAGCATCCAGCCCCTCAGAGGAGCCAGCATTAGGGGACACAGGAGGCAGAAAAACCTCATCACCGGCTGTGGGATCTCTTGAGGTGGGGAGTGGGGAGGGCAGAGCCCTGGCTGCAGGTCTCTGCCAGAGGAGGGGATGTTTGCAGCCCTAGGGTGTCAGGGCTCGGAGGACTCTCCAGCCCAGCTGGGCTGTATTTTTTTTGGATACACCAAATGGAAAATATTAGCTTGTAGACAAAACAGACGCTGTGAGGAGGAGCACGGGGCGGTGTGCCCGCTGCAGGAGCCGGGGCTGGAGCAGCAAGCTCCCCACATGGCTAAGCTATGCCAGCTATGGGCTGCTGGGGAGCAATGCTGGCACCATCCTCAACCATCCCATGCCAGGAGTAGCTTTTACTGCTGCAAGTCACCTGGGCACGCTCCATGGAAAAGTTTAAAGGTGAAAAGCCCTCTTTGCCTTCCCACCACCTGCTGAGGATGTCGGGGAAGGGTTCAGTGTTTGTCTGCCTGTCTTTCCAGAGATAACCAGGAGGTGGCCAGCAGTTGGCCTGTTGGTCTAAAAATTGCTGTCTTTTATAACAAACATCCCATTTGTCTTTGGCAGGTAGTAACCATGAAGCGGGAGGTCTAAGGCACAAGCAGCACAGGGCTCATCTGCCCATGTGATAAATACAGAGTTGGAACCTGCACCACACCAGAGGTGGCAACCAAGAGCAGCCCCATGGACACACGTGGGGGAAAATCACAACTCTGGGCATGCACCTCAGGTCAATTTTCTGTAGTGCTTTTTGTCTCCTACTTCAAATAAACACAGAATTCATTAATTCAGAGCCTCTGTTTTTCTGTACCATCTGCTTGTGGGCCAGCATAGCTGAGAGTACCTGGAGTCAGCTCTCCTGCCACCTGCTCCCGCTGGGTTTTCCTCCTCTAGCAAAGCGTTAACCTTTGGTTTGCAGCCTGCTCAAATGTGGTTCATTATTAATTGGCTGGAAAAGTGGGGCCACTGCAATGGACTTTGGGAGCTCCTCCCTCCCACCCGTCTCCTTGCATGACCCAGCCTGGCCAAGCAGGACAGGCAAAGCGTGTCTCTGAGCTCAGCCAAGGAGGACTACAAAGGAGAGCCATGCTGCATAGCATCCTGCAGCTCCTGTCTCCAATGTCCTCTGTGAATCCCCATCCGGATGCCAGAGTTGATGGAGGGTCCTCAGGGGGAGGTACTGATTTAGGGACAGCCTTGTTTCTACCTTGCAGGGAGGCACAGCCTTCCCCATGCTCTGGTTTTACCAAGCTAGGCTCTGTCTTGCTCTTTTGCTGACCCATCCATGTTCAGGCCAGAAGAGACCATCACCATAATCTGGTTTTATCTTATCACAACTCAGCTGTAAATCTTCACCCAGCGATTTCTGCACTGAGATCACAAGTGCTGCCAGAGGTAGCACCTGGCTTTTCAGAGGTCCAGACCTGATTCAAAGACTTGGAACATCATTACAAAATTCTTTGGAATCTCTTCAAAAGGCTGTAAATAATCCCTGTGACTTGTGCAGATGGGAAACACAGCTTTCTGTCCACCCATCCTGACACAGGGCATGGCAGACTGCGTGCACAGCCCTGGTGGATACACACCAGCCTCCATGACAGGCTCCACTCCTCCAACACAGCACTAGTGTGGAGCATAAAGAAAACAGAAAACCCCCTCAGAACATGAGATCAGGATGTTTCCATCCTGGTCCTTTCGGGAAGGGGAAAAGCAGCAGCTCACCATCTCAAATCATAGCCCAGCTGGTGGGGCTGCCAGGCAGGTACAGTGCTGCAAGGCTCCCTCTCCAAACCTGGGGCCAAGTTCCTGCATTGTGGGGTGCCTGCACAGCCAACACAGCCCTGCTGGGGGACCAGGGGCTGGGCCAAACCCTCCACAGCTCTCCAGGAAGCACTGGCTGTCCAAAACAAAACCCAAGCTTTCCAGCTGGCCTTCTGTCTGTAGTCTTCGAGAGAACTTTTGGGTACAAAAAAACAATCCCAAAGACCTAAAAATAACCCTGAACTTCTTCAACAGGGCAGTTGTATTTTGAGATACGTAGAATATTATCAAACACTGAGACCTCCTGCTAAAACTGTGGAGGAGATGAAAGCCCCTTAACTGCTTTTCTCTTGTCACCTGAGCTGCCCTTCAGGCCTGGGACTGCTTTTATTCAAGCACATTCCAGGACTCAGGCGGTGGGGTCGTGCTTCACATCCTGCTTGATTGGGACAAGGACATCAGTTGTCATTGATGTTCTCTGCTTCTTCTGCGTCAGAGAGCTGATTTGTTTCTCTTCCCAAGACTAGCCAGGGAATACACAAGCAATGTTTAAACAAGCAATGGACATACTATTTTATTGAAATGATTAAAAAAATAAATTAAAGAGCCCTTTTGTTTTATAAACCTGAAGGTTCTGGCTTAGGCTCTCTGACAGCATCCCTTCATCACAAAGCAAACCTAGAAGAAACATGACAATGAGATTTATTAGCAGCTTGAACACTTTGTTCAGTTTAAAGCTACGTGTTATTGCAGGTTTGAAAAGTTATTTTTGTTGCTTATACAAAACCTTGCTCTTCTTACAGATTTACTTCTTCTCTTCTCTCAAGCTTGTCTCCAACAGCAGATTTTTGTGCTTTGTCTACAGAGTCCAGGGCTCACTCATCTCACCAGGGCTGATAGTGCCATGCTTCACTCAGATGAGTGCACCCAATGTTTTTGCCAGTTGTGTGCTGCTGCTCCAGCCCTGTTTCAAATGCCCATTTCAGGAAGAGTAACCTGCTCGCCTGGGCTGGAGCAAAAAGAAAAGTCTGTTCTGAACTGGGGGAATGAATAACCATCCCTTCTTTTATGCTAGTAACTTTAAAAGGCTTAAAAATAGAAGGCTTTCATGGCAGAAAAATCCCCATCATCAGGCCACAGATGCTGCAGAAGGTGGTTTCATTACGAGCAAAGGATGTCTGGAAACAGATACTCATTTTAACAAATACTCCAGTCACTGTCTTGAAAAAAAATCAGGTCTGTCACCTGCTCTGCTCACCTGTGAATGTGCATTGCCTCCAAATTCAGTTTCTTAGATCATTATACCATCTACAGTGGGGCTGCTGCCTGCAGAGAGCTGAGGATCCCTGACCCCTGCACGCACACACACACACACACACACACACACACACACTCTCTCTCATGTCAGCAACTATCTTTATGACCACAAAATCCTATGAAAACAGATGGTGCTGTAGTAAAACTCTGATAAACAGAGTGATTTACATACACAGGCAACTCCAGCTCTCATTAAGAATAAATTCAGTAAAGAGACCCAAGATGCAAGCAACTCTCCAGCTCCGGCTCCAGGCACTCCCAGCATTGTTGATGCCTGAGTCTGGGATGCTGCTGCAGTCCCAGGTAATGCCGAAGCCTGGGAACCCCATATTAGCATTTCATATCTAATTTGAGATGGAGTGTGCACTCAGAGCTTCAGTCTGAGCCCATCTCCAACAGGAACCAAAGGAAAAGATGCTTTTCTTAGATTTTAAGATTTTAAAATTGAAGCTGAGCCCCAGTGCCACATGGTGCAGGTGATCCTCCCTTCAAAGCTGGAGCCCAGCACCTCTCGGTGTGCTTCAAGCACAGCTGCCTTGCCAGCAGTTCTCAAGCCTCGTATGTGCTCAGTGAAGTTGGTAAGGACAAATCTGTCCCCTTTCACCTTCCCTTTGGCCGTGGCCTCTGGGCAGGACTATCCAGAATGGGTCGGCCCAGCATTCCCAGCCCCCTCCCAGAGGAGGTTCCGAGGGGTCCGAGTCAGCGTAACAGCGGGGATGGTGTGACCACACAAGAGCACACCCCTGCCCACCTCTACGGGCCGGGGAGGGAGGAAAAGGCATCCCTTGGGCCCCCTCTGCTTGCTGGGAGTGCGCGTGGCCCCTCCAGCAGCTCCCACTGCCCCTGGCTCCGCCAGCCCGGACCCGGAGCCAACAGCCGGAGGAGACAGCCAAGCCCTGGGCAAGCGCTATGCAGTGCAGCACCTTCACCTTTCCAGAGGGATTTTGAAATGGTGGGCTCGGCCAGCCCTTGGCCAGACACAGCTGCTCTACCTGGAAAGATAAAGGGTAAAGTCCAGAGATTCACTGGTCTCTCTCTGCTCCACAGGGCTCCCCGAGGGCTTGCCAAGGCAGCGTGCCTCTCCTCGTGACCCTTTATGTGTCCTACAGGACTTGCTTTGCGAGAAAGAGGGGGAGGAAGGATGAAAATCCAAGATGAAGCACAATTAATGCCACTGGGAACCCGATGAGCCAGCTGGTCCCCAAGCAAGCACCCTCAGGGACCTCCCTCAGGGAGCAGGCTCTGGGGGCTCTTGCAGCAAAGGCTCTGGGCAGCCTCTTCCCACGCAGTACAGCCTGCCTTGCCTTGCCTTTCCCATGCTTTAATTTTCAAGATTTTCACCTGTGCGGTTTAGTTTTTGCTCACAGTGTGTTCCCATATGGTTTAATTTGCACCTCTAAAATTAAAACCAGATTCCTTGCTGTTAGGGGGCAGCAGGTCTGAACACCAAGCCACAAAATTTTCTATTTTTCTGTCCCAGTGAGCTTAGTGGAGCGCAGGGTTCCTTGTAGCCCTGGTGTTCCTTAGCCCAGAGCTACAGGAATGGGGAGCTGCGGCAATGCCAGAAAATTTTCGTGAAAGGTTTTTCATGTGTCATCAAGCTGCACAATTAAATGGCATCGAAAGGTGCCAGATGAGGAACTCTGAAATTTGCATTTAATTTGGTGTGTGGCTGGGTTTTTTTAAATCCACCATTAATCACTACTCATGGTATTCACAAGGAGCAAAAAATTCCTTCGCAAAACTGGGGCTACTGTAGTCCTGAAGTGGGAATAAAAAGGGGCCAGAGCAAGTCAGGAGCACTGTGACAAATGTGTGCAGCATATTCTGGAATATCATTAGAAGGCTGCAGCCTCCATGTGCGGCATGGATGGAGACACACTCAGAGCGCCCTGAAGCGTGGGACAGGCGTAGCTCAGGGGAGACCTTCCCCACTGGGCTGGTGGGCTGAGTGCTCTGGGTCCCTTCAGCTCCTGCCCTTTCCATGTCTAACTCCAAAAGGCAAAGCCGGCCGTGATTCACTCAGCAGGAATGTCAGTACAGCACATCAGGCTGCAAGGAGAGAAAACAGACATCCTGGGCAGCCAGCCCCTGCCAGCCCCTGCCCGGTAGCCAGAGGAGATATCTAGGGAGGGCATGAGGAAAGCACAGGCATACAACGAATCTGTCCCAGGGAAATTCCACCCAGTGGCTCATGGACATCACTTACTTGAGATGATATCCTTGAGTTTAGCAGCCCTTGAAGGATTTTACTTACTTAAATTTGCATAGCTGCTTTCTGACCCTTGACAAAGCTCCCAGCACCTACACCGTCCTGTGCCAACAATCTCAAAGGGCAGTGAAGTGCTGAAACACCATTTCCCCCCACTTCTTTTAAACATGCTGCCTAATAAATTTACATTGTGATTTTAAGTTTGGTGAGAAGGAATGAAAGTTTCTTTCTGTTTCCCTTTCTTTCACAGACCTCTCGCATGCTCACCCATGCCCTGCAGCCATCTCACTTCCAGTCTATCCAGCCCATTCTCCCACAGAAGCTGTTCCCTCTTTCTGTTTGCCTTTTATTTCCCCAGCAATGCAGCATTAGCCATGTTGATCTACCTGAGGCACCTCACAAAGAATCAATGGAGGTACAGGTAGAAGAGCCACGTCGTTGGGATAATCTGTCTGAGGTCATCATGTCATGCATGGTGTTGCCTTTTACATGGAAAATTTCACCATTGTCCCCTTGATGCATGCTCAGCCACGGGGATGATGCTGCTGGACGTGACCGTGAGTACACTGGCAGCTCCAGACTGTTTGAGCTCAGCTCTTGGCATGACTGAATGATGGCAGGGATCACTTGGTCCATCTTAGAAAGTAGCACAAGTGAAGAAGGAGCATGACTGCCTCAATTTCTCAGTCTTTGCCCTAGAACACCCAGAAAGCAAACACAGAGCCCACACTAGAGAGAGGCTCAGGAACAACCACTGAGGAAATGTTTTACCTCACATCCTGAGCAAAGAATGCCTCTCTCAGCAGATAAAACAGGCTGGAAGGGGGTGGATGCATCTCTTCCCACTCAGGAGGAGCAGAGGGATCACTCCCCTGCTGGGCACCCCCTTCCCCTCTTGCCTTGCTGTTCCTGAGCTCATGAGCATCTTACGATTTACTTAATTACTGCCTTTACCTCCAGCCTTCAGAAGCTTCCCCCCCTCACTGCATGAGTGAGGAATGGTATTTTACCATCATTAAACCAGGCAGGCTGGCAATATCCCATATGTTTTCATATCTGCCTGGCTTTAAATGGGGACCAGCTGTGAGGCGTACCGAGGACCAAACCCATACACAATCTCTCCAATACCCCTCTGTGTCTGCCAACATTAGGGACCAACCTTGTTCAGTTTTCTCTGCTGCAGGTTGTGTTCCAGTCCCGGCAATGTCTTTCCTCTCATGATTTCATGCCCTTTCTGGATGTTCACTTAATGGGGAGATGACCAAAACCAGTACAAAAGGAGGCTATGGCAAAATTTGCGCTGACATTTGCTGGCATTATTCTTGTTTTCTGGCCACTTGAATGTGGAATGTGTCTGATATTTATCGGAGAAAAAAATGTCATGTCCTTTCTCTTCCTCCTGATATATGTTAAAGAAATAGAAAGGCAGTCTGAGAGCTTTTAAAGACCTATGTTCTTACACCAAAGACAGCCACAGACACCTAAATACTTAAGCAGAGATGCACAGCATGCACCCCAAGGAGATTACCCTTCAGGAGATCCTTCCTCATGCTGGATTGCTTTTAAACGATGCAACGTGGTTCTAGTCTTTGCAGCCTCACACTTGATGTTCCAGGAATTGCCTGGCCTTGTTTGTACCACCATGGGCCTTTTACACCCCCACAGTCCCCCATGAGAAAATGGCAGGAGAGAAGGGCTGTGTGTTCCCCGTCCTTGGTCAGTTCTGCCTGCCCGTGTTCTCCTGTAGCGAACAGTATCATATCAGCAACTCCTTCTTGGGTGGAAAAACCCAGCCTAGAAGCTTGCCTCTCCTCTCTCATTTGTGGGGAGGTGTCTTTTCCCCTTTTTAGCTCAATTTGTGCCCTGTTGCATGGCGCTTTGGTGGAAAGGCCTATTGACAGGACCAGCGTGAACCACAGCCATGGTTTCTGTGCTTGCAAACATGTGGATGTACAGCTGTGAGCCTGCGTGCTTTCATGTGTAAATATGCATATCTGCCAATATGTGAGCTGATCAGAGTATTGCCCCTGTATGTTTATCATTTATTATAATGCATGGCATTAAAAAAGATAGCACAGTAGATGTAATATGTAATGCAAATGTCATATGCAAATAATTTACTTAGTGTCACGGCAAGAGCAACAGAAGACAAGGAATCCAACTCTCAGCAAGTCTGTGAGGTTTACATTTTACATTACATCCTCACTCCATTTGCTGGGATGGCACGAGGAAAATAGCTGTCAGTAACACTTTGTGTGGCAGCAGATGCAACGTGCAGAACTGTGAGCAGGCTGATGCAGTACCTTTTATTACCCAGATTAAGGGTGGCAGGCAATTTACTTGCTAAAGGGCAACAGCAAATAATCCTTTCCCTGTGAAATGAATTTAGGCAGCTTGAGGTGGGGCCAGAAAGCAATTAAGCACATTATTAAAGCAGGGCAGGAGATTGTAATCATACATATGTATATTACGTACTTACATATACAGAAAGGCAAATAAGTCTGCAGCCACCTTTGGAACCAATATATTCAAGTTTGAAATGCAATAAGGCTGGAAATTAAGTGCTTATCTTCCTTTGTTAATGTGTAATCTTCCCCTTTAATCAGCTGCATTAATTATTCCATCACACTGAGTTTTTACATTTCTGAAAAGCAGAAAAGTTAATTTTGTTGTGGTTCGTGGCTTTTGCGCATTACCTGGGGCAGAGCACAGCAGGGATGAAGACAGGCTGGCTGCTGCCTGCCTGCCTCCCCTCGCAGGCACCCTGCCAACAGGGTCCTCACCTCCCGCTCCAGGCTGAGCCCTCCTGCCCGCCGGAGCGGCAAGATTCCCGCAGCATCTGGCGACACAGGGATACTCTGCTCTGGATGTTGTCTGTCGTCAAGGAGACAAAGTATCCAGATTATCGGGCTGAGCGATAATATGATAGACATGCAGTGAAACGCATGCAGCTTTCAAGAAAAAGTAATCAAAAATCTTCCATAGTAAGATGGGGATTTTGCTTCCCTTACCTAGGAGGTCTCATTTATCCAGTACAAACAGAAAACAGGGTTTGCATTTGGCTGTAACGAAGATGCAGACTGAGACTGCTACTTAGACACAGAATGTTAATAAATACATGGCAGGAGAATATTTTCCTCTATCGTAAGAGCAACAGCCACAAAAAAGCCTGATTAAGTACGCTCCATTTATAACATCTGATTGCAAAAGATAATTCCTGCTCACTGAGGACGTGGCAGTCATGGGCACAAACCACAAGCTGAGCAAAAAGTCATCCGGACCTGAGGCAGGGGGTGCCACATCTGGTCCAGGAGTGCGCCTCAGAAATCTTCCAACCCCCCCTTCCCCACCCCACCAGCCCCCCAGTGACCACTCCACTTCCACAGAGTCAGAATGAGCATGTTACCCTTTGGCTAAGGAGGGTAAACGAGGGATCCCCAAAGCATTATTTTCCCGCGTGGAATAGCTGATATCTGAAGGCAGACACTGATCTGTTGAGATCTCTTCACCAAGACATCAGCACATCCGCCGAGCCCATATTGCTGCTGCTGTTGCAGGCAACAAGGCAGGGCTGAGCCCCACTGCCAGACTTAGGTGTATAAACTGCTGCAGCTCTAATTAAAAAGTGTATTTCTTTCTTCTGGGGCTGTAAAAAATGGTGTTATAAACTGAGGTCAACACCTGAAAACCAAGTCACTCTCTTTACTCACTTCCCCTTTAGACAGAAAGATTGATGTTTCCCTACACTGAGCATACACCCCAGGTACTGATTTTGATAAAACTACAATTTTCTTTGTTTAAGCAAAGTGTTCTGGTATTATTAAAACATCCCAGATCCATTGTGTTATTGAAAACCTTTCAGTTAACCCGAAAGTCAATTGAAAAGTGAATTTTAATTTCAGGGCATATTTAAAAATTTGTCATTTACTTTTGGATTAAGAGTGGAATAAAACAAGGAAACTGCAAGAACAGAAATTATCCCGGTAATTTTTATATTAACTGACACAACTCTCACATTAACTGCTTCAGGGTTTTATTGCAGGACAGGGTTAAGATTCAAACTAATGAAGTGAGGTCAATATACAGGCCAAATAACGCAACAGCTGGCACAGTGCTCTAAGAACTAAAGGAGGTCACTAAAAACGATGCCAGCTCACGGTAGTTTATATAAAATGTACTTTGTCAAACTAACCGGCTGCCTTTGATGAGATGATAAATTTTGTTGAAAGAGATAAAAAGCCTTGGACTTGGTACTGCGTGACACTGGCTCAGGAACTAGGATGGCATGAAATCAATGTGTCAATAATAAATGAAATTAAGCAACTACAAGCTGCCTAATGGCTACATCATAAAGTAAATTGCAAATAGGAATCACCTTGTGTGCATTGTATGCGGGCCGCTTTGGGGATCACCTATTTCGTGTCCATTACAGCTAACATTTTTCATAACTGCTTAGAAGAAAACCTAACCACCACTGGGTGATGCAGACCTTGGGGGATAACAGCAATAACAAAGAAAGGATAGCACAGATCAGCATCACCTGGTGACCTGCACCTGAGCAAAAAAACCTCATCTGAGCAGAGCCGAACATAAACCCATATATCTGAGGGCCAGAAGATGTTGATGAGGCAGGTGAGCCATGCTCACATCCAGCCTGTGAGGTGAACTAGTCCAGTAAGAGCCTTATTTACAATTTAATATCCTGGAAGATCCTGGCAGAGCCCCACAGGCATCAGCTATCCTTGACCACCTCAGCATTTGGATGCCTCCTGAGTTCCTCCTCCAGTTTGTTAACTTGCCTGTTACCCTGTTAAAGGCTCCTTATAGTTGCCGTGCTCTCTTTAATCCTGGTTTTGAGGCACTACACTTCCTACAGAGGTAGGACTGCAATCATATTCCACCTTGACCCATGGCCTCCCAGCAGGCTTCCTGCACTCAGCCTGCCCCTCGGGGACAAGGGACACTGTCCCTTTTGCTTGTCTCATCCCTGGGGGCCTCTCGACTGCTGCTGACCTGGGATCTCTGGAGGACTTGCTTACAGGCTCAAAACATCCTTCTTTCAAACATGACAAATAAATCTTTCCCTTAATAGCCTCACATTTTGTGCCATCTTTTATGTCCTCTCAGGATGTTATATGCCACGTAAAACATGAGAGGTCATTAAAGTTAAAGTGAGAAACTAATTAGCCCATATCTACACTGAGGGATGCAAATAAATTATGTTATTCAAATATCAGGCATCCCTTCTCAAATATTGGCAAATATTCTAGCAAAATCCTCAAGTTACAGAGATCAGAGAAGATGCTCAATTTACGACAAGCACGCAAATGTATGACTACACTGGGGTAACACCGTCACCAGATGAGAGGAGATGACCCTGACACCACCTGCAAAGCTGCACTGAGGACATTGCTACAGGGACTCTTAGAGCTGCTGCATCTCACAGGGGGAACAAAGAGCTGTGGACCCTTCCCCATGAGCCCATCAGCTCTGGCCCCAGAAGCTACAAGATGCTAACATGTTGCAACCAAAATATATCCCATATATCCTCAAGGGAGCCAATTGCCAAAGCAGAGGAAGGATATTTAATCTGTTGTCCAGTAAAGGCTGAGCGCCTGCTGCTTCCTTCTGTTTGCTGCTGTTATTTGGGATCTCTGCTATGCTCAGCTCCTATTTTCATGAAACTTGTAGGAACTTAATATCTTTGCGCCTTTAGTTCCTCTGTCAAATTTGTCTGAGGGCAGCCAATGATTCCAATGTAATAGCAGGGAATGCAAAGGGAGCAAGCAAGTGATTGCATAGCTGTATTTCCTTATGAGGTAGGCTAAAAATAACAGTGACCTTTACGAGCTCTATTTTTCCGTGGTTTGGAGCAGAGTTGCGAAATTTGGCAGGTGCAAGAGGCCTTTGGGGTGTGCCTTCTGCTGTTCCTGTGAAAATCTTCTCAAATTTGGGCTAGGTATAAGGCTTTGGAAAACAAGACCATATGTTAAGAATATGGTTCAGATGCATGTAAGAACATAAGCAATTCAGAGGAATTACCCGATAATTTCACCCTCCCCAAGTCTCATGCTTCTTTCCCACTCTGTGCCACTGCCTGGCTCTGGGGTCTCCATCCGGATATCTCCAGGCCCCAGTATGAATACTGGGGTGGAAAGCAGGGGCACATTTTCTTCAGAGCTCCCTGTTCTTACCCTGCTAACAAACACAGGGTAAAAGGATGCTCAGAGCAACCATGTGAAGGGACAAGGACACGGAGCAGATGGTGGATCAAGGTGGTCCTGAGTCACCACATCCCGCTAAAGACAGAGCCAGTGGACAGCCTCCCAAACCCATTCCTGCTTGGAGAAGGAGGACTTGCCACTGAGTGTGCTTTCAGACAAAAGCTGTGTATAAGCTGCATGCGTTAATCTCTGGCATGCACGTATGTGAGCAAAATAATCCCAGTTACGCGGTGTTGTCACGCACAAGGCCACGTGGAGGGAAGGTCTCGGTCTGAGGTCTGCCTGTGCAGCCACAGTGAGGAAGAGAATGTTTGGCCTCATAATAGATTAGTCATAATAGATTAGTCGTAGTTTAAATAAGCCTCTGAGAAATTGTTGTCTGACACTGCTTTCTGGCTGGACTGGTAAGAGTGGCTTTGAGCTGTGTCCATGGAAGATCTGCCTCACTGAACTGGAGGGGCAAGCAGTGACGGGCGGTGGTTTGATGACTCTTGCCTGAGTGAAGGACACTTCCACAGACAGCAAACAAGTGCTTTTTTAAACTCTTAATTTACACAAGCTTGCTTTAGGGGAAGGTGATTTTGAAGCAGAGGATGAGCTTTGAGGTCCTTCATCCCCACAGGCTCCAGCCTGTTTTTCCCCTGGCACTGCACGGCCCTGCTCTGACCTGCATGGGCCACACTGGGAGTTGGGATGATGCAGATCAGTGCATCGAAGAAGAGTGACCAAGTGTATCCAGGGAGATCAATCCATCCAGAGCAGATTAATATGGGCACACCTCATCCCCAAGGGACCCACAAAAGCTTGTCACAGTCACCAGCCCCGGGAGCGACTACGGAGGTTGCAGGTGGCAGGCAGACAGTGCTGGATGGAAAACTGATGAGGAATTGAATGAGAATTGGGATTGCTTGGGCAGAAAAGAATGAAATTGAACTGAAAGGTAAGAGAGAGGCAAGATGGGGAAATAGAAAATACTATATTCAGTAGTGGCTGTCAAATAGGATTTCTATCCTATGCACCCATGATGGCAAGAGTCCCATAGAAAAAATAGATTTCGATTAATATGCACTCGATTACATTAGTAATTAAAGTCTGTGTATTGTAGGGCACTGCACGTTAAAATTGCACTACCCGTGTCCTTTTTAACAGCTCTTAGTTTCCGAGGGGCTGACTTTGTGATGTTGCTCTGCCACTGCCGTTTTCTTGACCGAATCCTAATCCTTCAAGAGCAGTGCCGGCTGATACCTGTTGGTCTCCACACACAAACTAGTACAGCACTCACTAAGGCAGGGAGAGCTGGAGCAAGTATTTAAATGAGGCATTAGCAAAAGGGGCAGCTGCCCTTGTGCAATGCCTTCACTGCATTCCCCATGCCGCTGTCCTGAAAAAGCCCAGTTGTGGGCAAAACACTGCTTGAGCCTGGAGTGACTCCAGGGAGGGATGTCATGAGCAGCGTGCTTTGCCAGTGGGTTAAGGACCTGCCCTTGCACATCTCCTGGACAGGCTTGGGAGCAACTGGCATGGGGAAACAAGGGTGTTGTGACACCCTCGGCCCCACCGCTGATGCCGCCAGAGCCCATCTGTCAGAGCCCCGGCTGTTCACAGGACCAGAGGTGACTATCCTTAGTGAGCAGAGGAAGACTTTGCCTTTGCGATTAAGGATGGTCTTGTGGTGCAGGCAGGTGCCTGCAGTTTGGATGTTTGAGCCCTGGCTGTAATGTGGATGTGGGACAAGCCTGGCACATCTCACACAGTTGCTCTCTTCATCACATGGTGTGTCCTGGTGCTGTGGTCCTGCTGAGCCAATGGCTCGGGCTGAGGACCCCATGCAGAGCCCTTTGGGGACAACCCTCAGCTCCTGTGCTGAGGCCTCCACAGCCCAATGCATTGAGCCAAGGCACTGTCATGCATCAGCCACCCATCTCTCCGTGCCCCATTTCAGATTGCAGACTGCATCTTAGTAGAAGAGCTGCTTCATGAAGGACTCTCCGTCCTGTTTGTCATAATCCAAAGCCCTTTCCCTCTTGTTCATGGCTGTGTAACAGCCCTAGTAGCAAATGCATCAGCTGCTTATTCAAGAGAGAAATCCTGGCATGTCTGAATGCAAATTTATGTAAGCCAAATGGCACACAAGTTTTCCAGAGAACACTGGCAGAGCCTCACTGATTTTCAGAAATATCTATTCTTTTAATAGCTGATGGACAGGTTCATTAGGTACCTATTTTTAACGAGATGAAATAGATTCTGAATAACTGAAGTGACCAACATGTCAGTCCTGAGCAGACAAAACTTGGATGCAGTCACTGAGGATTTTTCCCATGTCAGAATGTGGCAAAGGCTGCAATAATTGACTTCTGTGATGCTGAGGACCCCCGGTTAAACACTTTGCTTTTTTCCTGGTGATGAGTAAGGAATTTCCCACTGATCACAAAAAATGCAAAACAATCACATTTTCCCCAGACTTTTCTTATCTAAACTCCCTTATTACCTACCCTCCTTAATTTGAAAAAAAATTAAACATGCAAGTGGCTCAGATGGGAGTCCTGCTGCCACCTTGGCACAGTTCAGCTCTCTCTCTTGGAGGAAATGCTGTGAATATTTCAAGTTTGATTGTCAGCAAAATTTACCTGGGCAGGTGTTAACAGTGAGGACAATGTATCGATGTATTTTGTATATATATATAGAGAGAAAATTGATTTTGGTTAGGAGTCTAATGGATTTTTAAGTAGATGGCAAACTGGGTAGTGTAACAGGAGGAAAAACCAGGCAGATACAACTCTAATCTTGTTATATAGGTTATATCTACTGGAGACCACCTGTTTGTCTGGGTCTGCAATGTCCCCTCGGGTTCAGAATGGCAAGGGCAGAACCACCAAATTCTGGTACTCTCAAGCCAGGGGCTTGTAGTGTTATGGTAGACACAGTTTTAGATGCTTTCCATACTACTGCCAGTATGAGCTGGGCCAAGCAGATGTGGGGAGATGCTACATAGGTTTTGCTGGGGTCTCCAGTGAGAATAAGATTGGATCATCACCCACCATCCCCTCTGGCCATGTGCTTTGCAAAAAAAACCTTGTCTGCTGTCTAATGATTTGCAGCCTAAAGAGCAGGCCAGTATTTTAACAGATGTAGACTTGCCTCCTTCACCAGTCCCCTCACAGGAAGAGTTCACTGGAAGGTTAATAGGATGCTGAGAAGACAGACTGATTAAAATTAAATTAATCCAAATTAAATTAGGGGAAAGCCAAGTAACCCAGTCAGTTCATAAGAATTCATAGGAAAAGTATTAAAAAGCAGCAGTTCAGACTGTGAAGATCTGGACCCGAGAGTGTTCTTGCCCAGGCATCACCCAGATGGATTCAGCCGCGGAGTTCGCACGGCTTGTAAGACCAGTCTCAGGAGCAGCCAGGAACACGCTGTGCTTGCTCATCAGCCCTGCAGTACACCCAGCTGGCTCTGGGACAGCCTGCGGGCTTCCCAGGGGACAGCGTGTCTGGGAGGACTCGGTGGTGGGACCCGTCACACGGCCATGCAGGAGGGGCCCGGCCGTGTCCCCAACCCTCAGCTCCGCGGGCGGGGAGCGCAGCGGGCGGGAGGCGGTGCGCGCTGGGGAGCGGGGCTGCGCGGAGCCAGCGGGGATTGCCGGGCTCCGTGCTTTCATCCGCGCTGCCCCGGCTGTGTGACTGCTTCCACACACAGCGTCCGTGGCACAGGAGGTGTGCAAGGGCTGCAGCGACTCCCAAGCGCTTTCGAGAAAGCACTTAGCACAGCGGAGGGTGTTTTAAAGTAATGGTAATAGCGATCAAATGAGCTACATTCATCTTTAATGCTATCAAAGCTGTTTCACAAAGCAACAAATCTCTCCACAGATGTGTCTAGGTTGTCCACTCCCCCAACACGTCCTCCAGGCATTCAGATGGTCATCTGCTTTCACATGCAGCAAGGCAAGCTTCTTTTTCCATCATGTGAACATAGGAGAGAAACTGCTTCAGAAACAAAGGGTCACAAAATATTCACTGCCCTAAACAGCACAGAGCCATGGTTATCCTGCAGTTCAATATGTAGCACCCCTCATATAACATGTGCCTAATTTTCTTTTAATTTCAAAGTATCTGTATAGCATTTGTCTTTGGATTTTTGCTTTTTTTGTTCTTGCTCTATGAACTAAGAGAGGCTCTTTAAACTCCATAGTGTACAATATCGCCTTCTAAAGAGGCAATCATCTCATCACAAGATGAAACAATATGTATGTAAATGTACATTGATACATAAAAAGTGAAATAAGACATTAACATCCACATTTTGATGCACTAATTTGGGTCTAGTTATGTTGACACAGATGGAGTGAATTACTGGAGGAGAAAAAGCACATCTGTTAAATGTTATTGTTTAATTAAGCCATTAGCAACTGAAAGACAAGGGCCTTTAAATTATAGCATTTTATATTTATCCCAGCCCGTGGTAGTCGTATGGCTCCCTTAGCACTTGGAGTGCGCTGTAATCTTTAATGCAATCAGTATGACAGCCTCTCTGTGAAAGAGACCAAGAAGGGTCCCCCTCTCTGCCTTGCAGATGGGGACATGAGCTGTTCGGCCTAGGAAATTCAGGCAAAGCACAGTGGTCTGGGTTATCATCGTGACACTGACCTGGTTTGTTAGCCTGCCTTGTGGAGCCTCACAGGATCTCTAAGGAAATCCTCATCTGAGGACGAGCGTCCCTGAAACCTCTGGTCATTGCTCGGTGAGGGCTTTGCACCCTGATATTCATGTACACCCAGCTGTGGAGTTCTGGACATACAAAATTTGCTACCTGAGTGCCAAGCTCTGTGTGCACAGCCAAAGAAATTGGCAATAATCCTTTATTACAGCCACAGGCTCTCTCTGGAAATCTTATTCTCCTGTTCAATTTTACAGGGAATAAATATCCTAGCTGGAGGGAAATTTCTTCCTGTGAGAGGGAAGAAGATGTCTCTGTGAGACACCTTACCAATGGACTTACTATGACATAGAGGGGAAGAATTCTTATCTTGTATTCCAAAAAGCCTTCAAATTCACCTGGGAAGGGTCCACCATCACTCCAAGGATGCAGAGTCAGCAATGAGAACTTGTCCTGCCGACTATCCCACTGAAGTCCTGCCCCCTTTTTTAAGTCACATTTTCTGTGGAAATAGAATTTTACAGAGGTCTAGAAAGCTTAGAGATGTTAAGCATCCAGAAGCAGTGCAAAACCAGATGTCCATAAAGAACAAAGACAATCTTTCAGCAGTTTTACAGTGGAAGAGGTGAACACCATCAGCCTTGTCTTTGCCCAGGAACCAAAGCTTCCTTGGTTCTTCTGCCCAAGCAATGCCTGGTAGCTGTCATGATGGGTGAGCAATAGGGTCATAAGCAGTGCCCATAAATTGTTCATTTAATTTTTCTGTGCCATTTACACCATCACTGCCAGCGAAGCGACACGTGATAAATAAAAGTAAGAAATGCTTTCAGCTTTAAAAACAGAAATGTTTTCCACTTTAGCTGCTGCAGGAGGAAGGCCTGAGTCTGCTCTCACTTGTGCCGGCATAAAACAAAATTAGCTACACAGAAATGAATGGAGTTACATCTATCAAAAACTGCACAAGTGGCAGCAGAACTGACCTCTTTTCCTTTAAACTTCTTCCTACTCAATACTGTATGAACATCTTTTATGTTTGATGCAGTAATCTTTTAGAGCTGACCCCCTGCCCCCCACATCAGAGCTGATGCCATTTGGGAACTAACATGGATAGAGCTCAGAGCAGAAAATCAGCCTCGGTGAAGGCCCACGCAATATGGGAAGCAATCCTTGGGCCAGAACAGAGCAGTGTAAAGTGCCCCCACAGAGGGCCAGCATTTGCTTTGCCTACACTAGAAAATGTTTCAGCACAGCACAGTCACTGGCATCAGGGAGGGTGCTCACGGGGCTCTCCAAGGAGGAGAAACACTGAGGGACTCCTGATGGTGCCCCATTCAGCTGTCCTTGTCCAGAGCCATTGACTTTGGCCAGGCATGATCAAGCCTCTGTGGGACCTAAGGAGGTTGGCAGAACACATGGAAACTTCCCGAGGGATGTGCCAGGGAAAGGAGATGGCATATCCCTCCTAATGAAAGCAGCGGCTCAAAGACAACAAATCCCTTCTCCCAGGGAGCTGGATCCCAGTGCTCTACTGTCTGAGGTGGCAGCAATTTCAAAACTAACCAGGAGCCTTGCTGCTATCCTAGAGTACTGCATTAAATAATTGAAAAATGAATAATTAAATTAAAAGAGGATTATTTCCCACAGGCAGGCAGAAAATTGCTGCCTACAGGACAAAGGATGATGGCAACACTTCATTTTCTGCAGTTCTCAGCAGTCAGGAGTGAGGTGATGTGAATAACATCCACAGTGGGCAGGAAGAGCCCCCCTGAGTCACATCGGGTTTTTGGCTCACAGTTTATCCCTAAATTGTGTATCGCCAAGTGCAAGAATAGTGATTTCTAAAGAACAAGGAAGCAAATCAGGAAATACAAGACATTCCCTTTTCCAAGAATGTTTTCCAATAATTCCCTTGGGGTGTGGGGGGCATCTATTTACGTCGAGGTGCCTGAGGGATTTGCACAGATCGGTCCCATTGACTCACAGTGAGCTGCTACACGTATTTGTAGGACACATTCCTATGTTTAGTCATCTACATTTATTTTATTGCTGGATATGAGGAGACGTGCATGTGTGCTTTGTTCTAGCACTTTATAAGAACAGTATAATGGCACTATTATACTTTTCCCTAAGATGTATATATCTGTTTGAACAGACGACGCATTGTAAGAGTCTGTATTTCTCATGAACTATAATTAAACATGAACAACTCTCCACATAGGATAACAATACTGTAATATACTTGCTCTCCTCACAGAAATTTAAACAAGTTGATATGCTGAGTGAATAATGATCCTACATTTATGCAGACTTATTTTCTCTGAGTAGCTGCAAGCCCTTGGCACAATGATACCCTGACTGTATAAGGCACTACAGCAGGGTCTGAACATGACCTGAGGAGAGTAAGTTGTCCTCTTCAACCCATCCTCTTCAACCTTCCCAGCACTTCAAGCTCTCCTCACCCAGCCACTCCACCCCTTTGTTGTCCCAATTAATTCTATGTGCCTTTTGCATCTGGAAGTGCTGTTTTCCTCCTCTATGTAAAGTTTCTTCTGACAGCCCTCATAAACCCCTCCCTTAAACTCATATTTGTCCAGTGAAGCAATTTCTTCAGTCACCACATCAGTGTTGGCTATAAAAGGTCAGGGTATTTTTCCAAGAGCTGTGACATTTTCCTTGAGCCCATCTTCTTGTCTCTATCTGTCCAGAAATTTTATTGTCCCCAACACGGTGGTCACAGCTGTGACTGAGCTGTCACAAACCAGATGGCTGTGATGGTGCCATGGGATTCAGAAACACACATGCAGCATCAGGAGGGGTTAGGCTTCAACCCTGTTAGTTGCCCTTCCTCCCTCCACTAGCGGGTCCATACTCATCATCACATCACATGTATATCTGGAAAGTGTGACCCGGTGCGGGAGGCCCAGGGTTTCAACAGCAGATTTCTCATTCTCCACACCCTGTGCCAAAGCAGATGGGCAGAGGAAGCTCAGCAAGTAAACAGCATGCTTGACACTGTGGAGCAGTGCTGCAGCAGAACAATTTCTGAATGCCAGCCCAGGGCCCCAGTCCCAAACCCAGTCCTCTCCTTCCTCTACAGAGAGAATGTCTGCAGGCTGCATCATAAGAGAGGACATCTTTTGTGAGATGTGGCTTTAGAATACAGGGGCAATTAACCTATGCTGGAGCCCAGAGCCAATGAGGCCAAAGCAGAGGAGAGGCAGGGGTGAGGGCCTTTCTGGCCGTGCAGGCAGCTCCACTGGCCTCCTCTCACAAAGGTCCAGCAAACCAAGGCCAGTTCTCAGCACTGAAGCTGGGGAGAGCAGCACAGCAGCTTCTCCCTCCATGTCAAACAATGAATTACAGCACAGTGGAGAACGGTGGAGGGGATATTTCAGTACATGCCTTTTCATTGGAACACCATTGCATTTGGTAAATGAATCTCCAGTCCCTTCAGAAATGGCTTTGTGGTGACACATTCCAGGGCCAATCACCACCAATCCAAGACTAACATTTACACACATGGGAGTTGAAAGTTGGAATTCACACAGTACCTGGCACCAGCGCTCCTCTCTCTGCCTATGCAGATATTCCCTTATCTCAGCCTGTCTAATAGCCACAGGAATACAATTGGTGATTTTCCCTTCTGTCCTGAAGCCCTCCCAGCTAAACCAGTGGAAAATATCTTTGTCCTGCTCAGCTCCAGCCCCAGCTCCCTCCACTGCTCCAGCAGGGGCTAAAACTGCCATAGAGATACTCTAATCCCAGCCATCTGGCACGGGTCCCTGGGGGACAGTCCTCCAGTTCCAGACTGTCAGCATGCTGCCAGATGAGTGCTCCCTGCTGCTGGAACGACTCCCAGCCAGCCGGCCGCCTCCAGCCTCCAGCATCTCCTTCCCACAAGTGCAGAAGAAAGAGCGGGTTTGGGGATGGGGGAGGAGGGAATTGAGCTTGGACCCTTCAGAGAGGCATTCATTTTCCCTTGCTCATCAGGAAACACTAGAATACAGTTTTTGTGAAGGTGTGTCAGCCCCTGTGATTTAATGCCAGCACTGGCTCTTTGCATCTTCAAAGCTCTTCACCATTGGCTGGCCACAGTCTCCTCTCAGGAACCAGCAGAAAACTGTGCTGGGACCAGTGGCACCATGCAGAGCCTGTCCCCCTCCCAAATGACTCAGGCCCTGCAAGGGTACCTTTGCAAGGCAGGCAGAGCCAGTGTTATTATCCCCTCTGACAGATGGGAAAAATGAGAGGAGTTGCAATGGCAAGACTTGCCCAGGGCCTTCCTGCTAACCTGTGCTGTGAATGCCTGAATTACTCAGCCCTGCTCTCCAGCCAGTCAGCTCAAACTGCCTCTGGTACTCTTTGCTGCAAACCACTGACAGAAGCATCAGTGCATCAGTTTTGGGTCAAGCCAAGGTCCTGCCTACCCCTGTATCCCATCTCTGATGAAGGGGGGGCATGGGCACTGGCAGAAAAGCTATGCCAATGGGACCGATACAGAGCATGTCCCTCCCAGTGTGCCTTGAAAAATGAGCGGTGCCTTTCCATCCCCATCACCTCTCATAATGATTAAAGCATTGAATCATGCTTTTGGCTTACAGAGCTTGCATTGTGCAGGTCTGTTTGAATTGAAGAAAGGAAACGCTTTGATGATCTTAATCAGAACTTCCCTCTAAACACACGTTTCCGTCCCAGCCACGGCAGGAGCAAACACAGCACTCTGCTACCCAAGAGCTCACGTCCAAAACATGCTTCCAGCCCCAAAGGTCACCAGAAATGGAGGAAAAAATGTAACCCTGCTCTCAAGTTGTTAGCCAGACCAAACAAAAGATTCCTCTCCAGTCCGAGGAGGAAGAAGGTCTCTAGTAGACAGCGGGGCGTCAGTGGGAGATCAGTGCATTTCAGCCTGGTTCCAAAGCCACTGAGGTGGAGAGGAGGTCTTTGGTGGGGTCCGGATGAGGTCCTTGGGAAGCACATCAACAGCATCACCAAGCATATGGATCCAAGATCTAAACTATGTCGTAAGAGCACACAGCAAAACTTCAGGCAGGCACTGAAGAAGAGAGAATTATTCATCACATGCTTTTGATCCTCCCTTTTACCTTGTGAAGATGTATTATATATTTTGCATCAGAGGTAAAATTTACCCAAGGAATGTAATAAACAGCATTGCCTCGAAGACAGAGCACAAACTTTACACTACTGGCAGATTAAAAAGTCATCTGCTCCCTAGCGATTTCCTCCTGCACGTACCAAAGAAGTCCAAGTGTGGATAAATTTAACACAGATGACTCTCATTTTTTGCTTCTGGAAAATGTTGCCCTGGCAGATCATGGAGTCAAGCTATGCATCTGTCACTCCCTCCAGTCAAGTCCTTGGGAATCCATATTTATAGTCCTAGGCTTTGTACAGTTAGAGTCCATGCCAAAGCCTGCTGCAGTCAATGGAAATCTTCAGAAAAAAACATTAAAAATGTTTTATAAAAGCATAGTTTTGACTAGAATATGTTAAAATGTTAGAATATGTAAAAAAAATTTCACAAATATTTTTTAAACGTTTCAAAGAAAAACCTATCCAGGCAGTAGATTCTGAAACAAACTGTGGATGTGTGCTTGTGAAAATGCTCAGGGCAGTGAGATTACCTGAGCACAGCATCTTGCCTGCCATGCACAGCACCTTGTGCTCCTCTGGCACTTTAGCCCCTGAACTGGGTCAGAGGGAGTTTTGCATAGCTGATTCTGGTGAACTCCAATTCCACTTCAGTCTATCTTTCTGTTAAATAAATGCCATTCTACAACTTCATTATTTGTGGTTACCAATCACTGAGGAACCAGCAGGTGTGTGCAGCAACAAAAGCAGGGAGATTTTTCTCCCTTTTGAAGTTTGCTGAGAAACAACTGTGTTTCTTACAAGAATTTTTGGATGGGCATCATCTCCCTCTGGGACTCTACTGCAAAATATTGGCTATTTTTTTGTGTGTGACTGCATCAATATCAATATATTTTCTGTCCCGGTCTCTTGCAGCTTTTGCCAGGTTTTACAACCCCCTTGAAATCTGGTCTACAAGAGTCTAGAATGTCTGACCTGTAAGTCAGAGGTACAGGAAGGAACACACATACATGAAGGGGACACACATACAGAGCAACACACCACCAGAAAACTTCAGGGTGATAAATGGATGAGCAAATAATACGCATCACAACTTTCAAATCCTGTAGCCACTGAGGTAAATAAGAAGTCCTATAAGCAACTCCAAAACAACAGCATTTCCAGCTTAGGTAACCAAGTCACAAAGTAAAATAAAATGCTGACCAGGAGCATTTGTACATAGTACAAACACCATAAGACTTCTCCAGTAAACTTGGCATCTCAAGGTTGAAAAAGGTTTATACCAACCTTGCTGAGCCTTGCACAGCTGGCAGAGGCCTCTCAGCTGAAAGGATCTGGCAAGCCTGAAGCCAGTTTTAACATCTCTTGGCAACAGAGCATGACCAAGCCAAACGTTTTCCAGTGGTCCCACATTCACATGTATTTTAGTGTCATCTACAGCAAATCCATGGCTGAGGATATATAAAAGAACACATCGATACACTTGCCCATGGGTTCCCCATGCAGCATCTGTACCACCAAATTCCCTGTGCAGACGCCCCAGCTTCAATATTTAGGCACTTCTGCGCTGAAAGGGCAAAGTCAGAGGTGATCCAGGCCCCACTCCTGCCTGCATGCTGCCCACGTGGTTATTGTTTGATCCAGCTTGTCTGCTGCTAGAGCATATCTTGGATGTGAAGATCCATAGGGCAGCACCCTCGGGGAAGACTGAGCTAAGATGTAAAAACACTTATGGCACTGCATGTCCTTCTGTACATTGCTTCTGTTCACCATGGACTTGCTTGGATTCTCAAAATCTTGCTTGGGGAGCTGCAGTGTGCAGAAGGCAGTGTGAGTCCACAAGCCCCCAAGCATTGCCCAGTCAGTGCTGCCAGGTGGTTATCTCTGTACAGCACAATTTTCATGGTGCCACATAGCTAAGGACAAAAGGGCTTACAAGGTCTAAAATTAGGGGCTCCTTTGCCTAGGGCATCCATTAAACCTCATCTAGGAAGTGTTCTCACCACACACGGGGCCAATCCATTCTCCCCAAAAATGTGAAACAGATAGAACAATTTACTCTTACTCTGCATCTCCACCCTTTCTACAGCAAGAAGCTTCATCCACAACGTGGGAATCCCAGGCATAAGTTCCTCTTCTAAGAGAGTAGGAATGTGTGTGTCCTAGATACATGCTGTGACTACCAAATAACAGGTTCTATCCTGGGGAGGTGCTCCATGCCTAAAATAAAATAGGGACACTTGGCAAGAAATAACAAGATTTGGTGGGGAAACAGAAGCTGTCACAGGAAGTTCTGCTGCTGCAACAGCAGTGAAGAGGAAGAGGCTGTAGGACAATGGAGGCCATTGAGCAAGGTCACTACTAACTCAGAAGTCTGGATCAGAGTCCAAATTCTTAGCTTCCCATCTCACTTCAATGCTGGATTTTTAGAAATTTCCTCATAAACGTCATGTAACTTCTCTTCCTCTTCATGAGGTTGGTGCTCCTTTTACCTGCTCCTTTTACCTGCTCCTTTTACATGCCATGCTACCGTGAGAGCTTATTTAATGTCTTTCCCAGTGTCTGATGATAGCGAGTGGCTTTTTTATGCCTTGCGCAATTATCCTGCTACGTGCTCGGGAAATGCGTGTCCCAGGATTCCAGGAACGTCTGTTTCCAGGACGTACCTGTAGGTTTTATAATATGCAAATATCTGTTAGCTGGTTTTGTAACTTCGTGAAGCTATGAGCCAGCGAAATTAGAGAGTGAACGGCTTTACACTACAGGACCCCAAAGCAGAGCTCCAGCATGTGTAAATCAGTGTAGCTCCACTGAGTCAGATGGAGCTGGGTCAATTTATTCTAGGTGAGCAGCTCTTGTAACTGGAGACGTATCCCCAAAATGGCCTGTAATAAGACACCATCCTGCTTTTTTCTCTCTTTGAGTGTGCTAGCACTGCATCCTTGCAGATGGCTGCGTGTTGTGCCACGTGCTGGCCCGTAGCATACAGCAACGGGCACTGATGTTTATCGCAAGCATTGCGTGAGGTGAGAGGGAAAAAAACCACAGCGAGAACTTGGCACCACTTCAGTCTCATCTGAGCTTTGCTTTGGATACCAGGAGCGTTCCGGAGGCTCTGCCTGCCCGCTTTGTGCGGGCACGAACGGCAGCCTTTGATTCCCGGGTGGCACCGGTTCCTGCCCTTTGCTGTGGCTTTAGGACACAAGGGCATTGTAAGTGCCTGGCTGCAGCTCTTAAAAATACCAGCACTCTGGGCTCTTGGAGCAGCTGCATCCTTATCCCCAGCATCTGAAAACCACTTGTATTATTAAAGTGGCAGATTTCAGACCTGGCGTTTCCCCACAACCACAGGTATTAAAAAAATTTAGCAAAACAAGATGGCACGCTGGGGTGGTTCTTATGGGTCCTACATAGCACTTGGGCAGGAGACAAAAACATACCAGAGTTGGCTCTATGCAAGATGAGCCTTGGATGTGATTCTTCCTCTGTCTCTGGCAGGATGCAGCCACTGTGCTAACAGAAACATGAAGACTCTTCCAGGAACATTGCTCTTGAAACTTTTCATGGCCTTGTACACAAAATGCTGCAAGACTCATAACCTATTTAAGGTTGGTGATGCAGAGTGGGAAATAGTTGTCCCCAGGAAGCGGCTGGCTGATGAAAGTTCCACTGGTGTGAATAACCAGCAAAATTACAGGGAAAGGCAGCTGTCTTGAACGAACTGTTAATGGGACACTGAGCCTTTAACTACTGGATCAAAGTGCAAATGTGTCCCAGAGCTGCACTGACTCACATTATTTGATGTCCTATGGGAAACATGTTAGTAAGGCTCATTCCAGCTCCTTAACTCATCAGAATCATTGAAACTGAAGGAGCTGAATCCTCCAACACACTGAGATGCTTCTGTTGGTCCTACCAGAATTGTACGTACGCTTTTGGAAACCTGACCTTACTTGTCTCTGCCAAAACGGCCACCACTGCCACGCACACAGACTGTCTCAATTTTTGGCCAAGAACAGAAACAGTATGAAAACGAAAATCCCATTTTAGCACTCATGTCAATTATTTATTCATGAATGCTGATTTATTCATCAAGATGTCTGCCTTCAGCTGTGATTTAACAGCTTTGCTAAACATGGGTTTCATTTAAGTAACAAAGAACTTCACTCTGGTCCTTCATCTATCTAATAAGGGCCAGCAGGGGTCCTTATTTAATAAGGACTGCAAATGGACCGATCTGAATTCTGGCTTTAATAGACAAAATTAATAGCAAAGATTAATTTCCTCCACTGCAGGAATGAGCACTAGGAATGAGCATTATGAGGAAGTCAAGCTAAATGATTGTAATTTCTAAGCCTTAATGTCTACTTAGGTAGTCATTTTGCAATAACAAACAATTGGATCTATGCAAAAGGCAGATAATGAATAGTAAAACTAAGTGTTCTATGGACCTTTCTGGACCACAAATGTCTATCACCTTGTTGCCCAAGACTGTGTGGAACCAGAGTCAAAGAACCCAGTTGGCTCTCTCAGTTCTGTATTTCTACTGAATACAAAGTAATTCATTAATTTTTCAGAGAAGATGAATTACAGGTATCCCCAATTTAGATAAAAAAGAAAAGCTTTTTTACAGTTACCCAACCATGAATCACCAGGACTTTACACGGAATGATAGCCACATGCTGCACGGAGGCTCTCTGTAATGCAGGACATGGTACAGCAAGCCTGAATTGCAATAAGAATTCTCAGCCTAAGCACATTCACTCTGTAAAATGGGAAGTTCCTACATGGTGCTGCTCTTGCTCAGTAAGGAGATTTGATACAAATGGTATAGACAGCAGTCAATGTACCCAGAAAGTTGATCAAGACCCAATAGGAAACAAAAAGCAGTAAGGTCATCTGATTATGATCAAGTCACCATGAACTAGCCTGAGCTCTGTTAAAAGTACTGCTTTAGCCCACGGTAATTATAACTCTCTAGTAATGTTCTGCTTCTCAACTGCAGTGTTCAAGGAGCTGAGCGTGGCTCAGATCAGAAGCAAGACTGTGCCCATGCCACCTCTTACTAACAGTGCTGAGCTGAAGGACAAAATGACTAGCCCCAGCTCTGATGCAGCCTCCCTGCTGGCGTCCACTGTTCCCTCACAACTCCTGGTGTGGTGTTGCCAAGCTCGCTCACTAAAGGGACAAGCCTAATCAGTTTAAATGGTCTTGAAGAAGTTAGAAAGTGCCCAGAGAACCAACTGAGCATGCAGAGTAGATGGGTAGAAGGGATCTGGGGGGTAACAAGAAACTACAGACACCGACCTCTTCAGCCAGCCGAAAGAAGACAGGCACCCACAACCTAGCTTGTCAAAAAACCTCCGTCACATAGAAATATGTGAAAATACCCAAAGCCACATACTGCTCTACTTTCTCCACTATGGATGTTGTTTGTTAACAAATATTTCCACAAGCCTGGGGGAATGACATTGGGATGAAACAAAGTATGCACTGGCAGTGAATATGCACCATGGTTTGCTATAAGCTTGCCTGACTTTTTAAGTGCCAATGTTTTTCTTCTTAATTTTTTTTCTTCAAAGCCTGGCATGCTACTATGACAGCTTTACAGTGAGACACCAGTCCAACATGCTGACATCAACTAAGAAGGCATACCAACAACCCAGCCCTTTCACATGCTTTACCAGCACAATGTGTTAGTGTTAAGCAATATTCGAAGAAATACAAGGCACTATAGTTCCCAGGAAGACCTGCGTTCTGACTTCATGCAGGCAAAGAAATACATGACAGAAATTATAAGTTCTAATGATATTGCTGATGGCCCACCTAGTCAGCGAGCAGTTGTAAGACTCAAGTGTAAGCAGCAGCCCATGGAAGACCATCCTCTTTGTCCCTTTCGGTTAATTTGCTCTACTTTTTTGCTGGCAAGTGTTGTTTGGTAACACTAAACAGCATAATAGGGCAAGAGGTTTGCTTATTTGGCATCTAGTGAAGATAAAGACGTTAAAAAAGAAAAGCCCTGCTAATAATAACTTGTATTACAGAGGACTGAGGTGTACAGTATACTCTTCTGGAACCACACTAAAGCCCAAAAGCAATGGCATGTTGACACCATCAAAAGTCTGCACGTTTCACAAAGAAAACAACGCTTAATCTCTAAAAATGGACAGATAAAATGTTCAGCAAAATCTCTCCAGACATACAGTCCATCATTACTTTACAATGTTCAGGTCTTATGCAATTCACTCAGCTTCCCCCACTCCCCTTTGCCTTATTCAGGGATGGAAACGTTCTGCTGGCTGGTGTGCTGCAGCAGCTGCTTCTCTTGACATTTCTGCTGCAGGCTGGGATACAGACCCTGAGAGTTAGTTCTAATGAAATAGCTAATATAACCCTTCCTCTCATTTCCCAATATTTCATGTGAATCAGAAATTCTAATTTAGGCAATCATTTATCTGAGAAGTCTTCCTAGGTTAGTGGAGATTCAAAAATCGTTTGAAACAGCAACAACAAAACCAAGGGTGCTTCAGGCTTTAATTTTCTTCCAACAACTTTTGCAGCTTATTAGGAGAAAGTAGGTGCTATTTCTACCAAGTATCCTGCAAGGAAATTCAGTCTATCAGTTATTGGCTCCCACTCTTCAGATGAGTGCACTGGTGAATAGAATAAGATACAGAAAGCCAATCATAGAATCATAGAATATCCTGAGTTGGAAAGGAGCCATAAAAATCATTGAGTCCAACCCCTGGCCCTGCACAGGACACCCCAAGAATCACACCATGTGCCTGAGAGTGTTGTCCAAATGCTTCTTGAGCTGTCAGGCTTGACCTGTGACCTGGTCACCTGCTGTGACCACTTCCCTGGGGAGCCTGTTCCAGTGCCCAACCACCCTCTGGGTGAAGAACCTTTTCCTAATATCCAACCTAAACCTCCCCTGACACAACTTCATGCCACTGGTCACCAGAGAGGAGAGATCAGTGTCTGGCCCTCTTCCTTCCCTCACAAGGAAGTTGTAACTGCAATGAGGTCTCCTCTCAGTCTCCTCCAGGCTGAACAAAGTAAGTACTCTCATCCTCTTCTCATACATCTTCTCTAAGCCCTTCACCATCTTCGTAGCTCTACTTTGGATACTCAGTAACAGCTTTATACCTTTTTTATATTGCAGCGACCAAAATTTGCACACAATATTTAAGGTGAGGCCACACCAGTGCAGAGCAGAGTGAGACAATCACCTCCCTCAAGCAGCTAAATTCTGGTGCTGAGAATATGTGGACATGGCACAATAAGAGAGCATGATTTTGACCCACAGGGTGCATTTGTAGCTCAAAAAGTACAAGGGAGAAAATGTCTTTACAGAAATTATTAATATTGCATTTCGGTGACAGAACATCCAAGATGCAATTCACGATAAAGGACCTTTGTCTTGGCAGGCCATTTCTCCAATGGGCCTGCAGGAGCTGCTCATTAGGAGTATTTCAGTCACCACCAGTGACCACTGAAGACTCTATAAAGAAAGCCTCCATTCATTTTCATCACACTGCAAATACACAGCCCATGCAGGCATTTGGGTTTTTTCAAGATCCACTGAGACTGCTGGCTAACAAAACCATCAGCATCACACTGAGCAAATTTGACAAAAAAAAGAAGAAAGCTGAGTGTCAGTCAATGAGACCTGGGAGCAGAGATATCTATCTTGAATTACCCTTTTTGTGTTCCTGCCCATTACCCGAAGAAATGTGGGACATCTGGGAAGCAGGAATTGCAAATGCAGTCAGTTACCCTCTCAGCTGTGACAGATCTAGTTTGAGTTCTGCTCGTATTGCTCAATAATTTCTTTAGGGAAAGGTGTATCGCAGGAACAATTAATTGAAAAAATGGTAATTAATTGACATATACACCCCATGTCAGCAGTAGAAAATGTTTGTTCCTGGCACTAGAAAGAGACAAGAGTCTCCTCATCCCAAGTTGCTTTTACAGCTCCATTAATCACCTGCGTTTGTTCCAATGGAGAATGTGATTACTGCAAGTGCTTTGTCTCATGCCTGCATACATTTCCATGCCCTGACTCCTGCATAGCCTCCAGGAAACTCCTCAGTGCAGGCAAATTTCTTCATGCAGTTCACAGAAGCACTCAACCATGCTGCTTGGCCAGCTCCATCAATATCATCATTCAGCATACTGATACTGCTTTTTATGCATGTATGTTTTTCACGTTCCAGGAACAGCTTTACCATCATTAACCAGCTAAACAGGGTGTGTAACCCATGGTGAATATTTCTCAACAAATGCCACTCTGGTGGAGGCTTACTGCTGGATTGCCACGGGCTTGTTTCCAAGGTTACGTTTGTATTGGCCCGTTTCTCTATGCTGATGTCTTGTACCCATACACAAAAACAGGGTCTAGGAACATACCTGCCCTGGAGATGCACTGGGTTACTCTCATTCAGGAGTCCTAGCGCTCAATTCCCAGGTGTTACAATCCCCCGAACAGAAGTGAGGTACAACCTGTTGATCATACAGCCTCCCCTCCAAACTCTCTCTCTGTCAGCTTCCTCCCCAAAACCTGGCATTTCCCTCAAGATGTAGTATTGATTCCTCAGTCTCAGCCCAGAGATTATAAATATCCCCAATCTCCCACGTTCCTGTTAGCATTTTGTGAGAAAACCTGAGGAAATTCAGCAACACAGCTAGCTTTTACACAGCATCCTAAAACAGCTCATTAAAAGCAAACAAACAAGAGAGCTCCCCAAACCCCAGGCCCTTTCTGAAACGCAGCTTCCCTCCATCTAATTGTGTCCTGCTTCAGAAGTCCCTGTGGCAAGAAAGGCAAACAGGCAGTTCAAGGGGTACCCTCCTGCTTTAGCTTTCTTGTGCATCTCCTTCAGACTTCACCCAGGAGACCTGTTAAACCCTCTTTTATCACCTCTTTAACATTGCCGAGTTGCTGGCAAGTTTCCAGTGCTCCTGGAAAAAAGGGTACTGGTTTGTATTCGGAGATAATGTACTCAATAGAACAAAACCCATTATGCCATCCAGCAGCAGTAGCAATCCAAAAAGCCTTCACATTTTGAGTATCAGGAGACAGTGCAGCTGTAAACCTCTCAGTGTATGCATAAGGTCTTGCCTGTCATCTTAGATTTTAGGGATCAGCCTCCGAGCAGATACACAATTTCCTGTCCCTATTCCTGATCACCAATCACTAATGAAATCTTTTTTGAATTTTTGCCAAGAGGAAAACAATAGGCTGCTCGAGAACTTCAGCTTGAATAGGTGTGAGTTATTGTGCTTCCTGTGCTTAGCCAAATCCTGTGAGAGGGCTGGGGGAGTATAATCAGGATTCAGTGTATGTGCTGAGAAGATAGATGCATATCTGCTTTTTCCTTAATCCCAACATACTTCATTATCCCACTGGGGAGGATGGAGCTATGGAGATACCATTGCAACTATCAGCTGAAGTTAAGAGATCAATTCTGACAGCAGCACAGAGTATGCCATGAGGTTATGAATGCATCGACCCCGAAGTCACTAGCTCACCTTAAAAATTTTGTTGTTCTCTTTAAATGCCAGGTTTCACTCTGTTGGACACCAACAATTACATGGTGCCACAAATTAGTCAGAGCTTGGGCTAGAAAACGTGTATTATGAAGGTGCATCCAGGACATTAGGAAAAGGTTCTTCACTCAGAGGCTGGTCCGTCACTGGAACAAGCTTCCCAGGGCACCAAACCTGCCAGAATTCAGAGAGGGCCTGGATGATGCTCTCAGTCATACAGTTTAGTTTTAGGTAGTACTTTGATGAACAGGGAGGTGGACTCTATGATCCTTATGGATCCCATCCAACATGAGATATTCTATGATTCCATGATTCTGTATCAGACAATCAATAAACAAGTTCTCTCCAGCAGTTTTAGAAGTAGGAAAAACTTCAAAAATGGCAAGAAGATAAATGAAGTAATGAAACATAACATCTATTTCTCTAATATTAGCTTTGTTGTTTGCGAGACTTGCCCCAAAAATAAAGGCATGGAGGAAAACAGGCAGGTTACATATAAGTAAAACCCTCTAAGCTGAGAAAGATGGGTTTTATTGATAAATAGAAAATAAAGATGTTTTGTGCTTTGAGAATCCTGAAAGACTGTATTATTATATAAACCAACTACAGACTACGAATATAATTTGTTATTATATCGTTTCAGTAAATATGTTTGCCCATCCTCTTTTAACTCTAGCTGTAAAGGATTTTTTTTTTAAATGCAATCAAAACATATTTCATTGTACTATATGCTAGCAGAATGCCTCTCAGTTTTACTATTAATTCCCCATAGTTTGAACAAAAGCCCGAATTTGCAATTGCCTGAAGTGACTGCCTGTTTCTGACACATGCCTCTCAGTCAGCTGGTGCAAACCAGTCATCATGGAAATCTGAAATTCATTGCAGAACAAGGTATTCCACACTGGGGGGAACGTTCCATGAGTAACAAAGGATAATTTATTTAATCTGATTTTATTTTCAAAATGAAGCGGCTTTTGATTTCTTCTTTTAGATTTGGGAATGAACACTGTATTGGATTGTGTATCTCCTGTGTGTACCGCTTGAAACTGCAGAGATGCAACAGCTTGCCTGTGGAGATTGAAACCAAAGGTCGGTTTGCCTAATGTTGGGATATGGGCCAGGCCTTCTCCATGCTTTTCTCTCTCTCCCCATATCACTCTTGTATCCGTGCCAGGAATTAGGATATTCATCTTCTCTAGGTAAACATCAGTTTATAAAATGGAGAATATAATTGCACAGAAGCAGCTATGATATGCCTTGGGATTAGTGAATACCTCCTAATTGAGCTTCAGTGAAAGTGGCAGTTCTGGCATTATTTTTATTCACCTTGTGGAAAATTATTGGAGCATATTTCATATAATTAGCATCAAGAATGGATTTGGCATCACTTCCAGCAAATGCCCCCGAACACTAATCTGGTTTATTTGGCACCACTGATGAAGCTTCTCTTGTGGGGAATACAATGACAACAATTAACCTGGCAACACAGAACAGAAATGGGAAGTGGGAAATTGTCTTGTCTTTTATCCACATACAGGATGAAGTGTGGCCTCGTTCAGCAACAAAGCAGTGCCTTGAATTTATTTTCTCCTTTTGTTTTTTTCTCTCATCTTGAGATGCCCCAAGGAATATTCCTTTTTTCCCCCCCATCTATCTGAAATATCTACATTTTTCATGCTGTTCAAGAGGATCCCAACAAACAGACCTATTGAAAGTGTTCGTAGCTCAATGTATTGGATTTAACTGGGTGTCATTGAATGACCAAAAGTCTCTTTCTCTTTCTAGAATTAGACCAATATTGACTTTCAGCAGCTGCCAGTTCAGAGCAAGAAATCAATAGCAGGATTTGGGCAAGGTCTTTAGGTTACTGCACAAGGGTGTCCTTTTTTCTTTTTTTTTAATAATTGCATATGATCCATACATACTCCAGTTTCTAGTGAGCTCTGTTTGTTCCTTCTCAATGAGTGCTCTGGACAGCTTGACAAACCCCCTTTTTTCTCTTCCTTATCCACTCATTATGAATTCGGCATTGACAATGCATTTTAAGATTTCCAGGTCAGGTAAAGTGACAATTCATCCATCCATAGCTTTCTCTTCCTTTGATCTAGTCCTCAGGCTGGATGATGGCACAGTGAGGCTTGGGAAAACCAGTCCTCCAAAGTTTGTTTTCAGGGAGAATGTTTGGAAGAAGAGACTTCCACTAGAAGCAGGACAAAGAGATTAGGTATTAACCTGGGATCTTAAATACAGCAAAGCTTGAGAGACTTAGGGAGATTTACAGACACAGGGGAACTTGGCAAGAAAGAGGAAAAGTAGAGCGATTTGGTTTAGCTGCTGAGCCAGCTGAGAAAGGGATGAGAAGAGCTCTATGGGGAGGAGTGAGAGAGGAGGATCTTGTGTACTCAGGGAACCTTAGGCTTAACCCCAAAGAACACCATAAAGCAGTGACGAAATTTAAACAAGGAAATATATAGAGTTGCATATTGGCATTATGAAGGATTTGTTTGGTTTTTTTTTTTCCTAGAGCAGTGTATTTGTTTTGCCAGATGTAAGACCTAAGAACACAATAAATTTCTTGCCCAGACTCATATTCTGTCCCTGATCATGGCAGTAGGAAACACCATCCAGGCAAGTATGCTCATTTTATTTAGGAACAGTCAGAAAACCTGCATATTTCCTCTCTCCCTGGTGCCTGAAAAAGTGAGATGGGAACCCTCGAGCACTTGCAGCTCTGGAGCTCAGGGCAGGAGCTTGCTTAAGCTGCTGAACAGCACAAGAGGGGCATCTGTGGGGCTGGGACACATGACTTCTACACAAATTCCCATTTCTTTTACTGGAAAGACAGAGAGCCTATGATCAAGCAGTGTGTGAGAGAGACTGAGGAACAGGCAAGTGCTGTGATGTGCTTCTCACCTGAGGAGCCTCCTGTAAGTTCAGTGTAGTGGGGATGGGCTGCAAAACCCTGGTGAGAGCCATGCTAGTGTTTATGATGAACAGCTGGAGATCACAGGATTGTATTTCAGTCATATTTTTAAAAATCTTTACAAACACAACAGATTTGGGGAATGCTGTCAGGTCTAGCCCCATCCTTTCTGAAATCCTCGAAAAACCGAAGAGACTCACAGCCTGTCCTGATCATTAACACCCCCCTCCCCACAGCCCCCAAACAGCCTCAAGCAAATGCCAAAACTGAGAGCTCCACACAGAAAGCATCCTTCCATTATCCTGAACTGCAATCTGGGCTCCATCCTCTTCTTTGACAGCAGAAAGAGGATGCAGTAAATCCTGTGCAAGCTGTTCACATCAAAACCAGCAGATGATCATGTAAAATCGCTGCTTCTGGTGAAATACCTAGTGTAGTAAGAGAGCAGCTGCATACAGCTCCTGGATCGACTGTAGACGTAGCCCAAAGATGAGAAAGTTGCAGCAATTTAGCTGTGAAGCAACAAGTAACTGACTTGGAATAGGCAAGGTCCAGTGTGGGTAAAAAACACACTGTAACAACATCCCAGCCAGACAAAAATGAGAAACTTCCCAGAAAATGCTGATTTGTGATGTGCAAGAGGAACCCATCTAGAGCCTCCGTGTGCAAACCAAGAGATGGCAGGCACATATGTTCCATGAGGAGTGGAAATGACTATTTTTCCTGAGCAAATAACTCCCGTTCGCCAGGTGTGATTTTTGCCAAGCCATTTCACCATGAACTCGGTCCTCCAGCAACAATCTGTGAGGCTTTCAACAGCTCACCAGCTTTGTTGTCAGGTGAGCCAGAGAAAAGGGCCTGTTTTATTGCCAACACAGCTGAACTACCACAGCCTACTTTCCCTGTTCTGTCCCCCACAAAAATTAACTTAGAAAGACGAGAGGAGCAAAGGGCAGGACAAATAACACTGTATCCAGGGGATCTGATGCTTGCTCTGGAAATGCCTGGCGTGGAAGAAGTGGCAAATCTCTCACACCAGCCCTCCCAGCTACTGCCATCATCAGAGGACTGAGCAGTGCCCTGCAGCTGTGGCTGGTCCCTGTACCATGTTGTGTGTGTCCCCTGGTTTTATTCATGCTGCTGCACTTGGAAAGTGATACACACCATAGTGCTGCCCCAGATCTTACCCTGCGCACGAGATATTCTGGCTCACTTTTCACCAGTTTCTTTTTAAAATTTTATTTTTAACACACATAGCATTGCATTCCATTTTTAAATTTAGAGGCTTTTAAATCCATCCTTAACTCAAAAGTCTTGGATACCCACCTTCTGGCACCTCATTTTAAAAGCTCTGGCCTGAATGTTTCATGTCCTCTCTTGTGCCAGACATTGCACAGCCCCCTAAACAGTGACAGATAATGAACAAATTGCATATGCTTCAATATCAAGTTTCATTAACAGAAAACGGGATGTCACCCTTAACCATGCATTTTCTCCTCTCCTCTTCTAAAAATCTGTGTAATAACAATTAGCACAGCATAAATGTGTACTGTACATTTTCATGGGGTTTGGACACAAATATATTTACCTCACACTACACCAGAATTAGCAAAATAGCAATGTTCCCTGTCAGCACAAAGAGAAGTGAAAGATAATAAATCACTGACTTGTAAACTGCATCCAAGAATCAATAAAATGTAAATGGCTACAACACAGAAGGTAGAAATACATTAAATATGAATGATAAGAAAGAGTAATAAGACTGGAAAACGATAAGGCTGTGTATTTCTTTACATGAGACAGGAGTGATGGAGAATGTTTCTGGACTGGTAAAAAGACAGAAGTTCTTTTCAAACAAAATGGTATCTGACCATGTAACCCTGTCCACTACCCCTCTAATGGAGATAGAATATATCATGTGAGTGTCAACAAACTTTTGCAAACTTTACACATCACTGATAACAAATGAAAATGTAATGCTGCCTACACATGTTCTGGCTCTTATCTCTTCTCTGGGGGAAAGCATTAAATCCTCAGCCTGCCATGGAAAATGTAGCATTCAGACATCTGTGACCAATATGTTTAAAGAAGAAAAGATAAGGTGCATATCAAGCCTACATCTGTGACAGGGGTCTCAGAGGCTCTAGAGATAGATGAATGAATGCATATGAGGATGGAGTGAAAATCTTATAATTAAACCTTTATTTTCCCCAGAAGTATATGCTCTCTATGGAATATTTTCTGTTTTGAAAGAAAAGCTCACCGAAAAGATTTTGGCCAATATCCTCAATATCCACTGCTTAGACTCACACACTCTTCTTTTAAGAAATAAATAGCCTGTTCTTGAGCAAAGATACTGTGTGTACTTTAAAGACTCCCTGGAGAAAGTTCGGCCTGCTCGCCTACTGTGCAAGGTAAGAGGTAAGCTGTTAACGGTTGCAGGATGTCACTAGATATATGGGCTGCGAGACAGATTTGGATCTTTGGAGAATAACTGGTACTGAACAATAGGAGATAAATAAATCAGAACAAAGCCAGAGGTAGATGCTCGGATGAACAGTGGCCTGCCAGTCAGAGCCCGTCATTAGCCCATACTGGCAGTGTAGGTGAGATGAATAAGGCAGAGCTTCAAACTTCTAGGCAAGGCTCTTGAGTTTTACAGCTAGAAGTACAACAGCTTTGTATGGCCAGCAATTCATCTCACCGCTTTAGAAACTTAAGAATAAAAAATGCAAATGCACCTTTCACATGTTGATTCCTTAGGGATGTACAAAGCTATGAACAGTGGCAGTAACGAAATGTCTCCTGGGTGCCGCTGAACACCACAGGAGGACACAGGCGAGGTTCCCTAGGAAACTAGAGATGCACTCCAAAGCATGTGCAAGCTTGGCCAGCTGACAGTCACTCAGTTGTGTTCTGAATATTGCTGCTAGAAGGTATGTGATTCAACTCCGGAGTGTAGTTGGAAGGACTAATCGTGGAAAGCCTAGAGGAGGTTGGGATAGATTTATTCCTGGTTGCATAAATATTCAGACCTTTAAAAAAAAAGAAAAGGCTGATTGCTAGCTATCCAAAATGAGGGGGAGAGAAGGGTGAATAACACCTTCAATTAATCTAAATATTGATCTTAGTCCCAGACTCTGCTGGCCTAAATTCCACCTAAATCCTTGTGCCTACTGTTTTCTATTGGCTGGGACCCCAAAGGCTTCAGAGTAATTATTCCAGAGATGTGAGTAAGGCTTAGAGCACAGAGCCACCAGTGCTCAACACTAAGTACTCAGATTTATGTGGAATCTAGTCCTGGCAAAACTGGGCATTAGGATTTGACTGTACCTCCAAGGTGCTTATGAGGGAAGACGTCCGCAGACCCAATGCTCAACCTTGCCTCTTCCAACTTCTAGACAAAATATCAATTTAGCATCTCTTGGGAAATACAGTATAGCACCCCTCCTAAGCTCTGCTCTTTTTCTGCATCCCAGCACCTCCAACCCCTCATTGGGTTTGCTCAGAAGAGAGCTAAGGCTGTATGTACAGGTGACCCAGAGGGGGAATGTGGACAGGAGAGGAGAGGAGGGGAGAGGAGAGGAGAGGAGAGGAGAGAAAAAACCAAAAACTTTTGTCCTCCTTGGCCAGATGATTCCTAACGCTTTGCAGATCTTTTGTCTCTTATTACTAGAAGACCCTTTTAGCAAGGGCAGAACAGTGGAATTTCTCGTGCTACTATGGAAGACATGACATGACTGAATTTCTTTGCAGTTGCATTTCCCTGACTCCCTTAGAACAAGCCCCTGTATCTACCAAAGACTGGAAAGCAGTCACAGACATTTCAAAATGCTGCCTACGACTCGGCAGCGAGTCCTTCCCAGTGATCTGTGGATCAAATATCCTTAATATCAAATATTTGAGGATTGGGATGTTTGGAGTGGAAAGGGTCTGCCACACACAAACATTCTTACAAAGCTTTCTATTTTCCGAAGAACTGTTGTTCCTGAGCTCCCCTGCCCTGGTGTGAGATAGAGCAGACAGGTGTGGCTGTGACTCCAGCACAGGCAATAAATACATTTAGCAGCTAGATTAGCGTAATTGCTTGCCTAGTCAGCTAGCATGCAAAGTGCACAAACAAGTACCATAACAGTTTATTACATGTACATGCTTGCGTTTCCTTGAGACGTGATAAAACAAACAGATCAGTAATTTTAGAACAAGCAGTAAAAAAACCTAAAAAAAATGCAATGAGTAATTAAAAACAAACATTAAGAAAATCGTGTCTTTAAGAAATCTTCTCCAAGCTCTGGCACAGTTATATTTTATCAATGTGAAAGATACGATCATCAAATGTACTGCTGGTCACAAAAACTTACATTTAGGTAGCTCTTTGTTCCATTATGAAATATGTTTTGTTTTGTTCCATTATGAAATATACTTCACTGCAGCAATTTATACTCCTCAGTGTAAAAGGTGTGATTTGATCTGGAAACATTTTGAATGGGTGATTGCTTGAGAAATGTCCCCACCCTTTTCTTCGTTCGAACAACAGATAAGGAATGTGCCTCTTCTTTCTCAAGTAGAATGTTTAGTTCTTGCTGATAATATTGCACAGTGCCTTTTGAAGAGCTTGAATATCAGTGACTTATAACTGTTCTAAATACACTTCTAACAATCTGCTATAATTTCACACATATTACATGAGCTAGCTAACAAGTTAGTTAGTCAAAACAAATAAGCTAAAACATCTTTGGGGTCACACCAAGATGCACTCAGCTGTTAAACAAAGTAAAATCAGCTGTTGGAGTTTGTTCCTTTTACAAATGGCCCATTGTGTGTGTTTCAGGGAAGAGTGGGAGCAGTGAGCAAGACATGAATGAAGTAGTCTGTGAAATCCTCCGTTTGATTTATAATAATGGGGTTGCATTGACATGAGAATAAAATACAGCAAAGCATATGTTCACTATGAGTAATACAGACTCATTTATATATTACAGGAGTATTAAATAAATAGTCTTGATCATTTTCTAAAATAGTCCTACAATGAATGTGGTTACAGTGCCATGAGACAAATTCTGCTTCACAGGCAGTGGTCAAACAGACAGAAAAAATATTAACCCTGTTTTTTTTCTCTTCCTTAGGTTTCCAGTCCTTAGACTGGCAAAGTGAATTGAAACAGCATACATTTTCTGTTGTGGATCTAAGGAAAAACTAATCCTGGTCTTTCTCTGGAACAGAGAACAAGCACAACAGTGGCTTCATGACGTAACTTGCTCAGTTTCAGTCCTCAAAGAATCTGGTCCCTTAAATTCTCAATTGGATGTTGGCAGGAAAGGGCTGGGTAGGACTTCAAGAAAACATTGACACAGTTTCAGAGATGTCAGCAACAAATTCAACTCAGCTATAAAAGAGTTACTGTGGGAACACAGAGAAATACAGGCATTTATCTTGAAGACTATCCTTCCACATGAACGTTCTAATTAGGGATCATGACAGCCTATTTCTTTTTTTAAAACCCTAGTTGTAAATGGACAACAAATGTTTTTTACCAGCGATTGAGCAAGAGAATGTCATTGTTTAAACATGGAAATGGAATTTAAAGTTCTGCATTTAATTATGTTTGGGGTTGCTTTTCATTTGGAGCTAAACCTGAAGATTTTTTAAAAATGTGGCTCCAATATTGTTTCTCTTTGTAAAAGGGGAAGAATGTTAAAGAATATACCCAAACTGCCTTTAACAGCATGAAAATTGTCTAAAGCATAGTAAATCTCCTAGTTGTTCAAATAATCATGCATTGTATGAGCATGGTTATTTTGTGTTGTGGTTCTAACCACTATATTATGTGACAGCTCTTACAAACCAGAAGTTGCTGTAGTCTTATTTCTATTCCTTTTCTTTCCTTTCTTCTTCAATGAAAATGGCTCTTTACTTACCTCTCCCAGAGACCTCAATTTGTGCACCTACTCAGTGTCAGAAGCAAAGTTATTATAAGAAAACTGCTTTTTTTTTTCTTTCTTCATTTCCAGGCTGGATTGAGAAGTTCTAAACATCTGCCAGTAACTTTGTAAATCAGAAATCTGGTAAATTAAACACACAGCATTCTTCTCGGGCCATCTAAAGAAAAGGAAGACTAAGCACAAAAAGGAAGATTGAGTAGAAGTAAACAAACACAGGCAAAACAGAAGCTTCCTGAGCTCTAAGGCATAGGTCAAATTGAAGTTGAGGTGTACATGGATACAATTTCTGCAGCACTGGTAGCAAAGTCCAGGCCAAGGCTGGAGCTGTGAATTCTTGGGAATGTGGAGCTTCAATCTGCTAAACCTGGAAAGCTGCTCTGCCCTTCAGTCTTCATTGCAGGGTGTGAGTTTAACCACACAGCTTTAACCACTGGCCTTTACTGCACTGGCAGAGGTCACTTTGACTACATTTGTTGAGTGCTAAGAGCAGATGTGTAAGTATTTAGCATGGCACTCATCAGAATTAAAAAAAAAAACTAACCAAAACCCCTAACCCCAAATCCTTTGTTGACATGAATTTTTGAAATGTTTTGTTTCAAAACTAAAATGTTGCACTTGTGAAAATGGCAACACTATCCTTTTAGATGAACGTCAGTTATTCCAAAGAAACACATTTTGCTGTGTAAAACATGATTACTGCTGTTCCATGACTACAATTGCCCTCAAAGGTGCAATTCTTGAGCTCTCCTTCCAAGAAATTGCTTATTTTTAAATCCATGGCATTACATAGTTGTACAGGTCTTCAGCAACAAGTCTCCACATCACATCTTGTTTTTTTCCTACAATGCAGTGGATGCAATTAAGTTTAAATCAGGGGTATGTACTACTAAGGACCTTTCCATATGTAATGTGTGTTTGAACACAGCTGAAAATAAGCAACAATTATAATACTGCAAAAAGCTTTTAAAAACTTGCTTCTTAGGACATGATGGTCCTGTTTCATCCATTAAAGTGGCAGGATGGAATATAGGTCATATCCTAGCCATTAGCACTTACGCTTCGGTAGCAAACAACTGGGGTTAAGTAATCTGTCACATGATCAGAATTCTAATTTTGATTTTAACGCAATAATTGTGTGTTTTTTCCCTGTAGCAGTGCACATATGGCTGATTTTCTACACTTTCTACCATTTAGTGTATTCAAGCCCCATACTTCATAGAGAATTTGAAAGAATTCTTTCTGCCATTCATTTACAGAGAGTCTCTCACCACAGATTTGTTCTTCAGAAGGACATTTTTTTCTAAATCCTACCTCCTCTTCTTCTTCCCAGGTCAATGCTGCTTTCTTTATTATTCCACCCCGGCAAGGTGTTCGGGGATTTTGAGAACCCAGTTCAGACAAAGTCTTCCCCAGCCAGCATGACACCTGCACAAGGAAACCTGGCACTTTGTCCCACACAAAGGCCTCCCAACCTTTCCCAGAACCGAGAAAGACAGAGAATACTCTTGAGTTAGGCTCCTGACTACTATAAAGGAACATGCTGGCACTAAGGGATTTTTTTTCTACAACTGACTCACTTTTTCCTGTCCTGGCTCTTCTAGAAGAGTTACTAGGAATCCCTAAATAACTTGGGCCAAGCCCAAAACCATAAGTGAAAAGGAATGCAAGTCACCAGCCTCAGAACCACTCCTAACTTTACTATGTTTAATTAGTTTATCACTTAAAACACTAATGGCATGTCCACAGAATTTGTGCCTCTACCTTCCCTTCCAGATTGACACATTTTTATCCTTTCAGACTAAGGCATTAGGAGTCCATGTCATACCTTACTCCATTCATCATTTCTACGCCTGATGTTCTTTTAATGTCCTGTTCCTTTCTGACTGAAGCAGGAGCTTTTGAACTGTGTCATCAGCTCACCAGAATAAGATGTGGGACAAAGGTATCACAGGAAGAGCAAAGTTTCTGCACTACTTCTGTGCTAGTCAGGACCCAGAGAGGCTGCATGCTGGGTCTCAGCCTGATATTTTTGTCCCCCTTGCCTGAGCTAAGTCAGCTTGGGCCACATCCCAGTTTTCCTGTCAATCCAAGGGTCCCCTGTATCACTGTGTTTGCTATCTGTGTCACCAGGTGGGATGAGTTGCTTTGACTAAAGAGCAAATGAGGAGTTAGGGGACACGATACGTGCTTCCTTCACAGCAGGCAGCAACTCTCTAATTGGCCTTGGCACCAGTGAGAAACACTACTCTCCACCCACCACAGAAAGCACACGCCTTCTTCCTCCACAGCACTAGAGCACCGTGGCCTTGCTTTGTGTTTCTTGTGGGTGTGGGTGGGTGTTTGTGCCCTTCCTAGAAGAAGGAAGGAGTGACCTTTCAGAAAGGCCTGCAGCAGCACTGTAGAGCAACTGTGGTGGTGGGAAAGCACAGTATTCCAGATGCGGTGTGAGCGCCGAGTAGAGGACGGTAATTGCTTCCCCCCCTCTCCTGGCTGTGCTCCTGCTGACACAGCCCAGGATGCTGTTAGCCTCCATCACTGGCTTGGGCTTACCCAGCTGTCCCCCAGGACCCAAGGCCCTTCTCCACAGAGCCGTGTCCTGGTTGAATTTAGTGAAGTTCTTGTCATACCATTCCTTCAGCCTGAGTCTCTCTGAGAGGCAGCTCTACCCTTGACCATATTGGCTCTCCCACTAATTTGCTGTCATCCACAAACTTGATGAAAGGGCACTCTGTCACCTCCTCTAGGCATTCCTACAGACATTAAACAGGTCAGGTCTCAGGATAGATCCCTACAGTACTCCACTTCTTACTGGCCTCCAGAGAGAGTACAGCCCTTTAACTGCTGGCCTCTGAGTCCTATCATCCATTTTTTACCCATATGGTTGTCCATCTATCTAGCCCACAATGTGTTCATTTGGATACAAGACAGTAGACGGTGTCAAAAGCATTGCAAAAGTCAAGGTAAAGAATATCCTCTGCTCCTCCTCATCTACAAATCCAGTCATTTTACTATAGAAGGCAATCAGGTTGGTGAGGCATGCTGGCTGTTCCCAATCACCTCCTCCTTCCCGTGTTCAGAAAAGTGTTCCAAGAGGACATGGATTTCCACAGGGACTGCAGTGAGGCTGATCAGCTAACAGTTTCCCTTTGGGCTTTTCTTCAAGAGTCATTGGGCAACACTCCAATAGTTGTGGAGACTCCAGTCTCCACTACCTTTCAAAGATAAAAGTGCAGTCTTGCAGTGACACCAGACAGCTCCCTCAACAGCTTGGATACAGCTCTGTTGATCCCATGAATGTTTACAGGTCAAATTCTCCCATGAAATCCTTGACTTGATCCTCACCCATTGCTGGCAGTTCTCCTCCACAAATTCTAAGCACAGAGATCTGGGAGGCCTTGATAATATGCCTGAGACAACAGTGGCTCTGGGTGCCACAACCTCATCTGTTTCCGTCGCTAGATCATTTGCCCCACTCAAGAACGAGACCACATTTCCTGTTTTCAGTCTTTTACTCTTTGAGTTGTGGCAGAAGCTCTTCTTGTTGCCCTTGGGATCATTTGCAAATCTTAAGTACAGCTTTGACCTCAGAAAAGAGACCATATATGATTCCTTTGGGTATTTCCAGCAGTTTCTGCATCAGCCCAGAAACCTGAGTTACCTCCCCTGATCATGGAAATGTACAGATCGTTCAAATGCTAGCACTGAGGCTATTAAGAAATGTAATATCTAAATGTCCTGCATAAGCTGCAGTATAAATTGTACTCTTCTATATCTGTCCAAAGGCAGCAGCTTTGTTCTGCTTTGTCAGGGAAACTGTTAATAATTTAATAATGAAAGGGAACTAATGAGGTCTATGGATTTGAGCCTCATGCTCCGATTATCCAGTGTCTAATGAAGTGTGAATTTTGACTGAAGCTTTTTCCACCCTGAGGGGAAAAAGCCACTCTCATCCATGTGGATTCTCCTGTGACTAATGAAGGGTGAGCTCACACTGCATCTTTTGCTGTACAGGGAGTACAGGTAAGGTTACTGTTTGCTGCATAGGCCTAGTTTCATGACACTTATGAAAACATGTAATTCTGGAAATATCTACGCCTTTAATTCAGATTTGACCAGTGGGTTTGGGAATTACTAGGGAGAATGGACATACTCACAAAGGCTGGTCCAAAGTCATTATTTAAGCCTCAAGCATTTTGAGACATCCCAACATTTTCTTGCACTACTTTGCATTTCAAACACGTGTCATTGGAAAGGTGCAAAATAATTTACATTAAGTATTAGCCTAATTTTTGAAACAGGTGAACTGTAATGATTCATCTTTTTAAGAACATATCCCTTGTTGTTGTTGTTGTAGACTAACAATTTCACATGTGTTTATACACTCCATACTTTTGACAGATGGCTTACACTTTTTGTATCTTATCTAAAATAAGGTTATTTCTAATTTCAGCCAGTAGGTGTTCAATATTTGTAAAAACAAATATTATCTACCGTTTTCTTCCCGTAGTAGATTATGCTTGGATTTAGCAAGGAGGAATGTCGTCTGGTCTGATTTGGAAGCATGTATGCCATGAGCAATCCCTCAAACAGATGCATGAGGCTGTTGCTGTCACCTTCCCTAGACAAATACATTCAGGCGAATGACTGACGGGTGAGGTGCGTTTTGCTGTGGCACAGCTATCATGTATTAGCTGTCCTGTTTGATAACTGACGTGGGGACCAAGGCACGGCACTTTTATTGCGGGGTAAACGAGGCAAGGCCAACCAAAAGCAGCAGCACACGGCTGACCTCCCCGAGCAACCTCGCTGCAGCTTGTGTGATTTTACAGGCACGTAGCAACCACATTCATTGCGTTTTCACTGTAAAAAAAACCCTCACAAAATCAAAGCAAGGCCCTGTGCCACTGAAGACAAAGCCCAGTGTAAGTGACTGGATATGTGACAGGAGATTTACATTACCTTCTCGGGGGAATGGTATTGGTCTCACCCCAGAAGTATGTGATCTAGTGTAGACAGTGATAAAGCTGCCTGAGAACAGGCAATTCCATCTCACTACGACTGCCAGACTCCTTCCAGTTCCTGTTGTCTCCACTCAAGTGGAGGTATTCTTGACCCTCTTCTTGGTCTCACACATACTCAGCTACAAAGACTCATCCCATTGAGTAAAACAGCTGCTGTATTGCACAAGTGACCCTAAGTAGAGTATCTCAAAATAGCTATGTTGCAGGTGAGATTTTTTTTTTCCCTGCAAATGTATCCTTTTCCACCCACCTGTTTTCCCACATAAGCAAACACACGGAAAAGTCGAGTACATCTGAATGCAATATCCTGCGTGGCAGTGCAATAGATGATAATGTGATTTCTAGCTGATATAGAAAAGTCCTTTTCACCAAAATATTTTGCAAAGGAAGATTTAGTGCCACTGAACTGAATCATCATTTGGTCTTTGTGAGATGTGCCTTCTTCAACAGGCCAATGAAAAACAACTGGAAATACATAATTATTATTAGCTAGAGAGACAGAATCAAGATTGTATTTATTAATGTTGTATTTGTATCAACAACACAATAAGCACGAGGTGTCACCTGATCACAGCAGGCTCAGAAATCCAAGTGGTGTGTATCACATGCTTGTGCAAACTCAGACTTGAGAAATCAGTGATAATGAGGAAGACACGGGTGATGGGCTGGTTACTGCAATCTCCTACATCAAACCCATCTTGTAAAATCAGCAATCGGTTGTGTTTTATTGGTGTCTGAATGGTGTAAGAGGGGAGAACCAAGCCCGATTGGAGAGCGGAGAATTTAGACCACAGAGTGTTCTAAATTGTGACCAAATCATTAAATTCTCATTCTTGTAGGAGGCAGTGATCAGATTCAACATATCCTGAAATCTTCATGTATTTTTTACTTTATTTCTCTTTTGAAACCTTAAATTACAAAATCATTATGTCCTTTTTTATTACGTATGATCACACTATTTCAGTTTAGTCATCCCCTGAACTGTATTTTCTGGCTTAGTGTATTCACAAAGATTGGCTTCAAGTGAAGAAATACCAGGTTAATTCAATAGCCTCTGCTGTACATAAGCTATTAACAAAAAAATGATACCTAAATTTTGTCAAAGCATGGGAAAAAATGAAAAGCATTTCTCAAACATTTTCTTAAAATTAGGCTTAGCTGTATGAGGTTTTGTATTCTCTCTCCATATATCTTGATTGGCCATTTCTATTAGGAAAAAAAAAAAAAGCCAGGGCATTTTTCAAAGTGCTACTTTCAAGTCTTTTATTTCCCTGGCTATTCAAAGATTTTCCTTCCTTGATCTTCAGAGGAAATTCTTGCATTATTTCTGATGCTCTGAGCAACGGCTTTGCTCATCCCTCTTAGCACACACTTAGCCCGAATTCTTCTGTAGCACAACCACTTGAGGTGTTTCCCTCGCCTTCACTACACGTACGGCCTTGTAGGTGTGCAGGGAAACTGTGCTCTGACAGGTGTATGTGTACAGGGAAACTCTGAAACGCCTGCCAGGCTCATTCCTCGGCCTGTTTTCTCCTACTAGCTTCAGTGCCATCCTTTCCTTTCACGTTCCCTGCTTCCAGATGACCTCCATCATCCATCGTGCTCCCACCCTTCCCACCACACGGGAATCCAGCAGCAGCGTGCCTCGCTGTCCTCACACCATCGCTACCCAGGCCAGCTGCCAGGACACAAGGAGCACCATTCCCTGCTCGGGGAGGTGGTGGAGTCATGGTCCCTGGAGGTGTTCAAGGAAAAGACTGGACGTGGCACTCAGTGCCATGGTCTGGTTGACACGGTGGTGTTCGGTCATGGGTTGGACTCGATCTCAGAAGTCTTTTCCAGTCAAATTGATCCTTTGATCCCTATACTCCCACTTATACGCTATTATTTCTACCCGGAATGACAGGCATGGCCCTTTCACGACTTTACCCAGCCCTCCAGCCCAGCGACCCGTCCCGAGGGACAGGGGGCCGCCAAGTCGCCGCCACGCAGCTGGCGGACGCGCGGGCTTCTTCACCCTCTCCTCACGCCTTCAGCACTTCGCCCTTATTTTCCCCTATTGGCTCTTATTTTTCCCTTTTCTAGGGCAAATTTCTCAGGACGTTCAAGAAGCCGAAGCCCAGAGCGGACCGAACCGAGCGGCGCCACTACCCTCCGCTGCCCTCCGCTCCCCTCAGGCGCTC